>JAVUPR010000207.1:9210000-9810000 GCA_036785695.1 Gentiana straminea
GACTATGTCTTCGATCTCCCCAGCTAAACGTTCCTCAATATCTTGATCGGCCTTTTCAGAAAGAACCGCATGACGGAGTTTCTGCCTGTTTGGTCGGACTATGGTTCGCTCAAGGTCGGGGGTATAGAGTAGTGGCCCTTTTTGAATTCGAGTTTGCATAAACCGAAACCAAAATCAAGTTGTCTAAACTAAAAACTAAAAATTAAAAGTTAAAACCTATGAAAAGAAAATAAAAACAGGAGGACAGACGGGCGACCAATTAATCCGGACGGGTGTCTGCCTGAAGAACTAGACGGCCGTTTGGAGCAAGTCAGACGCTCGTCTGATTTCCTCCAAACGGTACCGAGTTGGATCTTTTTAGATGGACGGACGTCCACTTATTCCGGACGCCCGTTTGGAATCCAGCAGGGAAAACAGAAAAAGAAAACTTAGTAAAAACTGGACAACCGTACCGATTCCCCGGCAACGGCGCCAAAAACTTGTCTCGGATTTTATCTAATGAAAAACAAACAAGTAATAAAATAATCCGGTTTACCCCAAGTGCAGGGATCGTAGTATAGAGGTTAATACCGGAGTCGAGTCCACAGGGAATCGGGGTTGTCTACCTAGTTTTTATCTAACTAACCTAAAGATGTCACATTCCTATTACTAGAATTATAAGAAAATAAAAACGATTAACACGTAACAAACTAAAAACGAAAATAACAAAAGTAAACTGGACAGAAGATTAGAAATCTAAAGCCAGGAAACGTGATTACGAACCAAATTATCTAAAATAATCTATTCTAAAACCTAAACATGCAATAAAAAGTTCTAACTTAGCTAAGCAATTCAAGTTCAAATGATTTTAATCAATAATTTAACGAACGAACAAGCAATTGATCCACCAATTCTATGACATTCAATTCCTCCTCTAGATTATCTAGTGATGATTTAACAAAAGTTGTGATTCACCTATCGTAGGTATTAATTTCTAATCTCTTAGATAATTCGTTTATTAATCTTTTATCTTTCGATCCTAAAGATTAACGCTTTCGTAACAAAGGTGTAAGATCTCTCAATCTAGCAACCTAGAAATTAACCTAACAACTCTCGTTATTTTTAGGTTAAAAATCTAATCTTGACTATGGTGATCTAGGTTTAACAATAAACTTTCATCAACTATTAAATATCAAACATGAAAACATCCATTGATAAAATTGCATAATAACAATGAATTAAACATAGAAAAGATACAACTTTTAGTAAAAACTCACAAGATAATCCAAAGAGAAATCAACGTGTTGCTAGAACGGCTTCACAACGCTTGTTCCAATGAGCTCTAGCCTCTATTCATCGTTTGATTACTTGAATTTGCTACTAGAAAGTACATATAATTGGAGAAATTTATCTAGGAAATAAAAAGCATAAAAGTTGTTTATGAAGGGTGGAGAACACAGAAAAATCGCCCCTTAGGGTTCTTGTGGCCGCCTAGAGTAATTAGGGTATATTATGTCTAGAAAAACGTGGCTATTTATAAGAATTTAAGTCGGTTTTTGCTAGGTCGGCGGCTGGACGCCCGTTTAGAATGGTGAACGCCCGTCCAGGGTGTATAAAATCTTCGAGTCGGGCCGAGTCATATCAGACGCCCGTCCTATGTAAATTTGGACACTCGTTCAGCAAAAATCTTAATACTCTGAATCCAATGTTCCTTCCTGGACGCCCGTTCGATTCCTCAAACGCCCGTCCAGCTGGAAAGAGCTTCAGACGCCCGTTTGGTTCACTTAAATTCCGGTTTTTCATCTCTATCTTTATCCGACTTCATCTTATCTTTTTTCTTCCATGTAAATCCTCACTTGAACATCTTTTTAAACTCTTTTAAGTCAAATTCGTGTATCTACAAGACATCAAAACATTGCAAAGTGTAAAATCATTCAAATTGACAGAAAATCAACAGTAAAATCTCATAATTCAACCAACTTTGCGATTAAACCATTCCAAACATCACTTGCTTAATAAATCAAATAAACGTTCACTTTCTATGCAAAACATTGGAGTATAGAGGAAAATTGTTACGAAATAGAACGATATAAATCATAGAAAATCGCCCTAAACACATGCCAAATGACGAGATTATAATTATTTTGAATTTCTATCTTGTTTAGGTGGTCATTCTCTAGTAGATATTTCAATTCCAGTCCTAAAAGTATAATTTAATAGAGGTTTTTTTTTCCTTCTTCAAAATTTTCAACTTGTAATTCAATTTAGAATATCTCCTTATAGACTTAATACGGTATCATAGCGTCGAATCGGCCTAGTCTGAATCAGAATACGCCCGAAGAGTGAGAGAGGAACGGCGAGGGAAGAAGAAGCCACTCGAGATGGTGCGCTTAAGATATTGGAGAATGCGCTTAACAACGACCCAATGGGCTTCAGTAGGTGCATGCATGTATTTGCTAACCTTATGAACCGCAAAGGCGATGTCAGGCCGCGTAAAGCAAAGATACTACAAACCGCCTACATGTTAGGTTTTATGCCCGAAAGACAATTTGTAATTGTTTTATTTAAATAAATGACAGAATTTATTTCTTCTTATTTATTCGCATTTATTGCCAATATTAATACACTACAGAAAACCCTAAGTATATTGATTATGTAATCACAACTCAGTGTATGGCTATACACACGAGGATTGAGTTTGTGAAATATACTTAAAATTGACTTTGTCCGTAGCGTTTATTAATCGGAGTACGGGTCTCTAGATTAATTTGCTAATAATGCGCCAGAACACTTTAGGTGTGATAGTCTTATCCGGACTGTCGGTAATAGGGTACCTAGTGGGGCATTTATATATGATGATAATCATATAGGGCTGGACCGATTTGATTTGAGTTCTCGATATAATTCCGTAATCGAGAAGTCTTATCGAATCACAAGATGATCATATATGGATTAATCTTAATCCTGAGGTGATCACAGCGACCGCTTAGACTAGGGTAGAGTTTGATGTGTTAGTAAGGATCACTTCGCCAGTATGTGGTCCAACACTTCTCGTTGGCTCTATTATGGGATGAGTGAGTAGTCTGTGTTATCGCAGATATGGAATCCATTTCTTCTTTCGGGAAGTAGACAGACAGTTCCCTTATTTGTTGACCCTAGAAACTGATCGATGTGCCCAGTTCATATCATATTGGTTATGAACTAATTGATCACTAGGGGGTTAATGGTAAATAAGGATAATATGTTTCGAGAAGGGTTTACGGAAATATCCCGAATCGAAGTGAACAGTCTATGGAGGATTTATCCGTATGTAATGATTATATCAGTGGATGTTTTCGACTCATAAATTGAGTGTAAGTTATCTATATTCGATAGAGTTCAGTTTCGGGTTTATGGTGGTGTAATCCCGGAATTAATATGTTGGATATAATTATTATGTCTGATGAATAATTTAATCTAATTTATTGTAGCTACTGAATATGGGTCCATGGTCCCCGACGTGGCTCTCGAAATAGCATGATTGGATTTCTCGTCGTTGCACCTCAATTATAATTAAATAGTGGATTGGGCTATTTAATTGATATGTGGATTAATTGTTTAGTTGGCCTAAATAATTAAATACACGAAAAAGACATTTTTCGTGGACTCGGCCCAAATTGGTGTGTTGACCTTTTTGACCAAATTGGTCAAATGTAGTAAAATGCGTGTAACCCTTTAGGGGTTTGCATATGGCGCATTTTTTGTGATATTATTTAATTATTGGGAAATTAGTTTTCTTGGATAATTATTTAATGTGTGATTTATCTTTTATTTGTTAATTGATAATTCATGGAATATTAGATAATAATATGATTTATCCTAATTTGTTTGTGATAATTATTTTATTTATCTTTTATTTGGAATAAAGGATTATTCTAATAATTATCTCTTAATTATTAAATCCTTTGAGGTTAAGTTTTACTCTCCTATATAAAGAGAGTTCTCCCAAGCCTTTTGACATTACATATTCACGCCATTATTGATAGAATATAGCTTGGAATTTTCGGCTATAGTTCTTAGGGTTTCGAGTTGGAATAATCTTCGGGATTATTCCGGTAGCATATATATCAAGGAGGTCCGGCGGCGGGAAACACCATCCACTTGGTGTTGCTGGGAGACACATATTGGAAGACGGTGCCTACTCAATCACGTGTTCTTGGAGCCTTTTGTTCTTGGAGTTAAGCACCATAAATAGGTAGGCTCCTATACCCCCTTGTAGATTTAGATCTTAAATTTCTGTTTTTTGTTTCGTTTAGATCTAGATCTGATGCATTCCGCTGCGTAATCGGGTCAATCTATGATTGATCCGACGATATTACATCTAACAAGTGGTAGCAGAGCCTTTGATCTAACGATCAAAGAATATGAGTTTTAGATCTAGGAGTGGAAAATCATGTTTTAGGTGTTTTTATTTCGTTTTTTTTTTTTATAAATTCGAAATTTATCATGTTGTATGCTTGTGAATGTTGTGGTTGAAGAGATGGATTGGGTTGGTACTGTTTACCCGTAGATCTATTTTGTAGCTCCTTTGTTTAGTAACAATTGAGCATAGGAATTGTATTTTTTTTATGTCAATTTTCGAAAATTCATTGTAAAAGTAGCATCTTTTATTGTAATTTTGTTATTCCGGGCTCGAAAAGATGAAGATCTTGCTGAAAAGATGAAGATCGAGGCGAAACCCAAGGTATGAACGAGGAGAAACGGTTTAATTTTTTTTAAAAACTGCTACAGGACTTTCTGCGACGCTGAAAAACGTCGCTAAGTCCTGTTTATAAAATTGCATGCGGCTAGGGTATAAAGCTTGCGGCTATGTCACAAATTTTTTTTGTAACCTAATTTTTTTTTAAGGCTGCTGTATGGCAGAACATAAAAAAAAAAAAAAAAAAATTTCTGGGAAATTTTTTTGTAACAGCCTGCAGCCGCATGTAATAACAAAAAAAAAAAAAAAAATAATTATAATAAATTGGTCTTATTTAATTAAAAAGGCCTTTCTCTCGGGTGTTCGTGGTTCGTGATCCGACGGTTCGAGTTCAAGATTCGAAGATCAAGACTTGAAGACATAGTATAAGTTTTACTTTTCCTTAGAAAATAGTTAGTCGGGGGTACCAACGGTCCATCTCGGTGTTTACTTTTCGGTATAATTTTGTGTTTGATCAAGATTACGTGCTTAAAACCGGAAAATTGCCATGACTTGCATCTTCATGATTCCACTCCAATGCATACATGTAGCTAGTTTATTTCGAATAAATTAGGCATGTATAACTCGAATAATTAGTATGAATGCTTATTAATTTAATATGTGGTAGTTAAATTATAAGTAGCTAATTATAAAAACCGAGGACCCGGGTTTTTGTCAATCGTTTACGATTTTAGTGAGGGATTCTCGGTGAATCCCACTTGGATAAATCGTTGAGCTTTTCGGTGATGGCTTCTCAGTGAACCCACCTTAAACGAAAACGAGATTACGCTTTGGGTGACAATTTAGAAATCGGAGAATCTTAGTACATGGGTTCGGAAATGGTCTAACCATGGTTGGGCGAGTTCAACCGAGCTTCGGCTCAATCGACTCCCCTCCACGTGTGATGTACGTTATAGCAGTTCGACAGGACTTAGCATAGCCGATAAGCCTTCGGGCTAAACGGGGCTTCTCTTGCCGGATTGGCCTGAACTGTCACATATGTTCCAACGAATAAGACGGCGTAGGCTTGCCGACATAACCGACCCTATTCGGAGTACTTTGATTTATTGTTTCTTATTGTCAATGCCAAAACCGTAATTAGTAAACCCACCACTTTTTCAAAATATTGAGTGGGAGCGGGGAAGGCGACAGCCAACCCCACGGCCTCTACTATAAATGCAAGCACGTGAGAGAAGGGTGACACCTCGATCCGCTTTGATTCCGGCCCCCTGCGGGTGGTGTTCACCCCTATCAAAATTCAAGGCTTGGTTTCCGAAAGGATAGGATTTCGGGTACTCGTTGAGTCACTGACCGACCCTGCGGCGGCACACTCGGGGCGTACTTTGAGATCTGATATAGTAGGTCACACTCTTTATGGATATTTTCGAAATATCTAGGCTAGAAAAAGGAAGGTAATAAGTGATTAAGGTCCGGGATGTCTGATTCCCGTGAGATGTTTGATTCTCGAAGATTAATCACTGAGAGACATTGTCTCAGTTTAATCGTCACCTCTTTGACTGACCCTGCGGTGGCACTGAGGTGTGAGATTAAATTTGGAATGGTAGGATAGACTTTATATAGTTTATTATTCCTAAAACAAAAATATAGTAGTGTATATTTGATTAAGTTTCTGTCATTTTATTTACAGCAACATGTCTTCGCAAATTCAAACTTTACTGAATGATAAGCTTAATGGCGACAATTTTACTATGTGGAAAAGTAACGTAAACGTTTTGACTGAGGAGTGCCCTGTTCTACCCCCTCAAAATCCTCCTAAACGTATTTGCGATCAACATCAAAAATGGCAAGAGGTGAATAATAAGGCAAGAGGCATCTTCTTAGCCTCAGTGTCGGATGTCATTCGGAGCAAGATTGAGGGTTTTAATACTGTACGAGAAATCTTGCAGCATTTAACCACCATGTTTGGCAAACCGTCTGATCAAGCAAGACACGAGGCCGTGAGGAAGGCTGTCAATGCCAAGATGAGGCGGGGTCAGTCGGTTACTGGTCATGTGATGAACATGATTAGTTACTTTACCGATGCAGCAACTCATGGTGCGATTATAGACGATGCTACCCAAGTGTCTATGATTCTCGAATCTCTGACATCTGATAACCTAACGTTCAGGACCAGCTACGTCATGTCTAAGGCTCACCTTTCCATGACAGAGTTGATTAACGAACTTCAAGTCTATGAGGGTCTTTCTACGAAAGATAAAACCCTAGACCAGGAAAAGAAGGCTGAGGCCAATGTGGTCGTAGCCAAGGCGTCTAAGTCAAACCAGCAGGGTAAACAAAAGAATAAGAAACAAACTGCGCCGGCGCCCAAATCTATGAAGAAGAAGGCTAAGCCAAGTACACCATCCAAGCCCAAAGGCAAGTGTCATTACTGCAATGAGATAGGGCACTGGCGTCGTCACTGCCCCGTATATCTCAAAGATGTAAAGGATGGGAAGGTTAAGGCTAGCAATGGGAAAGATAAGAAAGGTAATCCTGAATTACTTGTCTTGGAATCTTTCAATGTAGCTAAAGATGTATCAATTTGGATACTGGATACTGGAGCTACTAACCATGTATGTTCTTCTTTGCAGATCCTTAGTTCGTATGAGGAGCTAGAGGAAGGAGCTCAAGTTATGAGAGTCGGCACCGGGGCGTTAGTTTCAGCAAAAGCAGTGGGAGCTGTGGTTTTACATTTTGGAAATAAAGTTTTACATTTAGACAATGTTTATTTCATTCCGAATTTTCGTAGAAATTTAATTTCGTATTCTGCTTTGAAAGACCAGTTGTACTCTGTTTCTTTTATTAATAATAAGTTTACTATTTCAAAGAATGGTTTTACTTTGTGTACCACTGTATTAGAAAACGGATTGTATTTCATTAAACCCACGCAAGCTCCCTTGTTAAATACTGAAATGTTTAAAGTAGCACATCAAAAATCTGCTAAAAGGCAGAAAATTTCTCATAAAGAAGATAGTACATATCTTTGGCACCTTAGGATAGGTCACATTTCCTTGGAAAGACTCAAACGAATGGCTAAGGGTGATACCTTAAAAGAGTTATCGTTGACTCGTTGCCCGTCCGTGAATCTTGCCGGAAGGAAAAATGACTAAGCGTCCCTTCTCGTCAAAAGGGAATAGGGCCAAAGAACCTCTACGATTAGTACATTCGGACCTTTGTGGTCCGATGAATGTACAAGCTAGAGGCGGATTCGAGTATTTTGTTACTTTCATCGACGACTACTCGAGGTTCGGATATGTTTATCCGTCGCATCGAAAATCCGAGACATTTGGTAAGTTTAAGGAATTTCAAGCAGAAGCCGAAAGGCAGTTGGGCAAGTCTTTGAAATGCCTTCGCTCTGATCGCGGAGGAGAGTACTTAGATACTGAGTTCACTGACTACCTACTTGAACATGGGATCTGTTCCCAACGTTCTGCGCCTAGGACACCTCAGCAAAATGGAGTTGCTGAAAGGAGAAATAGAACATTGATTGACATGGTCAGATCAATGATGAGCTACGCCTCGCTACCGATATCCTTTTGGGGATATGCTCTAGAAGCAGCGGTACACATATTGAATGTGGTTCCGTCTAAGTCTGTCAGTAAGACACCCTTGGAACTTTGGAAGGGACGTGGCGAAAGCATACGTCACTTTCGAATTTGGGGTTGTCCTGCACATTTACTAGTGGACAAGACTACGAAACTACAAAAGCGTACGGAAGTATGTCTGTTTGTTGGTTACCCCAAAGGAACACGTGGAGGTCTGTTTTACGATCCGGAAGATAACAAGGTAATAGTTTCCACTAACGCCACGTTTTTGGAGGATCAGTATATGACAGACTTCAAGCCTCGAAGTAAAGTCGTACTTGAGGAGTTACTTTCTGACGAGGTCAAACCACAAGTGCCACCTAGTGTCACTGTAGGCAACACTACGAATGCAACAGTCACCCCTAATCCTAATCCACCCAGATGTACTGAGAGAGTGGTTCGGCCACCAAATCGGTATTGACAATCAGAGGCGAACGTAGCCGTCTCTGATGGTGTGGAAGATGATCCAGTGTCCTTTCGCAAGGCCATGGAAGATCATGACAAGGATCTATGGGTTGACGCGATGAATCAAGAGATGGAGTCCATGTACTCTAACTCTGTCTGGAAACTTGTAGATTGCCCCGAAGGGGTAAAACCCATAGGGAGCAAGTGGCTCTACAAGAGGAAGCGAGGAGTTGATGGTAAGGTGAAAACCTTTAAAGCACGGCTTGTAGCTAAGGGTTACACACAGAGAGAGGGTATAGACTACGAAGAGACCTTCTCCCCTGTGGCCATGCTTAAATCCTTCCGGATCCTCCTTTCTATTGCTGCATGCCTAGATTATGAAATCTGGCAAATGGATGTCAAGACAGCATTTCTTAATGGCTTTCTCGACGAGGAAATCTATATGCAGCAACCAGAATGATACATCGAGCAAGGCCAAGAGCATAAAGTGTGCAAGTTGCTGAGATCCATTTATGGGTTGAAGCAAGCATCTCGGTCTTGGAATCATAGATTTGATGGATCCATTAAGTCATATGATTTCGAACAAAATCCTGATGAACCTTGTGTATACAAGAAAGTAATTAAGGATAAGGTTACGTTTCTAGTGTTGTACGTAGATGACATTCTCCTTATTGGAAACGATAAGGGGATGTTGTCGGACGTTAAAATTTGGTTGGCTGTACCAATTCCAAATGAAAGATTTGGGAGAGGCGAATTATGTTCTCGGGATCCAATTACTACGGGATCGTAAGAACAGGATGTTAGCTCTTTCACAAGCCACTTACATTGATAAGGTGATGGCTAGATATAGCATGACGGACGCAAAGAAGGGTTACCTACCAACTCGTCACGGCGTCCATCTCTCTAAGACTCAGAGTCCTCAGATTCCTGAAGAAACAGAGGCTATGGGAAGAGTACCTTATGCTTCGGCTGTAGGTAGTCTAATGTACGCTACGCTGTGCACTAGACCTGACATCTGTTATGGCGTTGGACTCGTCAGTCGTTATCAGTCGAATCCAGGCAATGAGCATTGGATTGCAGTAAAGAACCTCTTAAAGTACTTGAAGAGGACTAGGAATTATATGCTGGTATATTCGGGTGCAAACCTGGATGTACAGGGGTAAACCGACTCTGACTTCCAGTCAGATAGAGATGATTTCAAATCTACCTCAGGCTCAGTGTTTACCATTGGTGGTGGTGCAGTCATTTGGAAAAGCGTCAAGCAATCCAACACGGCTGATTCTACTATGGAAGCTGAATACATAGCGGCCTCTGAGGCAGCTAAGGAAGCAGTATGGCTCAAGAAGTTCCTGAGTGGTTTAGGGCCTCCAAATCACAACGATCCGATCGCTCTCTATTGTGACAACAATAGGGCAGTATCTAATTCGAAGGAACCCCGTAGTCACCGCAAGTCGAAGCATATCGAGCAAAAGTACCATTTAATCAGAGAGATAGTCCAAAGAGGTGACATTTCCGTCAAGAAAATCGCCTCTGCTGACAACCCTGCTGATCCTTTCACCAAGACATTGCCGTTAGAAGTCTTCAACCGGCACTTGGAAACTATTGGTATTAGGGACATGACTTATTTGCTTTAGAGCAAGTGGGAGTTGTATTCTTTGTAATATAGATATAGGGTGTGCTCTAAAACAATTAATCCACTTGCCTTTCGTGCAAGTGGGAGATTGTTAGGTTTTATGCCCGAAAGACAATTTGTAATTGTTTTATTTAAATAAATGACAGAATTTATTGCATCTTATTTATTCGCATTTATTGCCAATATTAATACACTACAGAAAACCCTAAGTATATTGATTATGTAATCACAACTCAGTGTATGGCTATACACACGAGGATTGAGTTTGTGAAATATACTTAAAATTGACTTAGTCCGTAGCGTTTATTAATCGGAGTACGGGTCTCTAGATTAATTTGCTAATAATGCGCTCAGAACACTTTAGGTGTGATAGTCTTATCCGGAGTGTCGGTAATAGAGTACCTAGTGGGGCATTTATATATGATGATAATCATATAGGGCTGGACCGATTTGATTTGAGTTCTCGATATAATTCCGTAATCGAGAAGTCTTATCGAATCACAAGATGATCATATATGGATTAATCTTAATCCTGAGGTGATCACAGACGACTGCTTAGACTAGGGTAGAGTTTGATGTGTTAGTAAGGATCATTTCGCAGTATGTGGTCCAACACTTCTCGTTGGCTCTATTATGGGATGAGTGAGTAGTCTGTGTTATCGCAGATATGGAATCCATTCCTTCCTTCGGGAAGTAGACAGACAGTTCCCTTATTTGTTGACCCTAGAAACTGATCGATGGGCCCAGTTCATATCATATTGGTTATGAACTAATTGATCACTAGGGGGTTAATGGTAAATAAGGATACTATGTTTCGAGAAGGGTTTACGGAAATATCCCGAATCGAAGTGAACAGTCTATGGAGGATTTATCCGTATGTAATGATTATATCAGTGGACGTTTTCGACTCATAAATTGAGTGTAAGTTATCTATATTCGATAGAGTTCAGTTTCGGGTTTATGGTGGTGTAATCCCGGAATTAATATGTTGGATATAATTATTATGTCTGATGAATAATTTAATCTAATTTATTGTAGCTACTGAATATGGGTCCATGGTCCCCGACGTGGCTCTCCAAATAGCATGATTGGATTTCTCGTCGTTGCACCTCAATTATAATTAAATAGTGGATTGAGCTATTTAATTGATATGTGGATTAATTGTTTAGTTGGACTAAATAATTAAATACACGGAAAAGACATTTTTCGTGGACTCGGCCCAAATTGGTGTGTTGACCTTTTTGACCAAATTGGTCAAATGTAGTAAAATGCGTGTAACCCTTTTTGGGGTTTGCATATGGCGTATTTTTTGTGATATTATTTAATTATTGGAAAATTAGTTTTCTTGGATAATTATTTAATGTGTGATTTATCTTTTATTTGTTAATTGATAATTCATGGAATATTAGATAATAATATGATTTATCCTAATTTGTTTGGGATAATTATTTTATTTATCTTTTATTTGGAATAAAGGATTATTCTAATAATTATCTCTTAATTATTAAATCCTTTGAGGTTAAGTTTTACTCTCCTATATAAAGAGAGTTCTCCCAAGCCTTTTGACATTACATATTCACGCCATTATTGATAGAATATAGCTTGTAATTTTCGGCTATAGTTCTTAGGGTTTCGAGTTGGAATAATCTTCGGGATTATTCCGGTAGCATATCAAGGAGGTCCGGCGGCGGGAAACACCATCCACTTGGTGTTGTTGGGAGACACACGTTGGAAGACGGTGGCTGCTCAATCACTTGTTCTTGGAGCCTTTTGTTCTTGGAGTTAAGCACCATAAATAGGTAGGCTCCTATATCCCCTTGTAGATTTAGATCTTAAATTTATGTTTTTTGTTTCGTTTAGATCTAGATCTAATGTATTCCGCTGCGTAATCGGGTCAATCTATGATTGATCCGACGATATTACATCTAACACTACAATGGTGCGGTAAAGAGAGGGGTCAGATTAAGGAGGTCCATCATCAAGAGTGAGCTGGGTGGAGCCCGACATAGGTGTCTGACATGGCTTTGCCTTATCCAAAGAAACACGCTGGAGAAGCTGAAAAATATAATTGCATTGAGTGAGGCATAAACCATCGGAGGTGGGGATCACTTCAATACCAAGAAAATAGGACAGCGAACCAATATCCTTAACCGTAAAATGCCAACCAAGATACGAGATAGCCTGCTCAACAAAAGAATACAAAGAGCCCGTAATAATAATATCTTCCACATAAATAAGAATAAAAACACGAGCACCATCACGAGAGTAGATGTATAAAAAGGTATCAACTTTCGAGCCGACAAAGCCAAACCGAGAGAGCACATCAGTAAACCGAGAAAACCACGCATGAGGGGTCCGACGAAGGCCATAGAGACTGCGGCGAAGGCGGAAATCATAATCAGGATAATCAGGGTGAATAAAACCCTTTGGCTGCAACATATAAACGGGCTCAGATAAATACCCATGAAGGATGGCATTCTGAATATCCACATGTTAAAGAGACCAACCCTGAGCAACTACAAGAGAGATAAGAACATGAATCTTGGCCGGCTTGACAACTGGACTAAAAGTGTCAGTAAAATCAACGCCTTCATCCTGATGAAAACCCTTGGCCACAAGGCGAGCCTTGTGACGCTCAAAAATCCCATATGTATGATGCTTAGTCCTGTAAACCCATTTATTGCCAACAATATTCATAGACGGGGTCGGAGGAACAAGGTCACAAGTGTGATTGCGCAACAATGCATCAATTTCCTCTCTCATAGCATTACACCAATTCCTGTCTTTTGAATCTTCGGTATAGGAGGTTGGGTCTAGGGAGTCGGTAGAAGCTACAAGGGATTTAGGAAGATGGTAGGGGATAAAGTTAGGCTGAGAGATAGGCTTGAAGGAGTTGGTTTTGGTGTGAGTGACCATGGTGTGGGTGGGAGCAGGTTGGTCAGGAGATGAGGCTGGAGAGGCCGAGGCCGTAGTGGACGCAAGAGAGGTGGCTGGGGAATGCTCGGGAGCAAGGACCGGATTGGAAGGAGCTGACACAGGAGAAGGAAGTGGTGGGGGTGCAGGCAGAGAGATAGGTAGCGGCACTGTGAGTGTATCCAGCGTGGGTTTTAAAATGGAGGGTGTATATGGGAAAACGGATTCGTCAAAGGCAACGTGACGGGGCAATGCAGATACGGCCAGAGGCAAGGTCTAGGCATTTATAACCGTGGTGGGAAGGACTATATCCGAGAAAGATACAAGTTTTAGAGCGAAAACCAGTCTTATAGGGGTTGTAGGGACGGAGATAGGGCCAACAGACTCACCCAAAGATCCGAAGAAATGTATAGTCAGGAGGCCGATGGTGGACCATTTCAAAGGGAGCCTTATCATAGAGGACTTTAGTGGGAAGACAGTAGATGATATAGGTGGCAGTAATAAAGGCATCCTCCCAATAGGGAAGCGGAAGGTTGGATTGGGCAAGAAGAGAAAGGCCTACTTCAACAATTTGACGGTGGTGGTGCTCAATGGCACCAACTTGTTTGTGGGTGTGGGGACAGGTAAGGCGATGCCGGATTCCAAGAGATGTAAGAAGAGTGAAAACGCGACGATACTCACCTCCCCAGTCAGTTTGGATAGATTCAAGTTTGGTGTTACACTGGCGTTCAATCAGAGCAAGAAAGTCAGGAAAGATTGTGTCAACATCAGATTTATTTTTCAGGGGATAAAGCCACAAGTATTTGGTAGTCATCCAGAAAACTAACATAGTATCATGAACCATAAATTGAGGGTTCAGAACAGGGGCCCCAGACATCAGAGTAAATAAAGTCTAAAGGAGCAGTAGATGTAAAGTTAGAGGTGTATAACGGAAAGCGGTGACTCTTAGCTAACTGACATGGGGCACATACAGCAGGGGTTCTTTTAGTAGGTGTAGAAAATGAGAGGCCTGTTAAGGCTCTACGGAGCACGGAGTAAGAGCAATGACCGAGACGTTGATGCCACGTGGTTGTGGAAGTGAGAGAGGAGGCAACATCTTGGGGATGGGTGGAGGGTCGATGGAGTGGGGTGGAGAAGTGATAGAGTCCATCCTCAACAAATCCTCGAGGATGGACGTGGCCTGAATAATCCTTTACAAGAAATATACGACCCATGAATTTGAAATACATGCTATTATCATAGGCAAATTTGTTCTAGGTTAAGAGGTTTCTGGTGATAGGGGGAGCAAGAAGAATATTGATAAATAAAATGACTGGGAATGGGAGTTGACAACAGAAGAGTCGTAAGGAGTAATAGATAAACATGTACCATCACTGGCGTGCACTTTTTTGTGCCCAGCATAAGGCGATGATGATAACTTGAGATGTGGAGGGTCATTAGTGATGGTGAGTGGCCCCGTATCCGCAATCCAATTAGAACCATGATGTGTATACAGAGAAGCCGCGTAAGCGTGAGTAGTCCGAGATGGTTGTAACCGAGAGGTTGGTGGAGGGGAGTGAGTATACCTAAAAGAATAGGTCAAGGCCATATGGCCTGTTTGAGCATAAATTTGACAAATTGATGGCCGTTGACCATACAACACACCGGAAAGTCAGGAATGGGGAGCGCCACAGCGATGGATTAAGGAAGCAAATGACGAAGATGTTGTAGCCATGGTGGTAGCAGGTTTGCGAGTACGCCCCTGTGTGGAGAAGCATTCAAATCGCTTCTTCTATTGGATGGGGGGACAAGAGCAAACTTGCAGCTGCCGGAGTAGAGTCTTGTATCTTGTGGAAATCCCGATAGAGGAGATCATTGGCTTTCTTGCCGATCTTGGGCTGATTTAGAGGTGGATGCTGCTAGATTGGGGAATAGTTGTGCCATTGTTGCTGGTGTTGTGGGCAAGGCAAAGTGACTGCAGCCGGACGGAAAGTATGGCCATGCCCCGGCCTGAAAGAGAAGTCGAACAGGAAACAGAGCGTGGAGAGGGAGAGCCAACTGCAAGGCATGACCGGTGGAGGGAGGTGGCCTGAAGAGGGGTGGGGCAAAATTTGAGGTAATTTCCGGCGAGGGTTCACCGGAGACGGCAGTTTGAAGAAGACGATCTGCGTACATGATTTTTTGTTTTTTGATAAAACGGGTTAGAGTTTAGGGAGGAATCGACATAACGAGAGAGAGAAAATTGATTTGATCTGCTACCATAACACGATTTAAAGTGTATTGTGTTTTATTGATTCAATGTGGGTATGAGAGTACAAATATATAGTGTTCGGTGACTAGTGAATAAGTCACTACAAGATAAATACGACATGAATAATATTTAAATAATACTCAGATAAATACTCAAAGGAGATTATCCTCGACATACTTGATCGGGCGGGGGCAGTTTGGTTTCGTGTCGCAGCAGGAAGATGATTTAATGCTCGATCGTCAGAGGTGCGAATGAGGCATTGGTCTAATGGCAGTTAATGTGGACCCCAAATCTGGAGTATCCGGGGTCGAGTCACAGTGAGACAAAAATTGTGTGCGCGTATATTTTGTTTCCAAAAAAACAAAAACAACAAAAACTATGAGCAGCTATTAGCAAAAAATTGTAGAACGAAACATGAACTATTAATTAAATACACAGAATAAAACTAAGCATGCGGTGACGGACCTACATACAACTATGTGGGATAACTGCCTTCGTTGAATAGAAAAAGAATATATCTATCTATATCTATCTATGTTGAATTCCGGACCGAGAGAGCCGGCCCATAGACCTGGCAAGTCCCGTAAAACTCGTGTGTATTTTGGAGCCATGTTTTTTTTTCAAAAATTATATGTATTTTGGGTCTTCAAAATTAATGTCATATATATATATATATATATATATATATATATATATATATATATATATATATATATATATATATAACAGCTTATACTGATAATTCAATGTAAAATTTATTACTGTTTTAGTTATGAGTACATTTATGCTTGATTATAATTGTTTTTGTCTCTTATAATAATTATCGCATGGTTAAAATACATGTGATTGTATAATTTTCATCACTTTTTTTCCAGAAAAAAAAACTTGTTTGTGTGTGTATCTACATGTGTGCATATGATTCTAAGAGGAAAATATAAACTCAACGATAATGTTCTAGATGCATGCCAAATGACGAGATTATAACTATTTTGAATTTCTATCTTGTTTAAGTGGTCGTTTTCTCAGAGATATTTCAATTCCAGCCCTAAAAGTATATTCAATAGAGGTTTTTTTTTTTTTTTTTTTTTCCTTCTTCAGATTTTTCATCTTGTAATTTGTCGAGAATATAATTAGTTGAATATTATTTTGTGTAATTTACTTTATTTACCGTATTAGGTTATCCTACTTGTTCCTATAAATACTCTGATGTATCACCGATTACGTAACATACAATACAATTACACTTTCTGAAATCTCACATGGTATCAGAGCCACTCTGAGATCAAAAAAACAAAAAAAAAAAAACAAAACAAAACCTAGCCGCCATGTCTGACGGGGAAGACAACTCTACCATCAACACCAATGCTGCGGCCACCACCACCACCACCACCACCTACCCATCCTTCACTCCCTCCTCCGCTATACGAATTACACGACTTACACGCCCGAATTATAATCTGCGGCGAGCACAAATTTTACCTTACTGCGAGGACGGGGTGTTTTTGGCTATGTTGATGGCGAGTCTCCCGCCGCCGCCGCCCACTATAACCACCGGAGAAGGTGCAGCCGCCACCACCTCAGTGAATCCCGACTTCACAACGTGGACACGAAACGACAACCTTATCCTCTCTACGATTACGTCTTCTCTCACGGATGATGTCTTGATGCAAGTCTACACCGCATCGACCTCATCGGAAATTTGGACGGCGCTTCAAACGTCTTTCGCTTCCCAGAGTCGTTCAAAGATGGTTCAGCTTCGTTCCGCTCTGGCAGCGACTCGTAAAGGAGAAAACACAGCCTCTGACTACTTTTTTAAATTCAAGCAGATCGCCGACCAACTCTCCCTTGCCGGCCACCCGGCATTTGTCGGAAGAAGATCGGATTGCTTACCTCTTGTCGGGTCTCGGGCCGGAGTTCGAACCTCTTGTTACGATGCTCTCGGTCCAGCCCACTCTCTCCCTGGATGAAGTCTACTCTCACCTTCTTACAGCTGAAGCTCGTCAACTCCACCATCATCCTATTGTTGTTCCTTCGCCGTCGGCAGGTAATGTTGCAGCCAATTTTGCAGGCTCTTATGCCCGTCCGCATGCTCCCACTTTTAATAATAATAATTATGGTAATAATAATTATGGTGCACCTGCTGCTTTTACTAATTCTGGGAATTATGGTAATTCTCACCGTGGTCGAGATAATGGCAATGGAAATAATCGAGGCCGGGGGCGTGGTGGTCGTGGTGGTGGACGACCACGTCCTCCGCAACCCGCACCTCTACCTCGGATGAGTCATTGCCTAAATGTCAGATATGTGCTAAAACAGGTCATACAGCTCAGGTTTGTTATTGGAGATATCAGGAATCTCGGGGTTCCAACCCACGGCCCCCCGCTCCACGCCCACCACAGGCCTATGCTGCGTATCCCTACCCGCAGCCGTATCCACAATCATACCCCACCACACCGACTGACTGGATTCCTGATACGGGGCTTCGCATCATCTCACGAATGATTTACGCAATCTCAATCTCAATTCCGAACCGTATGGCGGCACTGATCAAATCCACATAGGCGATGGTTCAGGTTTACACATTTCTCACTCTGGTTCCTCGTCTTTTTCCTCCCCCTCCCGTACTTACTTTTTATCGCATATTCTTGTATCCCCGTCCCTCACAAAAAATCTCCTTTCCGTTCAAAAATTTGCCTCTGATAACTCTGTCTTCTTCGAGTTTCATGACTCCTTTTTTGTTGTGAAGGACTACTCGGACAACATCCTTCTTAGAGGCGTCGTCAGAGATGGACTCTATCACTTTGCTCCTCAGCCCAGCCGATCTCCTGTCCACGCTCTCTCCACCACTCTCAGCTCCTCCACAACCTGGCATCAGCGTCTTGGGCATTGCTCCTTCCCAGTGCTCCAACAAGTCTTTAAGAGTCTTCCTTTTATTGTTTCCAATAAGGCACCTACTAGTGTTTGTGCCCCGTGTCAATTGGCCAAGAGCCACCGTCAAACTTTATATATTTCGGATTTCACTTCTAGTGCACCTTTGGATTTAATTTCAAGTGATGTTTGGGGTCCATGTATGCGAGGCTTCTACTTATGGTTCTCGTTATTATGTTAGCTTTCTCGATGACTTTACCAAATATTTGTGGCTTTTTCCGCTTAAATTGAAATCGACGTAGACACGATATTTCTGCCTTCTTAAACTTAATTGAACGTCAATTTTCAACCAAACTTAAAGCCCTACAATCCGATTGGGGAGGTGAATATCGTCGCCTCTCTCACACCCTTACTACTTTAGGCATCCAACATAGACGCTCGTGTCCCCACACCCATGAACAAGTTGGGGCTATTGAACGCCGTCATCGCCAAATTGTCGAGGTTGGTCTTTCCTTACTAGCCCGGTCCAATCTTCCTCCCCTGCGGGAAGACGCCTTCGTCACCGCTACCTACCTTATCAATCGCCTTCTGCTAAACCTCTTAACTACGGATCCCCTTACGAAATGGTCTATCACCGTCCTCCCGACTATTCCTTTCTTCGTGTCTTTGGCCGTGCTTGTTGGCCTTACTGCGTCCGTACAATCACCACAAAGCCCGACTACCGCTCCGCTACGTGTATTTTCTTAGGTTACTCTCCCTCCCATCATGGCTATAAATGCCTTGATCTCGTCACTGGCCGCATCTATATCGCTCGTCACGTAGTCTTCGATGAATCTCTTTTTCCTTATACTCCCTCCACTCCTCCTATCACCTCTGATTCTATCACCCCTGATTTAACCACGGTGTCTCTGCCTACCTTCTCTCACACTTGCCCAACTCCGGCTGCCCAACCATCTACCCAACAACCCGATCCACAACCCGGCTCACCTCCTCGCTCCTCGCCTCATACTCTACCCGAGCCTCCCTCTCCTGGCCTCTCTGCGGCCCTGTCTCCTCCAGCTCCGAATCCACCTCGTATGGTCACCCGCACCCAAACCAACACGTTAAAACCAAAACACATGCCTGATTATATCCGATATCCTATCTCTCGAGCCCTTATCGCCACCACTTCCACTACGGAGCCCTCCTCCTATACTGATGCCTCTAAACACCAAATTTGGCGTCATGCGATGCGGGATGAGATTGATGCGTTGTTGAAAAATCAAACGTGGGACCTTGTGCCTCGCCAGTCCCATATGAACATTGTTGGAAATAAGTGGGTGTACCGTACCAAACATCTTGCGGATGGTCGTCTTGAGCGTCATAAGGCTCGTTTGGTCGCTAAGGGGTTTCACCAGACCGAGGGTGTTGATTATCATGAGACTTTCAGTCCGGTTGTTAAACCGGTCACGATACGTCTCCTTTTGTCTCTTGCCGTTTCGCAGGGTTGGTTGCTTCGACAGGTTGACATACAGAACGCCTTCTTACATGGTCACCTTTACGAGCTGTTTACATGCAACAACCACGGGGTTTTGTTCATCACGACTTTCCGGACTACGTCTGCCGCTTAAAGCGTAGTCTCTATGGTCTTCGACAGGCTCCCCGGGCTTGGTTCGCCCGTTTTACCGAGGCTCTCACTCAGTTTGGTTTTACTGGCTCCAAGTCCGATCCCTCCCTGTATATTTACTCCCGTGATGGTGCTCGGATTTACATACTTATTTATGTTGATGATATTATTATTCTTGGCTCCTCTCCCTCCATTATTGAGCGAGGTTATCCGGTTTACGGCCACGCGATTTCCGGTGAAAGATCTTGGTGCCTTGTCTTACTTTCTTGGCATTGAAGTTCTTCCCACCGACGAGGGTCTTTTCCTCACTCGGCGTAAGTATGTATTACGGCTACTTCGGCGTGCATCCATGGATAAGGCTAAGCCTTGTCAATCACCTATGAGTGCCTCCACTCGGTTAGTTTGGGATGACGGTCCTCCTGCGCCGATCCTACGCTTTACCGTACTATTGTTGGGGGTCTCCGGTATCTCGGCTTCACCCGCCCCGACATCGCTTTTCTTGTTCACAAGGTTAGTAAGTACATGCACGCTCCCACCGATACACGTTGGATTTGCGGTCAAGCGTATCTTGCGGTATCTTAAACACACGATTTACGAGGGGCTTGTTCTTCTCCCGCACGTCTCCGGTTGCTATACGGGCTTATTCGACTCGACGGCGGGCGGGCGACTCCGATAACCGTCGCTCCGTTGGTGCCTCTTGTATCTTTCTGGGTTCGAATCTTATCAGCTGGCGTACTAAACAACACTTGACGGTTTCTAAAAGCAGTACCGAAGCGGAATATAAAACCTTGTCGAACACCGCTGCTGAGATTCAATGGCTCTGCAGTTTATTGACCGAAATGGAGGTTCCCCTATATACTACGCCGACTCTTTGGTGTGACAACATCGGTGCCACCTACCTTGCTCATAATCCGGTGTTTCATGCTCGCACCAAGCACATCGAGATTGACTTTCATCACGTTCGTGAACTTGTTGCAGCTCGTCGCCTTATTATCTCCTTTATAACCTCTAAGGAGCAACTTGCGGATGTTCTGACGAAACCTTTGGGGTCTCCTCTCTTTCACACCATGAAGACCAATCTCCGTGTTCGGCCCTCTTCCCACGGGATTGCGGGGGCGTGTCGAGAATATAATTAGTTGAATATTATTTTGTGTAATTTACTTTATTTACCGTATTAGGTTATCCTACTTGTTCCTATAAATACTCTGATGTATCACCGATTACGTAACATACAATACAATTACACTTTCTGAAATCTCACATAATTCCATTTAGAATATCTCGTTATAGACTTAATACAGTATCATATTGTCGAATCGGTCTAGTTATACATGAACTATTTTGTGTATAAGTGCATCCACTAATATGTCCAACACCGACGGCTCGGATCAGGCAGACACATCGAAGTGTTCTGGGGCACTAATTTTAATTTGACCGTAAGACCCCAAACCCCAATCGATCATGATTCTTATTTACCACGGACTAATTATTTAACGTAGTTCACCATAAACTCAATCATCCATATACAACACTTGTGTATTGAACTTTATGGTTAAATAACGATTCTCCAATGATTTTCATGCAGTGTTAATTATATCTATGGATAAAAACAAATAAACGATTAATAATAAAATATTACTTTTATTTTAAAAAAATCAATATAATATTGTCTTTTCGGACACTAATCCTTACAACAATGGTTTTATATCTTACAATACAATGATACATAGACAACCAATTTCACATTGGCTCAGTTGTACAACACCAACAAATCCACCATTTATATAATGATCGGATTATCTCCACAAATCCAATAGCCGTTTCTTTACCCGATATTTTTGGTGACGTTTTTGAGCATCGTCAGTCATAGATCAAGGTTAAAAGTTGGAATTTGGACAATTATTGCAAGAGACACTCAGTTGGTAAGATTTCATGATCTTTTGGCATGGCCGCCTTTGTGTAATCGGGATCCATATGCCAAAATTTTGTTCTAGGGCCTTTGATTCTTAAATATTTACGGTGTTATTTTTATTTTTCAAATATATTAGGCAAAGAGGTATGAGAAAGATATATAAGTTGGTTAAACTTTTTATAACTGAATATGTGTACAACGCCCCCAGACCCTGGGCTTGGTTGCGCTAAATGAGTCATAAATGGTCCGGTCAACTGCTTACCCCGTCGCCCTCGCTTGGTCTAAAAGGGCTAGCCCGAGTTGACAAGACCATTATGTCTCACATTTATATGGCGGTGAGCAGGACATTACTTTACCGATGTGGGACTTTACATTCTCCCCCCTTATAATCCTTGCTAGGACGGCCAAGACTTGTCCCAGTGGACTTGTCCCAGATCGTCCATAACATAGGATTCTAGAGGTGGCCCCTACCCCCTCTCACAGTGTGGCATGTAAGTCCATACGGAAATAGGCTCTGAATACCATTCAGTAACGCCCCCATAACCCGGGTCTGGTTGCGCTAAATGAGTCATAAACGGTCCAGTCAACTGGTTAGGCTGTCATCCTCGCTTGGTCTAAAATGGCTAACCCGAGTTGACAAGACCTTTATGTCTCAAACTTATATGGGGATGAGGAGGACCTTAATTTACCGACGTGAGACTTTACAGTGTGTTGGTTTTGATCTTATATTTTTTTAGTTTGAATTAAAAAAAGGACCTGATATAAGTTCATTCTTACCTGCAGTATACCGGGTTAATTGTAGTCTAAAAATAGTGAGCAAAGTCGTATCCATATGGATATGTGGATAAGTACTGGACAATTGTATTCACTTGGTTTAAGACAACAAATACATGGAAAGTAAATAACAAAGATTAAGAGGCCCTTTATTAAATCTGAAGTCTGAAATTTGATATCCGAAATCCGAATGCAATAAGTATATGAAATCTGAAATCTTGAAATGTTTGATAACTGCATCCGTCTAAAATTTGAAAAAGCTTAACTTTACAATTTTACCTTACAAAAATTTATATATTAGAAAAGTATATATGGATAATTAGGAAATAAGACACTTTTTAAATATTTTTAAATAACAGGACACCCAAATATTTTTTGTAGGGAGAAGGACAAAAAAAAAACATTCTGCTTTGCTGCTTCCACTTTTTTTCCTCTTTCCATGTTCATGTTCAAACACTAATTGTTAGGAAATCAACGCGGGAACGCAGCGGAATTCAAAATTTTGATTTCCTTTTCCCAAGATCGACTTCGTTTAAACAACAAACATATTGAGTTAGTAGACGGTGGATACCTTGCTTGATCTAAAAGATCGATGCTTTGACCGTCTACGGAGCGTAGTAGTGCGTGAGCCATCCACGTGTCCGGCTTCTATTAATATCCACAAGAGCACCTCGCCAGAATCCTCCTTGGATAGCTACTAGAAAACTCCCTGTTGCTAGACTGACCTTTTCTCTCTCTCTCTCTCTCTCTCTCTAAATCTCTCTCTAAGAAGCTCTCAGTTTTTGTAAATTAGAACTCTTGTAATTGTGATGATTCAAAAGATCTAAATCAATTTGCAAAATCCTATATAATACTATGATTAATCAATTTGCAAAATCCATGTGTATCATATATAATAATTTCGACCTATACATCTATTATGTATATTTAATTAATCAACACAATTAATATCTTATATTATATTTATTCATATATATATATATATATATATATATATATATATATATATATATATATATATATATATATAAAATAAAATATAATACTATGATTAATCAATTTGCAAATTCCATGTGTATCATATAAAATAATTTCGACCTATACATCTATTATGTATATTTAATTAATCAACACAATTAATATCTACACCATATTAATTTATCACTATAACACTTTATAGTCGAGATAAACTTTCTTATTTAGTTATCACTGTAACCGCATTTTAATCCGGCTATATGCTCTTATGTTTGTGACCCGATAGGCTTCCGAATATGTTGGCCGTAGACATAATGTGCAAATTATGAAATGCCCTTCATACCTAACTGATATACCAAAGCCGACCACGGTCCGTTCAACCCGCGTTTGACCGGTACCCGTGGTCAAAACCAGCCTCTGACCTCTATTGCCACCAGCCTGTCTTGGAGTAAGCCAATTGGGTCATCGAGTCCGCACGATCATGATGATGTTCAGGATGAGAGCCCAACTCGTCGCGATCAGCCCGTCGTCCTGGTCAGCTGGATTGAGCCCTCTACACGTAGGCGAGCATGCTTTATACTCTGCATTAGCAAGGACAATGCCACGCAAGTAAGGGAACATCGGGGCGATCAGCGTCCACCTCGAGCCGACCTGCCCTCACAGTTTATCTACTTGATTGTACTTAATTATGTCTTGTCACTGTTAGCCTAATGCCATTAGCGTTTTGCCTATAAATACAGGCTTCATGTAATGTAAAAGGGATCCAGAATTAATATAAGTAGAGGCACTCTGCCAATTTGTCGACTATATCATCGTCTTCATCCCTGGTTGTGCTAGCTGGCTAAGCACCACCTTACGTTCAACTTTGCCGCCCTTATCCTCTATAAAGATCATCTCTTTCATCCAGATAACCACCCCTACAACCACCGTGATATTCTCAGCAATATCAATTAGCTCCATTACTGGGAAAATAATCAAAATCAAACTTTTCTGGTTGATCCACCGCTGCAAAGTTCATACTTACGGCGTCTCCGGCGATCCTCACCGCCAGCTTCAAGCGTCCAAACCAACAAAAGCTTAGGTCTTCTGGATCGTATAGCCTGAGGATCATAGCTTTCGCCATTGCCGCATCATCATGAACAAAAAGCTCTCGAATATTCCATCGGCTTCTTTGATAAACTTCAAGAGGGATTATCTCAATCCTCAGGTTAGTGCATGCACGTTCTCAGGTCCAATTTCATAAAGCGATAATATCACTCTTGCGATATTTTTTCATCAAATTCTGGAAAACGGGATTACTTCGGTCGATTTTCTTGTGATACCAAGATAGTTGTTGCTATCAGAGCATATAGTTTGTTCAGTAATCTGGGTGCATGCTAGCCGGACCTTTGCCGGATTCTGGGTACAATATTGTCTGTTCACACCTAGCTCGGTCTAGAACGTATACTACAAGTTTCCTTTCACATCAAATGGCTGGAGGGAAAGTAATAGGGCCTGAGACACCGAACAAGGGACCGAATCAGGATCCTCCATGTGGAGCAACATCACATCAGAGTAGACGTAGTAGGGGATCTCACACCGCTGAAGGGAGCAGGGGACAAAATAATGGTGACGGTCAGCTTGGTATCATATTTTACAATCAATGTACCCCGGATTTGTGTTCTCAATGGTGATAATATGTATGAAATCATGGGTTAACTAGCTAAATGTGATTAAGCCACGTCCGGGGTGACTAAATTGGTATTATGCGTATTAACCGTGTATTTTGTGCGTTATTCGCTAGAAATAGAAGCTACTATGTGTGCTATGGTTTTATTGATAGACGAACGAGTATTTGGAGCATCATTTGAGCTGAATATGAGAATCAATCGATAGAGAACTGAACGGAGCTGAAGGTTGAAGTGTTTCGAGCGGGAGATTGGACCAGAGAATCTGATTGGTGATCTTGCAACGCAGTTTCCGAAGCCTTCCAAGACAAATTGGCCTTGTACTTCTAAATTTGTTGGGCTTGAAACAAGGATTCCAACACACTTTGAATCACTTAAATTGGATTTACGTAGGCCAAGTTATGGTCCAAATACCGAAGCTGGGCCTAGGGTATTCTAGAACCGTCCAGGTTAAGTCGGCAGAAGAAAAAAATACAAAAATACCCTTGGTAAATCGGGAGTTGCCCTCGATTAATCGAAGCCCAGAATCTTTTAGAAACGTGTTTTCTTGTCCTCCAAGGATTGGGTTTACCCCTAAGTCGGTTTATACACCTATATAAGGCCATAGAGTGCTACCAATTTTGTATTCCATTCATTCTTCATCTATTTTCGAGTTCTTCATCAACTAGCTACAATGTAGTCTTTTTGTTATATATTCTTCTTTTATTTATTGCAAATAAATCATGAGTATTTCATTATTGAATTGTGTTTGGTTTACGATCTTCGTGGATCGTCTCGAATCGCTGGAGGGAGAAAGAATTGAAGAGTAGATATGTTCTTCATTATGGGTAAGATATATTCCTAAGTTTTATTTCTTTTTTTAGATTCATGATTGTTCTTGTGTTAGATCTAGATTATGCTTGCATCTAATCATAAACGAACCTTAATCTTTATTATTCGATTCGTTAATGTGAAACGCAAAATTATAGGTTGCGCTCTTCAGATCTGCGGCGGTCTTTATCGCTAGATCAGAACACTTAGTAAATCCTAATTCTGTGGTTCGGCCTCAGCTACGTTGATCGACAGATATAATTTGCATGTTTTTAGCCTGATCACCTAATTGCATGTCATCGTAAATTAACATGAAGGACTGTTAGTGAAGTGTTAATTAGGACATAGTCTTGATGGACCCTAGGAACGTAGTCATAGTCAATAGCTGCCTAGGCGGGTTAGCGGTATGGGTTAACGCTAAATACCGGCAATTCTAGTTCTTCATGCGTATGGGCTATTACGGACCAATTAAGGAGGGTAGCTTGCGTATAGATTGTCTGCTGCCATTGTCGGAGTAGATAGGGTTAGGAGTTGCACCCGTAGCTAAATTACGCACACGAGTCGAACACGGATTAAGGGGAGATTAGTTAGGAATAGTGTGGTTAGTACCTTTTCGATATATGACTGGTGATTTGTTTATTTGCATATCTTTTATTTATTGTTCTCTTATGTTGGTCAATGACCACCCCTATCCGGTTGACCTATGAATTGTGGTTGTGTTTAGCGTAATTAAATAATAGTCTATGTGGGATCGACCTTGACTCGTCCTTGGTATACTATGATTGACCTAGTCCTCTTGCTAGTGTTAAGAGACTTACACGCGATCAAGTTTTTGGTGCCGTTGCCGGGGACTATTTATTTAATTGTTAGGCATAACCATTAATTTATAGTTAACCTTTTTTGTTAATTTTTTTCTTCTTTTCTTTACGATGATCGAATAAAAGTAGGAAGGTTTTTTTTTCATCGCCATGTTGTTGAGGCTGTTGAGCAAAGGATGTGCGGAAATTTTTTTTTAATTCACATGATTATTTGATTATTATTTTGAGCCTTGTGTCTTGAGTCTTTTTATTTTTATTTGGAGTCTTATAATAGTTTTGTAGTGTTTAAGTAATAAAGTTGTTATGTATTGGCTTAAATTATTTATTGCACTTCTTCTTTTTAGTTGTGCTCTTTACCGCCACATGACATAATGATTTTATTACTTATTCGTGTCTCGCGGTACTAATGGCCTTTGTGCAAGAATTGTTTGTATTAGCTGACCTAGTGCAGATTAGTCCTTGGAATGAGACAACTTTGGTTCCACTTCAGTGATATGATTTGCTTCAGACAGTTAGCCGAGTCCTTTTATTTTCCAAAGCTAAGTGTTCTTCTTCTTCCTACTTTTTTTTGCTTTACTTTTCACATTGGAGACAATGTTGAGTTTTAAAGTGGGGGTAGGCATAACACTTAGTTTGAAATATTGTGACACACTTACACTTACTTTAGTGAATTTCGATTTTTTGAATTGAATGAAATAAAAACCTTAAAACGTTGAACTGCTTAATTACATACTTAATTCATTAATGATGAATAAGGGGTTTGTCAACTATTTGAAGTAGTGGTTTATTAATCATTTATCTTGTTATGGAATCGACCTTTTATTAAGCACGTATAACTCATTTTTTCAGTATGTAGTGTAGATGACGCATCATTAGTATGAAAGAATGAGCATGTGTTATGTTGTCTGAAGTAGTGACTTATTAATTATTATTTTACCGTTGTATTCAATTTTTGAGCACGCAATCTGAGTGAGAAGTATTTAGATGAGATGAAGAGTTATCCTAGACCGGGAATCGATATTTGTCGGTGGATATACTTCAACCAATTGTTGTAGGAAGATGGTAGCGACTTTAATGTCAAACAAGGTAAACCGGGACAAAACGGGATTGCGGGTGAGAGAGAAAAAAAAAGTGAGAAATCTGTCCAAAAAGAGGAAAAAAAAGAGAAAAGAAATATATATAATAAAGGCTGTGAGGGAAGCAAACTCGTAGCAAAAAGGTCACGACCCTCGCATAAAAAGGAAACAAACGAGGACCTAAGAGTAATACTCGGTCCCCAAGTCCGCCCGACCCAAGTAAGGTTCCATGTTGTTTGCCTAAGTCTGAAAGCAAGAGGAGCGGGTGTTCACATTGATTAGTTAAGGTTGTGGGGTCTCTATAACTTCATTCTTTTCTTGAATGCACTATCACAAAAGGTTTATCACACAACACATTGATGCATTGGTAGGTGATGATTAATGGGGAACTTATGGATTTGTGCATGATGCATGTTTTGCCTGAAATCTTTATTGATATAATGTGATTATGTCTGCGTCACTGTTGTTTGGGAGTTATTGCACACACACGTCGGTTCTACTATGAGATAGTGCTTAATGGATTACTGATGGATATGTGTTGACCCTCATCTTATTTATCATTTTTGAATGAGTCTATTCTTAATCAGTTTGTAATTATTTATGGGGTTTGTTTGATTTGGTTTTTGCTCGGGACGATCAAAAGCTGAGTGGCGGGTAGTTGATGACGGTCAACTTGGTATCATATTTTACCATCAATGTATCCCGGATAGGTGTTCTCAATGGTGATAATATGTATGAAATCATGGGTTAATTAGCTAAATGTGATTGAGCAACGTCCGGGGTGACTAAATTGGTATTATGCGTATTAATCGTGTATTTTATGCGTTATTTGCTAGAAATAGAAGCTACTATGTGTGCTATGGTTTTATTGACAGACGAACGAGTGTTTGGAGCATCATTTGGGCTGAATATGAGAGTCAATCGATAGAGAAGTGAACGGAGCTGAAGGTTGAAGTGTTTCGAGCGGAGATTGGACCCGAGAATCTGATTGGTGATCTTGCAACACAGTTCTCGACGACTTCCAAGATGAATTGGGCTTGCACTTCTACATAAAAGTTGTTAGTATTGAAACAAGGATTTCAACACACTTTGAATCTCATAAATCGGAGTTATGTAGACCAAGTTATGGTCCAAATACCGAAGCTGGGCCTAGGGTATTCTAGAACCTTCCAGGTTAAGTCGGCAGAAGAAAAAATACAAAAATTGTTAATTGTGTAGTGCCCGAAAGAAAATTATCTAATTGTTTTTATGACAGAATTAATAATTCATCTTATTATATACATGTATTCTTATAATTAAGACACTACTGAAAACCCTAAGTTCCTCGTTTATGTAATCACATAACTCAGTGTATGGGCTATACACAAGAGGATTGAGTTAGTGAGATGTACTTAAAATTAACTTAGTCCTTAGCATTTATTAATCTGAGTATGGGTCTCAAGATTAATTTGCTAATAACTCACCCAGAACACTTTAGGTGTGACAGTCTTATCCGGACTGTCGGTAATAGGGTACCTAGTGGGGCATTTATATATGATGATAATCATATAGGGCTGGACCGATTTGATTTGAGTTCTCGATATAATTCCGTGATCGAGAAGTCTTATCGAATCAAAAGACGACCATATATGGATTAATCTCAATCTTGAGCTGATCACAGACAACTGCTTAGACTAGGGTAGAGTTTGATGTGTTAGTAAGGATCACTTCGCAGTATGTGGTCCAACACTTCTCGTTGGCTCTATTCTGGGATGAGTGAGTAGTCTGTGCTATCACAGATATGGAATCCATTCCTTCCCTCGGGAAGTAGACATACAGTTCCTTTATTTGTTAATCCTAGAAACTGATTGATGGCGCCAATTCATATTATATTAGTTATGAACTAATTGATCACTTGGGGGTTAATGGTAAATATGGATAATATGTCTCGAGAAGGGTCTACGGAGATATCCCGAATCAAAACGAACAGTCTATGGAGGATTTATCCGTGTGTAATGATTATATCAGTGGACACTTTCGACTCATAGTTGAGTGTAAGATATCTATATTCGGCAGAGTTCAGTTTCGGGTTTATGGTGGTGTAATCCCGGAATTAATAGATTGAATATTATTGTTCGGTCTGATGAATAATTTTATTTAATTTATTGTAGCTACTGAATATGGGTCCATTGTCCCCGACGTGGCTCCTAATATAGCATATATGTTTTCTCGTCATTTCACCTCAATTAATATTAAATAGTTGGATTAGATTGTTTAATAGATATGTGGATTAATTGTTTAGTTGGACTAAATGATTAAATACATGGAAAAGACTTTTTTTTCGTGTACTGGGCCCAAATATGTGTAAAATGCGTGTGGAGCTATTTATCTAGGGTTGAGGCGCATTTTATATGTTATTTAATTTTTGGGAAATTAGTTTTCTTGGATAATTATTTAACATGTGATTAAATTATTTATTTGTTAAATAATTAATTAAGGAAAATATTAGATTGATCCTTAAATATTCTAGATTGGTTCTAGATTATTTTAGGAGTATCTTTTTTATTTAATAGGATTATTATAATTGATTTTGTATTAATTATAAAATCCTTGGAGTACAAGGATTACTCTCCTATATAAAGAGAGTTCTCCCAAACCTTAAACATAACATATATTTCGACATATTGGAAGTATTGAGCTTAGATTTTTCGGCTCATATACTTGGGTTTGAGTTTTAGGAAAACTTCGGGTTTTGTAAGGTAGCATATCAAGGAGGTCCGGCGGCTTGAAACACCATCCACCTGGTGGTGCTTGGAGACACACGTTGGAAGACTTTGGCTTCCCAACTAGGCTCTCAACTAGCTCGGATTGGATAGACCTTGTTCTTGGCGTTTAGCACCATAAAAAGGTTGGTAATCTAACCCCATCGTAGGTTTAGATCTATTATTTTATGTATTTTGGTTGACTAGATCTAGATCTTGTACTTTCCGCTGCGTAATCGGTGGATCTATGATCCATCCGGCGATATTACATCAAACAAGTGGTAGCCGAGCCTTTGATCTATCAATCAAAGTATTTAAATTTTAGATCTAGTAGTGGAAAAAGCATGTTTAGATTGTTTTTTGTTTTTCGTTTGCTTTTCTATATGCATCGAAATTTATTCATGTATATTGCCTTGTGATTGTCGTGGTTGAAGAGATGGATTGGGGTTGGTATTGTTTACTCATTAGATCTATTGTAAACTCATATAAATTCGTTTATATGAGTATACGAAATTTTGTAATTTTAGTTAAAAGCTTTTTTAATTAATATGTGGAAGTCAATTAATTAAGTAACTAATTATTAAAACCGAGGAACCGGGTTTTGTCAATCGTTACGATTTTAGTGATGGATTCTCGGTGAATCCCACTTAGATAAATCGTTGAGTTTCGGTGAACCTACCTTAAACAGAAACGAGATTACGCTTTGGTTGACAACATAGAAATCGGAAAATCTTAGTACATGGGTTCGGAAATGGTCTAACCATGGTTGGGCGAGTTCAACCGAGCTTCGGCTCAATCGACTCCCCTCCACGTGTGATGTACGATACAGTAATTCGACAAGACTTAGCATAGCCGATAAGCATTCGGGCTAAACGGGGCTTCTCTTGCCGGATTAGCCTGAACTGTCACATATGTTCCAACGAATAAGACGGCGTAGGCTTGCCTACTTAACCGACCCTATTCGGAGTACTTTGATTTATTGTTTCTTATTTTCAAGACCGAAACCCTAATTAGTAAACCCACCACTTTTTCATATTATTGAGTGAGAGCGTGGAAGGCGAGAGCCAACCCCACGGCCTCTACTATAGATGGAAGCACGTGAGAGATGGGTGGCGTCTCGAGCCGCTTTGATTTCGGCCCCATACGGATGGTGTTCACCCCTATCAAAATTCAAGGCTTGGTCTCCGAAAGGATAGGATTTTGGGTACTCGTTGAGTCACTGACCGACCCAACGGCGGCATACTCTGGGCGTACTTTGAGATCTGATATAGTAGGTCACACTCTTTATGGATATTTTCGAAACATCTTGGCTAGAAAAAGGAAGGTAATCAATGATTAAGGTCCGGGATGTCTGATTCCCGTGAGATGTTCGATTCTCGAAGCTTAATCATTGAGAGAGATTGTCTCAGTTTGATCGTCACCTCTTTGACCTACCCTACGGCGGCACTGAGGTGTGAGATTAAATCCTTGGAATGGTAGGATAGACTTTTAACAAGTTTATTATTCCTAAAATAAAAATCTAGTAGGGAAAATTTATTTTTTTAATTTAACTTTCTGTCATGCTTATTTTACAAAATTAATCTCTAGGCTACTAAACTGTTAGTAATAGGACTTCATTAAAGAATGTGGAAGTAACAAGTACGTTGTAATTATCAAAAGAATGCAATTAATTTTTTCGGAAGATATTTTTCCCTTGAGCCTTTAAAAACTTAAGTGACATAGTATAGGTATGTCACGGATGTCACTCGTGTTGAACGAGAGACGACCATACTTAGTTTACAAAAGATGATATAGGACTATCATACAAATTCATTTATGAATATTAAAAGTGTAATTACACAACAAATTTCTAAATTGAAAAATTGGAAAATCATATACATAAGGCGTTGCTAGTTAGACGGTATTTGGAACCGATAAACTAGTGGGAGCCTTAGTCTTATGATTTGTTGTTTTTCTGAATCATTAGAAATGTGTAATAGACTGCACAAGATTTTTTACATTCATTGGAAAAACAAGAATAAAGCGTTACTAGTTAGACAATATTTGGAACTGATAAACTAGTGGGAGCTTAGTTCTGGAGATTTTATAATCTTTGAAACATCATGAACACATCATTGCTAGTTAGACAGTATTTGGAACTGATAAACTAGTGGGTGCTTAGTTCTAGGTGATGTTCTAATCTTTGAAAAATCATAACTACAAAGTGTCTCTAGTTAGACGGTATTTGGAACTGATAAACTAGTGGGAGCTTTGCTCTTATGATTTGACGATTAAAAAAATCGAATAGTCCAAGCTAGTAACACAACCATTAGACATCCCACAGTTCAAGAGTGGTGTCTACTCAAACGAACTACTTAGTTCAAGGCTGTTTCCATTTAAGGAAAGTCGAGAATGGGAAAGAATGTTTATACGTGTTAGTCATCTAAGCTAAGTAGTTTTATGGCTAAACCGGAAAATTAATAAATTGGAAATTAGAGGATAAGGAAAGTGATTTCGGATCACTGACCAATGCATCCTTAGCAATTTTCTTGAAAGCTAAAGTTCTTTGGAAGAACTAGGTAGCTTTGCATTAAACGATAAATAAAATAGACAACGGGCAGTTATTTCAGATAGACTAGTGGGAGTGATATAAGTAAATGGATCTCGGATTCAATTCTTGAGTATCACAGAAAATTCATTTTCTGTTTTCGGATTCATTGGAACGAACGTATTCATTTTCAATAGGATAATTTGTTTGTCTTATTAACGATGAATATAACATTCGTAGCACGAATCCAAGACTCGGACTTTTGTTTGATAAAGTCAGAACCACTAAGCATTGCTGAGAAGGTATTAGTAACACATCTTAAAATAAATGGTTTCCGTATTTCGATAAACGCTTCTTTCTATTCTATTAATTAGTGCATATTCCCTAAAGACAAGATCTGAAGACTGGTTTAGGGTGATTCCTGTCTCCCAGTCAAAGGAACACTGTCTCAAAGGAACAATGACTAAGTTTCCTTTCAATCAGGAAAGGGTAATAGATTTAAAGAAGTAACATAGCTTGTTCATAACAACCTTCGGGGTCATATGAAAGGTACAAGCTAGTGGGAGCTTTTGAAGTAGTGACATCTTGTCTGACAACTATTCGAGACTCCAGTAAGTTTATCAAAAATATTTAGTGGAAATCTCTGATTTCACCAGAGGTAGAGTATTCCATACTCAGAAATAGGTTATTGCGTAATCTTCGGGGCTGATGCTCGGCCTGCCTCCTAGTGAAATGTTTTTACTAAGGGATGCACCATAAATTTTCCTTATATAGTTATTGATATGCTACGATACGCTGCTGAAATCATTTAAGATATTGGTTGCAAAATAACGGTTTACGTTGTAATGAAAAACCGAGAAGTCTACCTAAAAGATGCCTACGCATTTGTGGATAAGGAGTGAATTCGTTTCACCCCACTTCCATAAATATAGACATTTAACATTTAGTGCTTGAAGGTAGGACTGGAAATTTTCTGTCCACGTTCAGGTCGTGAAATATCTTAATGCATTGAGTAAAGGTTGGTTATAAAACTCGTAAAATCAGAGAATGATGGTTATATTATCAAACTCGGTCTGATAGAGTCTATAAATAACAACCTTAGATCTTGAAGTATTTGTACTCAAGATGTTACTAACTGATTTGTTCAGTCCACATCCAACACCGGCAGTTGGTGATAACACTAATAAAAACTACTAAACTAGATCAGTATATCGATCCACCCCGAACATAGTGGGATTATGGTTTGTCCATTACCCATTGCAGGACCTTACGGTCTATAGGGTAGATTGATGACCTATAGTCCTTTGTGGGCTGTGTAGGATCCTGATCATAGAGGTTGGTTTAAAAGCCATAACCCTGTGAATGGAGTTTGATACTCCAGTTCTGTTGAAACTCCTGTAGAACCACCTGAGTATCTCAGGCTCAGTGGGAGTAATTGGAACTACACGGAGAAGAGTCGAATGAAAAGGAAAGTTTAACTTTCAACGCAAAGCTAAGTAATTTAGGGTGATTCCTTAAAAGGTAGAGAGTTAACCAGACCGTGATCTCTCTTACCACTCAGTCTTGCTTGATTTCATCAGAAAGCGGGAAATAGGGGTGATTCCCTAAGACTTCCTTGCTGAACAACGGAATCTGAACTCATTCAGAAAAGAAGGGTTTTAGCAAAGAACAAATAACGTTTTCGTTACAAAGCAGAAAATATGGGTGATTCCCTAAGACCTTTTTGCAAGACTAACGGTATCTTAATTTATTCAGATAGAACCTTTGGTAGGATGCCGGCCACAGCTCATATCCTTTGGGGATTAAAGCAAACCTCTAGGTCATTTCAAAGTCATATATTTTAATATGTTGACTTGACCAGAATATTGATAAGTCTTTCGTAGACTGGGCATCAATATTAGTAAAGTAGTATGTAGATTAGTGTTTGTGAATGGTAACACTGAAACTGTTGGAAACAACATGGGTGTTTTATCTGAAGTCAGAGTCTGACATACCATCGGGATTCATTCTAAAGGATTTGATTCACTCAAATTCACAAGAATTGATCATTGGCAATCCCATCCATTCACCTGGTTAAGATATTCTTGCATTTAAGCAACATTCAACGATGTAGTCTACCCTACCTCTCAGGAATGATTATCTAAACCTCCGGATGAACACTAAATGGGATGTTTAGTGAATCCTCAAGTCTCTTCGGGAGAATGAGGAATAATATGCTAGTATATTCAGGTGCAAACTAGAATATAAGTGATAAAACTGATTCTGGCTTTAAGTCAGATGATGATCGTTAAATCGATCTCGGTCTCAGTGTTTACTCATATGATAAAGTATTATCCAGTAAGCTGATACTACTTCATTGTGAAAACATTGGAGAGGTAGCTCATAAGGATTTTGCAATCACTAGAGGTCATAAGCATATTGAAATCGTACCACCGGATTAGATGGAAAGGCAACGTTTCGATCCCAAAGATTGACTCAAGCTGCCAACCTACCTGATTAGTGTACCGAGGCACATGGTATTCGGATTCTAAGTACGCGCCGGGTCACTGACCTACCCTACGGCGGCACACTCCGGTCGTGCTTGGAAGGATGAATTACTAAGATGCGCTTGGAGAGTATGAATCTTGGGGATATGTCTCACTTGTTTTGAGCAAGTGGGAGAATGTTGTAGATATAGATATAAAGGGTGTGCTCTAAAACAATTAATCCACTTGACTTTCGTTCAAGTGGAGATTGTTAGGTGTAGTGCCCGAAAGACAATTATCTAATTGATTTTATGACAGAATTAATTATTCATCTTATTATATGCATGTATGCTTATAATTAAGACACTACTGAAAACCCTAAGTACCTCGTTTATGTAATCACATAACTCAGTGAATGGCTATACACAAGAGGATTGAGTTAGTGAGATGTACTTAAAATTAACTTAGTCCGTAGCATTTATTAATCTGAGTACGGGTCTCAAGATTAATTTGCTAATAATGTGCCCAGAACACTTAAGGTTTGACAGTCTTACCGGGCTGTCGGTAATAGGGTACCTAGTGGCATTTATATATGATGATAATCAGATAGGGCTGGACCGATTTGATTTGAGTTATCGATATAATTCCGTGATCGAGAAGTCTTATCGAATCACAAGATGATCATATATGGATTAATCTCAATCCTGAGGTGATCACAGACAACTGCTTAGACTAGGGTAGAGTTTGATGTGTTAGTAAGGATCACTTCGCAGTATGTGGTCCAACACTTCTCATTGGTTCTATTCTAGGATGAGTGAGTAGTGTGTGCTATCGTAGATATGGAATCCATTCCTTCCCTCGGGAAGTAGACAGACAGTTCCCTTATTTGTTAATCCTAGAAACTGATCGATGGCGCCAGTTCATATTATGCTAGTTATGAACTAATTGATCACTAGGGGGTTAATGGTAAATAAGGATAAGATGTTTCGAGAAGGGTCTACGGAGATATCCCGAATCGAAACGAACAGTCTATGGAGATTTGTCCGTATGTAATGATTATATCAGTGGACACTTTCGACTCATAGTTGAGCGTAAGTTATCAATATTCGGCAGAGTTCAGTTTTGGGTTTATGGCGGTGTAATCCCGGAATTAATAGATTGAATATTATTGTTCAGTTTGACAATTAATTTTATTTAATTTATTGTAGCTACTGAATATGGGTCCATGGTCCCCGACGTGGCTCATAATATAGCATATATGTTTTCTCGTCCTTTCACCTCAATGAATATTAAACAGTTCGAATGGACTGTTTAATAGATATGTGGATTAATTGTTTAGTTGGACTAAATGATTAAATACATGGAAAAGACTTTTTTCGTGGACTCGGCCCAAATATGTGTAAAATACGTGTGGAGCTATTTATCTAGGGTTGGGGCGCATTTTATGTGTTATTTAATTATTGGGAAATTAGTTTTCTTGGATAATTATTTAACATGTGATTAAATTATTTATTTTTTAAATAATTAATTAAGGAAAACATTAGATTGATCCTTAAATATTCTAGAGTGGTTCTAGATTATTTTAGGAGTATCTTTTATTCAATAGGATTATTATAATTGATTTTGTATTAATTATAAAATCCTTGGAGGACAATGATTACTCTCCTATATAAAGAGAGTTCTCTCAAGCCTAAACATAACATATATTTCGACATATTGGAAGTATTGAGCTTAGATTTTTTGGCTCATATACTTGGGTTTGAGTTTTAGGAAAACTTCGGGTTTTTCTAAGGTAGCATATCGAGGAGGTCCGGCGGCTTGAAACATCATCCACCTGGTGGTGTTTTGAGACACAAGTTGGAAGACTTTGGCTTCTCAACTAGGCTCTCAACTAGCTCGGATTGGATAAACCTTGTTTTTGGCGTTTAGCACAGTAAAAAGGTTGGTAATCTAACCCCTTCGTAGGTTTAGATCTTTATTTTATTTATTTTGGTTGACTAGATCTAGATCTTGTACTTTCCGCTGCGTAATCGGGTGGATCTATGATCCATCCGGCGATATTACATCCAACAAAAATACCCTCGGTAAATTGGGAGTTACCCCCGATTAATCGAGGCCCAGAATCTTCCAGAAATGCGTTTTCTTGTCCTCCAAGGATTGGGTTTACGCCCAAGTCGGTTTATACACCTATATAAGGCCATAGAGTGCAACGGATTTAGTATTCCATTCATGCTTCATCTCTTTTCTAGTTCTTCATCAACTAGCTACAATGTAGTCTTTTGGTTATAAATTCTTCTTTTCAATTGCAAATAAATAATGAGTCTTTCATTATTGAATTGTGCTTGGTTGACGATCTTCATGGATCGTCTCGAATCGCCGGAGGGAGAGAGAATTGTGCTTGGTTTACGAGCTTGGTTTACGTAGATCTGTTCTTCGTTATGGGTAAGATCTATTCAATTGTTTTATTTCTTTTCTTAGAATCATGATTGTTCTTGTGTTAGATCTAGATTTTGCTTGCATCTAATCTTCTATGAATTAATTAGATGAACCTTAATTATTGTTATTCGATTCGTAAAAATGAAACGCAGAATTATGGGATGCGCTTTTCAGATCTGCGACGGTCTTTATCGCTAGATCTGAATACCTAGTAAATCCTAATTATGTGGTTCGGCCTCAGCTACGTTGATCGATAGATATAATTTGCATGTTTTTAGCCTGATCACCAAATTGCATGTCATTGATGGGAGTCAACTTCATTGTACTTTGGTGTGCAGTTTAACCCCCGTTTATTACTTTATTGGCATGTTTTGGGTAGTTCTAGACCTATTTAAGAGTAATATCGAGAGTTATACGTACGGGGAGTTAAAATGTCACATCGATAGTAAACTCCACCTTTTTAACGATAATTAGCTCTTTTCCGAGGTTTGTCAATACAGAGGTTTGTCATCGTTGTTCGAGCAACTCTAGAACTTAATCATGTTAGGATAATCGGTTTTCTAAAGAGAGAGTCGATTAGCTTCACATAGGGTGGTTAGATCGAGTTGTTCAGTCTAATCACTAGAATTAGGAGTTGCCACCCATGGATGTCGTTAAACTACATTGGATAGGTAGGTCGGTTAAGACACGCTCCCTGTCAAGTCCTTCCTTAGGGGTAAAAGTAGCTCGTGGGATCATAGTTCGGCTATACCTTTTAATATCTAGAAGTAAACTCGTTAGAATAATCGTTATTTCTGCATTAGTATAATACCTTCCACCATATTTTGGCCTGAACTAAGTTCTACGTCAACTTTGGTACTTAGACATTACTCCCTGTGGATTCGACCTAGTGACCACTATACTCCCATTGTCCCGATACTCTGTCGGTGAAAGTTAGCGGTTAAGTATTTTGCTATCAAGAATTTTTGCGCCGTTGCCGGGAGTAACGTTTAATATCTTTTAAGTTGACCGAAAGCTTGGGCTTAGGTCATTTTTATTTTGTTTTCTTGTTGTTTCCTATTTTACAGTGAATGACCCGAAGCTCCAAAGAACCTCTTATCGAACCAATTGAAGAAATTGAAGCATTTGCACGTCACAGAAGCAGTCAGCGCCGAGGAGAGATCCTGATTGCTAGTCCAAACCCTTTGTTTGAAGAAGAAGGGGTAGTAGAAAGCTCACTCTCAGATTATTCTGAAGAAATGGACGATATTACAACTCATAGAGATTGAAAAGATCCCATCGATGAACAGAATGCACAAGGGCAAACCTCGAACACTACTTGTGGTAATACGACACTGCAGTTGCAAATTCCACCGAGGAACCCTCGTGACGAACAGTTAAGGAGGGACGATAAAGTGTTACAGCAGTTGGTTACCCCACAATTTAATCAGAGAATAGGGATTGGACTGAATGCCCAGAATTTCGGGCCAGAATTCGACCAAGATACGGTAAACCGATTACTGCAGATGCTAAGGGATCAGGGAAACCAACAGGGGTTCCAAAACCCATATAATCAACAACCACCGATGCAGCAGTTCAATCAACAGTTGAATTATCAACCCAGAGGGATCAACAGGGACAGGGAACAAGAGTCTGTCGAGATTATGTGACTACCCCACTGGAAGTTATAGGGCACAACCCAATTAGAGTGCCCCCAATCAATTCCAACAACATGGACATAAAGCAAAACATCTTGAACATGTTGGGGGAACATGCCTTGTTCCACGGGAAGTCAACAGAGAACCCGAATAGTTTTCTGGATCACTTATTTCAGATATGTGGGACAATGAAATACAATGGGGTAAGTTATGAGGCGATAAAGCTGATAGTTTTCCCGTTTGCACTTAGAGGAGCTGTTAAGGATTGGTATGATTCATTACCTAATGATTTGTTGCATACATGGGCGGATGTGGTCAGAATGTTTCTGAGGAAGTACTTTCCTCCGGATAAGATTTTAGATTTGAAAGAAGAAATCTCTTCGTTTGATGGTCTCGAGGGAGAGACACTGAAGGAGACATATGAGAGATTTAGGGGACTACTGAAGAGATGCCCTCCATACGGTTTCTCCACTGTTGAGCAAGTGATTATACTATTCAGAGCCTTAGAGCCAGTGGATCAGAATAAACTGAATGCCGCAAGTGGCGGAGATATTATGAATCTGCTGCCGGAACAAGCTATGAGACAGATTGAGAATATGGCAGATGGAGAAGGACAGTGGGGGTCTAGTAGAAAAAAGAAGAAAGCCCAAATAAAAAGTGTGAAGTCCTTGAAAGAAGAACATGATAGAGAGTCTGCCATGCATGACAAGATGTAGGAAATGGTACTGAAGATGGCCCAAATGGAGTTGGCTAGAAAGAAGGCAGAGCAATGCCAACTTTGTGGGGGGTGGACACTCAGCATTGGAGTGTACATCACCAAAAAAATTCACTTACCCACAGCAGTTGGTAGCTACTCCAGCGCAGCAACAGTTTGGGAATCAGAATGATCATCAGAATTTCGAGAATCAGCAAGGGCCGCCAATGGAGTATGGTATGGTTGATGATTCGCAGCAACACAATGTGATTTATGTTGGACAAGGCAGTGGGGGTAATTGGAATCAAAACCGCTATCAGAATGGGAACCACAATTCCAATCAGGGTCAAAGATTTAGGCCAAGTCAAGGTTCATCCAATAGGCATTAGGACCAGAATCAGTAATCTCAATCACAAGGCCAACAAGCAACAGCAAAATCAGAATTGGGGGCAGAATCAGGGATGGAACCAGAATCAGGGCCAGCAGGGTAATCAGCAAGCAAATCGCCGCCCAGAAACAATAATTCTGGCACCTATCAACACCCGAATGCTTATCTCCACCAGAACAATAAGAACAATCAGCAATCGAAGAATTCTGGTGCACGGAAGACTTCCACAGAAATGCTCCTAGAAAAGTTGGATAGGAGCGTATCTGAGCTGAATAAGAATGCTGTGGAGCAAAAGGTAGCCACCCACTCCGCTATCCGGAACTTAGAAACCCAAGTGGGTCAAATCATGAATACATTGAAGAAAAATTTGAGTGGTGGCATCCCAAGCAATACTGAACAGAATCTGAGGGAGGTGAATGCAGTATTTACTAGAAGTAGCAGAGATCTCGGGGTTGATTGGTCAAAGCAAGATAAAGTGACAGAAGAAGAGAATTATCTGAATGAAGAAGATGAGGCTAAGGATTTGGAAAGAGGCAGGGTCGAAACTGAGTTAGAGGCAATGAGAAGAGAGTTGGCGGCAGTCAAGAGAGATCTAGCAAGTAGCAATTGCAAAGAAAGAGAGAGAAATGACTGCAATGAATAAAGAGTTGGAAGCAACAAAGAAAGCATTGTTAGATGCAACGAAGAATAATAGGGATGTGAACAAGGAATTGAAGGAGATGAGAAACGCCCATGTAAACTTGCATGCGGTGGTCAGGAATTTAGAGATGCGAATGGGGCAAGTGAATGCCATCTGTACAAGAAGTGGTAAAGTTGTGGGTAGTGACGTTGAGGCACCCGAGGTTCATAAGATTAAAAAGATGGAGAAGACTAGAGCAGGAGATGAAGAGTGGGTGGTGGTTGATAAGGAGACAGGAGCTGCTGAGATAGAGAAAGCAGTGGAGAAGCCGAATGTGGAACCAAAAAAACGGTCAGACACAGCAGGGGAAGGTACGAACAACTTAGGTATGGATTCGGTGAAAGAACCCTTTGATTTATCTAAATTACCTTACCCCCCTCATAGCCCTACAAAGCCAATAATTTCTCAAAAGAAAAACAAGTTTCTCGATATCCTAAGAAAAGTAGAGATAAATATCCTACTTGTAGATGTGCTTGTTCATATGCCATCTTATGTCAAATTTTTAAAAGGGATTCTGTTTAATAAGCTAAAATGGAGAAAATTGTTTGCTTAAATGAGTTGTGCTCTGCTATTTTTCAGAATAAGCTACCCCTAAGTTGAAAGATCCGGGTAGTTTTTCCATTCCTCGCACCATAAGTCGGACGTCATTCCCTAAGGTGTTATGTTACTTAGGTGCAAGTGTAAGTTTGATGCCTAGGAGTATATATGAGAGTTTGGGGGTAGGTGAGCTAAAACGAACAACTATGACCCTACAGATGGCGGATAGGTCGATTAGGAGCCTTATGGGAGTTGTTGAGGATGTTCTGGTTCAGGTAGGGAAGCTTGTCTTTCCGGTTGATTTCGTAGTATTAGACATGGAGGAGGCTAGTCAAACCCCGATTCTATTAGGGAGACCTTTTCTGGCTATGGGTAGGACTTTGCTAAACATCCAAAAGGGTGAGATTACAATGAGAGCGGGTGATGGGACTGTCACCTTTAATGTCTACAACCCCATTAAGCACCCGGGAAATGATTGGGGCACGCAGGAGGAAGTCCAAAGGTTGGAAATATTTGAGGAGAGCCATCTGAGTTGTGAGATACCCAATGAGGGAGTGGGTAGCGAGAGTATCCCTAGGATGCTAGTTGAGGCGAATGTAAAATTTGGGTGATACGAGTCTTGCCGAAGACTATAAACTCGGCACCCTATCTTAATTTTTGAGATTCAATAAGTCGAGCTAACGACAATAAACAAAAGCGCTCGGTGGGAGGGAACCCACCATTCTCTGAATTTTCTGAGTGTTTTTTATCTTCAAAGTGTTAGAACTGCTGCTGATGATGCTACGTCCGGACAGACGTGATTTTATATTTCTTTTATGCTGTTCTTTTTGTCGTCTATGCCCGGTGTTAGGGATGTTTAGGAGCTGTCTCGCCTGTTTGCTACATTTGTACTTCATTTGATGCTACTTTCAGTTTTGAGATGCTACTTTTTGATTTTGGTTGGTCTTGTAAGCCTTAAGGCATGCTACTCATTCATTTGTGTCTTGGATTTATTTTTATGTACGCACAAGGATTTATTTATATTATGTGCCTCTGTGGCCTTTCATTATGCTTGGATGTTCTGTGCATTCCCCGTAGGGGTTCTTTATCCATCTATAGTGATCCAGTTTGTGCGTTACATATTGCATATCGAGTTTTCTGACGTGACAGGGCCTTATTCCTTCTATACACCCGTATTCCCTATTATATATGTTGGCACGAGGACCATATCCCGTGCATGTTTTGCATTGTTTCTATCTTGATAGGGGTTCAGATCGTGCTTAGATGAGGCTGCTACGGGATTTTATAGCGCCTTTCTGCCGGGTTACAAGCTAAGTCTTTCTTTTCTATCTCATTCACGCACTGAGGACATTGCTTCATTCGAAGTGGGGGGGGGGGGGGGTGGATACGACTTAGCTTTATATTGTTTCGTTTGATAAATGTGCCAGTAATTTTGATATGCTTAGTTAATGTCCGTTTTCGAGTCAGTTCGTGGCTTAAAATTTTAAAACTTTTCACGGTTTAACGCCGCGTTATATGCATGTTTCTCACGATGGAGTTGGTAAATTTCTTAGTAGTCAAGTAAAGTGTGCAGGGTGATTCTATTTTATCATGATACGAACCCTTTTTAGTGCATGAAGACCTTGGTTATACTTAGTTTGGTTGCTATACAAATTTATACCACTAGTTTCGAGGCGAAATAGAAAGGTTTACCCCGGATACGGGATGAGAGTCCTGGCGCTTCTTTGACCCAACCAGAGCCAAATAAACCAAAATCCTGACATTTTGCCCTCGTACCCCCTCTAAGCCTTGATAGGACGGTCTGACCACCGTCCGAAAATGAGCCATTTTGGTTACTTAGCCTGTATTACCCTAACCCTGAGCTATATTATTGGTCAGGTTCCTTTTGATCACCCTACGAGTGGACTTAATTGTTACTTTAGACACACTTGCTGAATCAAGTGTGGGGTGGGAGATGGTGCGTTTTTCGAGAGGAGTTGGTTGGTACAAGCTAGTATAACGAAGGGGAGGAGCTCAAGAAATCTATTGTGAGGCTTGTGGTTCGAGAAAAAAAAGAAAGAATGTGAAAATGAAAAGAATGAAAAAATTGAATTTGAAAAGAAAAAAGATGTCAAAAAAGAAATGTTTGAATAAAGTTCAAGAAAAAGAAGTCAAAGAAGGAGTGTTTTGAATGAATAAAAGTATGGTGTTGAGATTGGAATTATCTATGAATGAGTGTAAAAAGATCGAAGGAGTTTGGTTTAGTATGTTTTCAAATAGAAAGTAAATGAGATGATTAGGTTCACTCGTATTTTCTTTTCTCCAGTCCCAAATTTTCCTTTCGGTTAACCCCGTCCCAAGCTCAACATTATAACCCTTCAAGTCCTACTTGACCGTATTTAGCCTCGGTTAATTCGATTAGAGGAGATTCTAGCCCGGTATAAGTTGTGTGTAGTCATTTGGCCGGTATTCAAAGCCGGTAATCATTTTGAGTGTAGCCCTCGGTTTTTATCACACACACTTCATTTTCATGGCAAGATAGAGTCAAGTGGCTCACATTCAGTGCCTATTGTACTTTTACTTTGATGCCGTGAGTCCTATGCATGTTTCGTAAAGTATATCCCTTGGTCAGTTTTAAAGCGCCTGATTTACACGAGGACAAGCAAAGGCTAAGTGTGGGGTGGTTGATGGGAGTCAACTTTACTGTACTTTGGAGTGCATTTTAACCCCCATTTATTACTTTATTGGCATGTTTTGGGTAGTTCTAGACCTGTTTAAGAGTAATATCAAGAGTTATACACACGAGGAGTTAAACTGTCACATCGATAGTAAACTCCACCTTTTTAACGATATTTAGCTCTTTTCCGAGCACTTTTGTCTTGTGGAATTACGCGTGGTGTTTGTTCGTACATATTATTGCAGGACTTAGGTGACTCAAAGACCCGGAAGGCGATATTTTGGAATGAGAAACATGATCGTGGCATGAAGGTAGCATGAAAGTGAAGGAAAATCAAGTTTGGAGTCAAATCAAGGCAAACTGGCGTTTGCTCTACCCAAACTGGCGTTTGAATGAAGCTCTACCCAAACTGGCGTTTGAGGAGTTCAAACGGGCATCCACTGAATCAGCACTGATACTGAAAGTTAGATATTTAGACAGACTAGAGTTCAAATTACCCCCAAACGCACGTTTGGATGGGTTCAGCCCGAATCAAGAAAGCTCATACAAGACAAACTGGCGTTCAGGCAACCCAGACGGGCATTTGCCCGTAAGACATGGTCCATCAACCGAGCGTTCAAGGCAAGTAAATGCAGGTTCACTGAAGATGAAACCCTAATATCATCAAGATTTCCAGCCCAGACGAGCTTTCACTATGACTCAAACGCTCGTCCGGCCCCGACAGCAGCAGATTTTAACCTAGCACTATAAATACGCAGCCCTATTCTTTCATTCAGCAAGTTTTTAATATTCTGCCGACTTTAGACATATTTAGGGTGATTTTGTTGCGGTTTTAGTGTAGGTTGATCAACCTTTGATCTTTTGATTCCATCGTTAACATCCTTTGATTCTAAACACTTTTTATAGCTTAGATTTATGTTTCAAGTTCCAAAGATTCGACTTTTGGTGGATTATTTCTTCATACTTTTTCAAATCAGATTTTTCCACAATTGTATGGTAATGAATACTTTCTCTTTTATTATTTCTAGTATGATTTCAATTCTTATTTCGTTTATTAGAATAATCACGAGTAGCTAATTGCATGTGTAGTCGAATTATGTGAAAGCGAGCGAAAACCCTAAGGGGGATGAGATTGGGAATTGTGTAGTGCGTAATTTAATGTTTAAATGATTAATCCACTTCCTAAAACTGATTATAACATCTTTGAATTAGTTTGATCACCTAGTTCACTGTCACACACATCGAACTTATAGATGCATTTTACGGTGAGATGTGGGAAAAGGGGTTTTAGGATCGTTGCGTAGATTCGGCCTACTTGTTGGGTCCGTTTCCAATACAGAGGTTTGTCATCGTTGTTCGAGCAACTCTAGAACTTAATCATGTTAGGATAATCGTTTTTCTAAAAGGAGAGTCGGTTAGCTTCACATAGGGTGGTTAGATCGAGTTGTTCAGTCTAATCACTAGAATTAGGAGTTGGCACCCGTGGATGTCGTTAAACTACATTGGATAGGTAGGTCGGTTAAGACACGCTCCCTGTCAAGTGCTTCCTTAGGGGTAAAAGTAGTTCATGGGATCATAGTTCGGCTATACTTTTTAATATGTAGAAGTAAACTCGTTAGTATAATCATTATTTTTGCATTAGTATAATACATTACACCATATTTTGGCTTGAACTAAGTTCTACGTCAGCTTTGGTATTTAGACATTACTCTCTGTGGATTCGACCTTGTGACCACTATACTCCTGTTGACCTGATACTCTGTCAGTGAAAGTTAGCGGTTAAGTATTTTGCTATCAGTCATCGTAAATTAACATGAAGGACTGCTAGTGAAGTGTTAATTAGGACATATTCTTGATGGACCCTAGGAATGTGCCAGTCATAGTCGATAGCTGCATAGGTGGGTTAGCGGTATGGGTTAACGCTCAACACCAGAAATTCTAGTTCTTCATTTGTATGGGCTATTACGGACCAATTAAGGATGGTAGCTTACGTATAGATTGTCATCAGCCATAGTCAGAGTAGATAGGGTTAGGAGTTGCACCCGTAGCTAAATTATGCACACGAGTCGAACACGGATTAAGGGAAGATTAGTTAGGAATAGTGTGGTTAGTACCTTTTCGATATATGATTGGTGATTGGTGCATCTCTTTTATTTACTGTTTGTTGGTCCCTTGAAAAGGCTTTGGTTAAGTTTAGAGGGGGGGGGGGGGGAGGGTGAATAAACTTAACACTTAAAACTTTTGGAGTTAACAAACTCAGCAACTTCAGTAGCACTCGCGATACTTCGCAGTCTATCGACACTCGATAGTCGTCGACCGTTGAGTTTACTGAATTTGTGCAGCGGAATAAATCAAAAATTAAGCCTTGTTACTTGTTGTTAAATATGATACCAAGTATTGGATACTCAGTAGTGTATATGTGTGTATTCAGTTGCTAGATTCAGTAGATTGATGTGCTGGATAAACTAAATGCAGAAAGTAAATGCAGAAAGTAAGTAGGCAGATTTTATAGTGGTTCCAGGTGGTGTAATCCAGTCAGTCCACTCTTCTCCTGTGATGTTGGAGGTAATTCACTAGAGATCTTTGAGTTAGCTGTTACAAAAATCCCTAAGATGCTTGTCCTTCACCAATAACTATGGCTTCACAAACTGAACACTTGGAACAGGTAAGATTGCTGCTCCAAAGTCTTCCACTGGTCCTTGAAGGGTAGGATTGCCTCTTCTTTAGCTCCACCACAAACAACAGTCTTTCACACCCTCAGATGCTTCACTGTTTTCAGTAGATTCTTATAGAAGAAAGTTTGAATCAAGTAAGTGATTCAGCTTTCAGCAGCTTGATCAGGATGATATGATCAGCAGCTTGATGTCTTCAAGTGTGTAAACTTGATGTAGCTTGAATGTAGATCACACTTGAAGAGATTTTCTAGATCAGTAGATTAAAGCTCAGTAGGGTCAGTAGGGTGTTTTTCTTGATTTAATTCTGATTGCTCAAGACTGATTCTCAATTTTCATCACTTGTATCTGAATTAGGAGTCCTCTATTTATAGGTAGGAATCCTTGTGACTTATGTTTGAAATTCAAACATAGCCGTTTCAGATTTTGTCCCATTTGACTTGCTTTCTGTCACTGTTCATAGGACTGACACTATCAGAATGCTTTTTGACAGTATACAGTCTGTCCACCGTTTGACTTGTATCCATTGGATAATCCTTTGAATCTTTCCAACGTCCATTTGATCTTAGCCATTGATTTGTTTGATAAAAACAGAGGTTGTTAGCTGTCCCTTTCATGTTTTCTTCCAATGTAACCTTTGATTAAATGCAAATATGTGTTCAGAAGGTTCCTGAGAACATAAGTCTGCTGATATACACATCAGTAAGCTGATCCTTATTTTGCTGTGTTTGAAAACACTTTAGCTTACTGTCTTTTATCTAACTTTTATTTATGAAGTTAGAATACACTTTTTTTGCAAATAACTAAGTTCCAATCACCACTTAACTTATAGAACTTAGACCTTGTACACAAGGCATATGTAATCAGTTTAGGTCATCACAGACTTCCCTATATTCTGATTGCATATCCTTGACTTTAATTACTAAGTTTGATCCCTTAGCCTTCATTTACTGAGTTTGAGCCCTCAGCCTTCAGTCTTCGGCGGGTTCCTAATAAGTCTACCGACTCGGCCTATCCTACGGATCTAGACTAGTCGGCGGATATAAGTCGCTGACCTTTTACAGTGCTTGTTTGATCAAACCTATACAAAGATCAAACTCTAATAAACCTATACATTTGATCTAGACATCTTTTTGCCTTTGCTCTATAACAGCTAGTCTGGCACTCATCACTAAAACATAAAAATAAGTCCAACAATTTCCCCCTTTTTGGTTATGATGCCAATACCCTCCTTACAGCAAAGCAAAAAGATTAAAAACAAAAACATAACAAATGCAGTCATTTCTCGTTATAATCATTTGTTCAAAAATTATTACAACTACATTCAGCATAAGATAAAACCGATGTAAGTATGCTGATCAATTGTCTTCTTTCCCTTTCTTCCCTTGCTTTGTCAACTTGTTCTTGATATGCTCTTATCTCTTTGACCATTTCTCTCATCCATTCATTTTCAATCAAAGTGAAATCAATGTGAGGATTCACTTGTCTCCACCAGTTCCATGCCTCAGGTAGAGTAAGATTGATCTGATTTACTCTAAAGCCTAAACGCATGTACACTTCTTTAAACTCATTCAGTTACTCCTTAGCATTTGTGGTAGGTAAACTTCTTCCACCTGTACCACCTCTTCCACCTCTCTGTGTAGCCCTCATGGCTTTGATCCTTGCTTCCCAAAACTTGAGTCCAAGAAAGGAATTGAGTCCCTCATGGAAGCCTTTATCATGATAAGGTCTTCTCTTGTTGTAGTAGACCTTCTTGTATTGTCTGAGAAGATCATCAGTAAGTGGAAGTCTGCCAAGTGCAGGCTCCCTAAAAGCATTAGTATCATCTTCCCATCTCTTCCTAGCAAAGATCCTGGCAGCCTCTTTTGCTACTGCTGTTTGACTCTCTTCCCCCTTATTGACATCATCAACAAAACGGGACAATAGGTCATGCACACTCTCCTGTGTGACAACTAGGTTGTTCATTTGACCTTCAATAATTTCAGTCCTAGTGTCAATGGTAGTAATCCTTCCTTGCATTGTTTTCTCCAGTAGATTTATCCTTTCAGTAAGTCTAGGATCAGGTACCCCAGGTTGCAGTGTTCCAGCAGGTTCAGCCACATCAGGCTTAGGTGTCTCAACAAGCTTGTCAAGTTTCTGATGAATGGATGCAAATTGTTCTTTCAGAAAATTGTCCTTCCGTGTATTTCCTTGCTTAATCCCCTTCACATCTTGGGCAAGGTCAGCAAGAGCATATTGGGTGTAGGTAATATTGAAAGCAACAGTTTCAGTGGTTCTTCCTCTATTCTCCACTAAATTCATTAAATCTTCAAATCTCTGCTCTTGCCTGTCAAGTTGAGTTCTTAAATTTGCAATGCCATTTCTGACAGTCCTCAACTCATCCAAAACATGTGCCGGTACCCCACCAGCCATTCCTCCATTAGCTCCATCAGCAGGATCTTCTACATTGTATTGTTGCATGTGTCTGCTGATAACCAAAGCAAAGCTCATATCCCTTCCAGCAGGGTTAGGTCCTTGGAATTCCTCCAGAATAGGATCAAGAGCAGGTTCTTAAAAAACTGGGACAAATGCCTGTTGTGGTTCATCGACAACATGTTCTTCCTCGGCACTTGAAACTCCTCATCAACGTAGTCATAGTCCACCATTTTGCTCATCCTCATCAATAACAAGCGGTCTGGCGACTATCTTTTCCTACGGTGGTATTGTCTCCGTAGGCTCCACTACATCACCTCTTCAACAACAACAACGAGAGGTTTCCTCCAAACCCAAATCGGTTCCAACCTATGTCCAGGTCTTGTTTGTAACTCGGCAACTTTGTACCTCCGGGGCCCAACCTTTGTGTAGGTGCTGTTTGTACCTCAGCAACCTGTACCATCTGTGCCACAATAGCTTGATCAGGGAATACATCCATATTTTCTTTTTGAAATTCCCTAATATCAGGAATCCTTCTTATAAAATTTGCAGCCTTGGTTAGAGTGTCCTCAGTGTCAATCCAGTTTTGATATTGAATGGAATCCTCAGAACTGACATTAGGCTCACTATGGTCAGTAATCCTTTCATCATCCAAATCTACAGTCTGTTGATCATCAGTATGCTCAGCAGGTTCTTCAACAAATAAGTTGTCTATTTCACCAACCATCCTGTTTGCACCAATGTGTATTCCCTCATTGATTTGTGCCTCTAGATCATCCATGGTGAGATCCTCCTGATCCTCATCCATCTGTTGATTTCCTTGTCTTTCAACAGACTGTCCAACATCAGGAGACTGCTCTACTCTTGGTTCAATAATCATAGCAGTTCCACTGGTTCCTCCTGGACCAGAGGGATAATCACCACCAGAATCAGATGATGAATCACCACTGTCTGATTCATCTCTGGGGTCTCTAAAGTTGATACCCTCCTCCTTCTGTTGTTCATCAAACAGATCCATTAATCTTGATTGCAGTAAGAAGGTATCAACTAGATCCAGCAAGTTTTCCACTCCCAATTTCTCAAAAGCCCATTCTTCAAAATCTGTCATTGGTTCTACAGCTGGCTTTTGTCTCTTATAGAATCCAAACTTCCATTGGAAATAATCAGCAACCAGTAGGAGTTTAGGGTCAACAAACTCCTCTTTCCTCTTCTTCTCATGCCTCTCAAATGGCATGGTTGGCTTTCTAGGAGCTGGTTGCTCACTCTGCCGACCCAAAGGTCCCAACTAGCGAGTCGAGTTTCTTCCACGAGATGCCTCTAGATCGAAGGTTTCTCGGGTTGTACATTTGTTCCTACTACCTCTATCTGTATCACACATTCTTCCCTCTGACTTACATGCTCATCAGCAAGGTTAACAACAGTTTGTTCTTCCCCCTGACTTATTGCAGATACAGCAGGGTCTTGTACCAACTTTTCCACTTCCACAGCAGGTGTAGACTCAGTAGTCGGCTGTGGTTTTTCAACAAGTTTCTCAACAACAACTTGTGCAGTTTCAGTAGGCTCAACAGCCTTTACTGGTGAGGATTCAACAACTACTGCAGCAGGCTCAGTTTCAACAGTCTGCTGTGATTCTTCAGTAGGTTGCTCATCAACAACCTCCACTATCTCAGTAGGCTTAATGATTGTTAGAGGTTCAGCATCAACAGCTTCTTGCTCTTCTTCTCTTTGTTCTTCTAGAATCCTCAACTGCTTCCCTTTGCCATGTTTCTTTTTCTTGGCAATCTCCTTCATTCTTTTGGAAAGATCTTCTTTTTCAATTTCAGCAGCTTTCCTCTTTCTACTAGCTTCTTTCTGTTGCTCCTTCACAACTTCAGCAACAGTCTTCTTCTTCTTTGCTACTACAGCAGGGTCAGTAATCTCAATCTCTACTTGACGCTCAGTAGACTCAGCAGTCTCAGCTGTTTGTTTCCTTGTCTTCTTAGGCTTTAACATTTCAGTGATCTTCCTAGTATCAGTAGCCTTTCTTTTCTCAGTAACCTTCTCAGGTGCATCAGGTTTAATAGCTTTCTTAACCTGCTCACCACCAGCATTATCATCTCCATCATTACCATCACTATCAGTGGCCTCATCATCTACTTCTTCATCATCATCAAGACCAGGGATAGGATAGTCAATCTCTTTCTTATATCTGGATTTATTGATCTTTTCAGGTGCAATATCAGCAATTCCCAAATGATTCAGCAGGGCCTGTGTTGTGAATAAGATGAGAAAGGGTGTGCTCTAAAAACAATCGTTGCTTGTCATTTCGTGCAAGTGGGAGATTGTTAGGTGTAGTGCACGAAAGACAATTTGTGTAATTGTTTTTAATGGATGACAGAATTTATCTCACCTTATTACTTGCTTTGTGCTTGTAAGTAATACACTGTCGCAAACCCTAAGTATATCGAATGTAACCGCTTAACTCGGTGCATGGCATGCACGTGAGGATTGAGTTAGTGGTGATATACTTAAAGCTGTTAGTCCGTGGTGAACTTAATCGAGTTTAGGGTCTCTTGATTAAAACACCAATAATGTGCCCGTAACACCTTAGGGTGTGATAGTCTTATCCGGAGTTTGTCGGTAGAGGGTACCTACGTGGGGCATTTATATATGATGGCATTCATATAGGGATTTGGACCGATTTAATCGAATTTCTCGGTATAATTCCGTAATCGAGGAATCTTATTAAATAATTAGATGATCATATATGGATCAACCTTAATCATGAGGTGATCACGGTGGTCGCTTGTCCCGGGGTAGTGTTTGATGTGTTAGTTACGGTTCACTTTAATATGTGTTCCAAGCCACTTCTCATTGGCACTATCTCCAGATGAGTGAGTAGTTCTGATTTTCACAGACATGGAATCCATTCCTTCCTGCGGGAAGTAGAGAGACAGTCCCCTTATTTGTTAGCCTTAAGAAAGTGATCGATCGGCCGAGTTCACATTTGACTAATTAGCTACTAGTCAGATATGTGCACTAATTGATCATTAGGGGGTTAATGGTAAATAAGGATAAGATATTCTGAGTCTGGTTCACGGAGACTTCCTACTCAGAATGGACAGTCTATGGAGGGTTAATCCGTATGTAGTGATTATATCGATGGACACTTATTCGCTCTATGGGTTGAGTATAAGTATACATCTATAATCGGTAGAGTTCGCTTCGGGTTTATGGTGGCGTAATCCCGGAATTAATAATTAATGTGCTTATTCGTTCGATGAATAATTAATTATTGGAGCTACGGTTATAGGTCCATGGTCCCCGATGTGGCTTACGTAATTCGGACAAATAATCTTGTTATTTGGGCCTCGAAATAATTAATTGGTGGGCTAATTAATTGATATGCATGGATATTATTTAGTTGGACTAGATAATATTATACACATAAAAGACATTTTATGTGGGCTTAATTAACCTAAAAGTGGCGCCTCCTCCTTTATTAATTATCACAAGAATTATTTTTTGTGATGTGGAAAATAAAAGATATTCTTGTTATATGATTGGTTGGATGACTTGTTATTTGATTTCCTATTGGTCAATACATGTCACAATTAGTCATTAAGGAAAATATCTTTTTTATTTTTGTTTAATTAATTATTTATTTAATTAATTAAAACTTGGAGGCCAAGGATTTACTCTCCTATAAAAGGAGAGTTATTCCAAGGGTAATTCACATGTGTGAATTTCGACTACCACCACTAAAAGGAGAGAAATAATTAGTTTTCTCATCTAGGGTTTTGTAGAAGAAAAAACTCTAAGTTTTTCTTGAGTGTTGCATATCAAGGAGGCTTGAGTATCAAGAAGGGTGTCCACCAACCGCCGTTTGGAGAACACATCGGAAGATCAAGGCGTCTCTTCCTAATATTGGTAACTTGATTTTAACCCCCTTGTAGTTTTTAAGTCCTTTAACTATGTTTTATGATATGTAAATCGTGATCCGTCCGCTGCGTATAGATCTAACTTGGTTAGATCTAAGAACCTGCATCCTTCATGTGGTATCGGAGCCAGGTTCCACGATTTATATAGTCATAATCGTAATTAAACGACTTAAAGGAGTGGAATTGCATGTAGGTGATATTTTACTTATTGTTATGCATTAATAATTTTTTAAATTGTTATGGTTGAAGAGATGGATTGGGGTTGGCATCGTTTACCCGTTAGATCTATTGTAAACTCATATGAACAATGAAAATTCGTTCATATGAGTATAGGAAATTATGTAATTTAATTTTTATTGCAATTTTAATTTCCAGAAAATAGATCTGTTTAGTAGCTGTTTAGATTTTTCGTTTTTCCCGTTGATCGAGCCGTTAAAAAGAAGATCCCTCCGGTCAGAATCAAGATTGGAAGTTTCTGAACAATCCCACAAAATTTGGCGTCGATCAGAGTCCGTTTGGATGTTCGTTCGTTGCTGCAAAGAAGCTGCTGTAACAGAAAAACGCAGGATTCACAGAAACCCTACCTGTGACTTCCTCGAATTTCTGGGAGAGTTTCGACCGTTGAAACGCAAATCCAACCGGTCAGATTTACAAATATGGAGTTTTGAACGTGGAATAAAAATTTCAGGTCGATCGGGTTTCATCTCGATTCCCGATCGGCCGCGGGAAGTCATTGATGCGCTGCTGTAAAAGTCAGATTCAGCAGCAAGTTGGGCGGCTCGCTGGAGAAGATTGACAAGTCAAAGCTCCGATCCAACCGTCCATCTTGAAGTCCGAAGAATGAAGATCAGATCTGGAACGTTTCGTCCCGATCCGAGTTCGTTTGATATGCCGATCGTCGAAGATTCTTAACAGCTGCAGATTAGGGTTTTAATTTATTTTCGAATAGATTAGTTACGGGGGTGCCAACGGTCCATCTCGGTGTTTATTTTCCGCACTAGTATACATGTGTAGATTGTATGAGTAGAACCGGAAAATTGCCATGACATGCATCATATCATGAATTCCACTCCATATGCATACATGTAGAAATTAATTCGAGGAATTAGTTAGGCATGTATAAAACACACGATTAGTTTTAATTAATTGTTTGATATTAATTAGAAACTAATTAGGGTAAAAACCGAGGAACACGGGTTTTTTCAATCGTCGAGGTTGGGTGATGGATTCTCGGTGAATCCCACTCGCGAAAGCATAAGGAGTAAAATCCCGAAACCTCGTGGTTAAGGTGTTGGATTCTCGGTGAATTCCACCTTACCTAAGACGAGATTACGTTTTTGTTCCGTAGTGTCTACGTGAATGTTTGATGTTTAAGGATTGGATAATCACGGGCAAACAGGTTCGAAAGTGGTTTAACCACGGTTGGGTGGTCAACAGTAGCTACGGCTCGATCGACTTCACCCTCCACGTGTGGCGTTTGCACGGGGATCTCGCAAGGCTGAGTCATCCGAAGAGCCACTACGGCTTAACGGAGCTCCCCTAGCCTTGATCCGTCCGACGGCCACATATGTTCTAACGAATAGGTCGGGTGGGTTAGCCCACATAACCGACAACATTCGGGCCTGTGAATTATTGTTCCTTAATGTAACATCAAGTCCAAAAACGTGATCAGTAAACCCACCACTTTTTCAAAATATTGAGTGGGAGCGGGAGAGGCGACAGCCGACCCCACGGCCTCTACTGTTGACACAAGCAACGTGAGAGAATGGTGACGCCTCGTGCCGGCTTTGATTTCGGCCCCCTAAGGAAGGCCTTCACCGCTATCAAAATTCAAGGCTTGGTCTCCGAAAGGATAGGATTTTGGGTACTCGCCGGGTCACTGACCGACCCTAAGGCGGCACACTCGGGGTCTACCTAAAAATGCGAGAGAAAGTAGGTCACACTCATAAAGGGTATTTTTGGTAGTACCTTGGCTGAAAAAGGAAAGGTGATTGACGATCACAAATGAGATGTTCGATTCTCAATCTGATCTTCAATATTAATCGAAACCTCTTTGACCTACCCTAAGGCGGCACTGAGGCATTAGATTAAATCCTTGGAACGGTAGGATAGACTATAAGTACTTAGTTTATGTTCCTAAAATTTTAGTAGTGTATGATTTGGATTTATTTTCTGTCAATTTTATTTACAACTGTTATGGATATCTCTCTAAGGTGCTAGACTGCTAGTGTATATTTTAATGACTTCGTTAAAAAGTGGTAAGTAACTAGAACGTTGTATTTATTAATCTCACATGCGATTAATTTTTCGGAAGAGATATTTCTCTTGAAGCCTTCAAAACTTAAGTGACGTAAATAGACATGTCACTTCTGTCACTCGTGCAGAACAAGAGACAACCGTAGTTAGTTTGAAAGATGATTGGGACGAAAAGAAAAAAAAAAAAAATTATTAGTCCCACTGGGTAACGCTTTTATTAGACATCCCACAGTTCACGAGTAGTGTCTACTCAATTGAACTGCTAGTTCAAGACTATTTCCTTTTAAGGAAAGTTGAGAATGGGAAAGAATGTCTGTAAGTGTTAATCATCTTAACTAAAGTTTTAAGGCTAAACCGAAACATTAATTAAAGAAAGTATAGGATAAGGAAAGTAATTCCGGATCACTAACCAATGAATCCTTAGCGACTTTCTTAACCGAGTAACTTGACTCGGTAGCTTAGTTCTTTGGAAGAACAAGGAAGGCGTGCATTAACGATTAATAGAGTAACAACGGGCGTAATTTCGGCTACAATAGTGGGAGTGATATAAGGAAATGAATTTCGGATTCTATCCTTGAATATCACGAGAAAAATTTATTTTTCGTTTACGATTCGTTGAAACAAATGGATTCACTTTCAACTCAATATATTGTTGCCTCATAGAAAGTGAATATGACATTTGTAGTACGAATCCAAGACTCGGACTTTTGTTTGATAAAGTCGAACCACTAAGAAAAATTTGAATAAGTATAACACATCTAAAACTATTAAAGGTAAAAGGTTTCCGTATTAAGATAAGCGACCTTTCAATATCTATTAATTAGTGCATATATCCTAGAGATAAGACGACGACGACTGGCTAAGGCTGATTCCTATCTCCCAGTCTAGGAACACTATCTCAAAGGAACAATGACTAAGTTTCCTTTCAATCGGGAAAGGGTAATAGATTTGAAGGGTAACATAGCTTGTTCACCATGACCTTCGGGGTCTAGTGAGAGATACAAGCCAGTGGGAGTTTTTGAGTGGTGACATATTGTCTGATAACTACTCGAAACGTGATTTAGTTTATCAAAAGAATACGAGGAGGAGTCTCTGATTTTAGCAGAGAATAGAGTATTCCATGCTCAGAAATAGGCTATCGCATAGTCTTGGGACTGATGCTCGGCCTGCCTCCTAGTGGAATGATTCTCATAGAAGAAGAAACCATAGACTTGCCTGATATAGTTATTAGTGTGCTACAATACACTGTTAAACTCGATTAAGATAATTGGTTGCAAAATAACGGTTAACATTATTATGTAAACCGAGAAGTCTACCTAGAAGATGCCAGTGAATTTATGGATAATGAGTGAATTCGGTTCACACCACTTCCATAAATGTAGGCATTTAGCATTTAATGCTTGAAGGTAGGATTTGGAGATTTTGCGCATACGTTCGATTGTGATTTGTTTGTGAAACATCTTAATGAGACGAGTGAAGGTTGATTATAAGATTCTTGAGATCAGAAAGTGACGGTTGAACTGTCACAAGCCTTCTGATAGAATCTATAAGTAACAACCTTAAACCTTGGAGTACGGTTACCCAAAGGTAGTTACTATCTAATTTAATCAGACCACATCCAACATCGGTTGTTGGTGATTACACTGATAAATACTACTAGATCGAATGTCAATCCACCCAAGACACGGTGGGAGTATGGTTTAACCGTTGACCCATTGTGATTTTGTGGACTTTATAATCTATTTGGGGTGATTGATAACCTATGGCTCTTGGTGGGGCTGTATAGGATTCGATTATAGAGGTTGGTTTGAAAACCTTAACCCCGTGAATGGAGTTTTGGTACTCCGGTTACGTTCGGCCTCTTGTAGAACCACCGAGTGTCTCGGGCCCGGTGGGAGCAATTGGATCTACACGGAAAAGAGTCAAATGAATAGGAAAGTTTAAACTTTCGGCGCAAAGTTGAGTGGTATAGGGGTGATTCACGACAAGTAGAGAGTTAACCGGACCTTGAACTCTCTCACCACTCGATCTTGCTAGATTTCGTTAGAAAGCGAGAAAATAGGGGTGATTCCCCGAGACTTTCTTGCCGAACAACGGAATGCGAATTCATTTAGAACGAAGGGTTTTAGCTAAGAATGAATAACGGATTCGTTACAAAGCGAGAAGATAGGGGTGATTCCCTAAGACCTTTTTTGCGAGACTAACGATATCTTAATTCATTCGAAAGAACCTTTGGTAGGAGGCTCGCCATGGCTTATATCCTTTGTGGATTTAAGAGAACCTCTCGGTCATTTAAAAGTCACATGTTTTAAAATATGTGAACTTGACCGCAGTATTGATAAGTCTTTCGTAGATCTGGATATCAATATTGGTAAAGTAGTAGTATTAGTGTTCATGAATGATAACACCGAAACAGCTTGGAAACAACATGTGTGTGCTATCCGAAGTCGGAAGGCGACGAGGCCAAGATTCTCTGGATGAGAGAATTGGACTATATTCTAAGAATCGATTCGGTCAAATTCACGAGAATGAGTCATTGGCTATCCCACCTATCTTATTGAATAAGATGATCATGCATATACGTATGCAACATTCATCGAGAGTAGTCCTACCTTACATCTCAGGAATGATTCTCTAAATCTCCGGATAAAGAGAAAATGGGATAGAGTCTCTCTTGGATAATGGCAAGTCAGGTCATAATAAGTCAATTGCAGTTGAATATTGGATTCAAGCAATAAGTAGCGGTTTAGTATGTCCTCAAGTATCGTTAGAGAACGAGGAATGATATGCTTGTATATTTAGGTGCAAACTTGAATATGGTTGACCACACTGATTCGACTTGTAGTCGATTAAGGATGATCATTAAGTTGATCTCGGGCTCAGTGTTTACTCATAGTGCTTAGAATTTCCTTTTTGGTCTGGGAGTAATTCCAGGTCTGATAAGCCGATATCACTTCATTGTGAAAACAGTGAAGAGATAGCTTAGAAGGATTTTCTCGATACTAGAGGTCAAAAGCATATTGAGAGAGAGTACCGCCTGATTAGGTGGACCGACAACGTTTCAATCCTAAAGATCGTCTCGAGTCGACAACCTAGCTAATCAGTGCACCAAGTCTAGTGCTTGGAGGGTACGGCATTGAGTGATATGTCTCATCTGCTTTTAGAGCAAGTGGGAGAGTGTTGTGAATAAGATGAGAAAGGGTGTGCTCTAAAAACAATCGTTGCTTGTCATTTCGTGCAAGTGGGAGATTGTTAGGTGTAGTGCACGAAAGACAATTTGTGTAATTGTTTTTAATGGATGATGAATTTATCTCACCTTATTACTTGCTTTGTGCTTGTAAGTAATACACTGCACGCAAACCCTAAGTATATCGAATGTAACCGCTTAACTCGGTGCATGGCATGCACGTGAGGATTGAGTTAGTGGTGATATACTTAAAGCTCGTTAGTCCGTGGTGAACTTAATCGAGTTTAGGGTCTCTTGATTAAAACACCAATAATGTGCCCGAGAACACCTTAGGGTGTGATAGTCTTATCCGGTTTGTCGGTAGAGGTACCTACGTGGGGCATTTATATATGATGGCATTCATATAGGACTGGACCGATTTAATCTGAATTTCTCGGTATAATTCCGTAATCGAGGAATCTTATTAAATAATTAGATGATCATATATGGATCAACCTTAATCATGAGGTGATCACAGGGTGCTGCTTGTCCCGGGGTAGTGTTTGATGTGTTAGTTACGGTTCACTTTAATATGTGTTCCAAGCCACTTCTCATTGGCACTATCTCCAGATGAGTGAGTAGTTCTGATTTTCACAGACATGGAATCCATTCCTTCTGCGGGAAGTAGAGAGACGATCCCTTATTTGTTAGCCTTAAGAAAGTGATCGATCGGCCGAGTTCACATTTGACTAATTAGCTACTAGTCAGATATGTGCACTAATTGATCATTAGGGGGTTAATGGTAAATAAGGATAAGATATTCTGAGTCTGGTTCACGGAGACTTCCTACTCAGAATGGACAGTCTATGGAGGGTTAATCCGTATGTAGTGATTATATCGATGGACACTTATTCGCTCTATGGGTTGAGTATAAGTATACATCTATAATCGGTAGAGTTCAGTTTCGGGTTTATGGTGGCGTAATCCCGGAATTAATAATTAATGTGCTTATTATGTTCGATGAATAATTAATTATTGGAGCTACTGGTTATAGGTCCATGGTCCCCGATGTGGCTTCTGTAATTCGGACAAATAATCTTGTTATTTGGGCCTCAGAAATAATTAATTGGCTGGGCTAATTAATTGATATGCATGGATATTATTTAGTTGGACTAGATAATATTATACACATAAAAGACATTTTATGTGGGCTTAATTAACCTAAAAGTGGCGCCTCCTCCTTTATTAATTATCACAAGAATTATTTTTTGTGATGTGGAAAATAAAAGATATTCTTGTTATATGATTGGTTGGATGACTTGTTATTTGATTTCCTATTGGTCAATACATGTCACAATTAGTCATTAAGGAAAATATCTTTTTTATTTTTGTTTAATTAATTATTTATTTAATTAATTAAAACTTGGAGGCCAAGGATTTACTCTCCTATAAAAGGAGAGTTATTCCAAGGGTAATTCACATGTGTGAATTTCGACTACCACCACTAAAAGGAGAGAAATAATTAGTTTTCTCATCTAGGGTTTTGTAGAAGAAAAAACTCTAAGTTTTTCTTGAGTGTTGCATATCAAGGAGGCTTGAGTATCAAGAAGGGTGTCCACCAACCGCCGTTTGGAGAACACATCGGAAGATCAAGGCGTCTCTTCCTAATATTGGTAACTTGATTTTAACCCCCTTGTAGTTTTTAAGTCCTTTAACTATGTTTTATGATATGTAAATCGTGATCCGTCCGCTGCGTATAGATCTAACTTGGTTAGATCTAAGAACCTGCATCCTTCAGCCTGAACCATCAATCCCAAAGGTAAAGCCTTGGATTTCCTTGTCCCTTCTTTTTCTTCTTTTGCTACTTTCTTCATATAATGGACAAAGAATCCAGCCCAATCAAACTTCATGCTTCTGCAAATGATCATCAACAGTTCTATTTTGGGTCCTAACAAAGTATCCATACTCCCAATGAGTCCTAAGATATTCTTTGCAATAATCTTGCTTAGCAGGCTATATTCATAACCAATATGCTTCACATTAATGCCTGGAATTGATTTGATGGCATCATTGGTCTTGATTTTGTCAACAAAATCCATTTTTGACAGTCCTATTTCTTCAGGATTTGTTGGAGCATCAATTACTGGTGCAAAACCAAAAGCTTCCCTCAGCAGGTTTGAGGAAACTTCAATCTCTTGGGCATTTACTGTTGTGGTGAATGCCTCTCTACCTTCTCTTATCACAATATTCCTCCAGAAGCTAACAACATTTGTGTATGATATTGTTTCCAATCTTATATTGAGTACATTTTCCAGACATGCATATCTTCTTATCCTTCGACCAATATTGATAGCTAATTCTGTTTGGTTAGCATCAACAACAAAACCTCTTACACTTTGACTTGTTCCGATTTGAACATCATCATTTTCTGCCATTGTTTTAAGATAAAGATGAAGAAGATAGCTCTCAAATCTGTGTTCACACAGTGTAAAAGCAGAGAAAATCAATCTGAGATTTTATAAGTAGCCTCTGTGTATATGTCTGTATATATATAGACAGATGTGGTTGAAAACTGTTAGAACACGTACTGTGCATTAACCACGATTAAAGTTGGAATAAATGGGATCTTGACACGTGGCCCATTACTTATCCATGAATGTTTGTAACCGTTCGATCATGTAACCGCAGTTATAAAGATAAGATAAATATCCCGCAATTTACTTTTTGACTTTTGTAAGTTTGACTGTGTAACGTTTCCTTCAGCAGCCTTGTCATCAGCAGACTTGGCTCGGCAACCGTCGACAATGAGTCTCAAGTACGGTCTGCGACATTGTTATTCTCGTCGATATATAATTCCTTTTGTTTTGTCCAACTGATAATACAAGATGAAGTTTAATACTAATGACTGATCTGTCAAGTGAGCTCACCCAACATGACAAAGACCAATCCCCTTGGCAACCTCATTTGCTCAATTGTCCAAACATAAGTACATGGAATTGTTGATACCAATGACTAATCTGCTAAGTGAGGTCACCCATCATAGCAAAGACTAATCCTCTTGGTGAATTCCAGTACATTGCTGATTAAGCTGTATCAGTCAACTTTTATAATTCCAAGTTCAGTTCTTAGTTTAGCAAACCTTTCACTATCCAATGGTTTAGTGAAAATATCAGCAAGTTGATCTTCAGTAGGGATATAAAGAACCACCACATCTTTCTTTTCAACATGATCTCTTATAAAATGATGTCTCACATCAATATGCTTGTTTCTTGAGTGCAAAACAGGATTTTCTGTGATTGCAATTGCACTTGTGTTGTCACACATAATTGGAATTTCTCTTTCTTCAATTCCATAATCCCTTAATTGTTGTCTTAGCCATAGTATTTGTGCACAACAACTTCCAAAGCAGCACTGTATTCAGCCTCAACAGTGGAAGTTGATATAGAATTTTGTTTCTTGCTAAACCAGGAAACCAGTCTATTTCCCATTAACTGACAGGTTCCTGTGGTGCTTTTTTAATCAATCTTGCATCCAGCATAATCAGAATCTGAGTAGGATATAACTTTGAAGCTTCCATCTTTTGAATACCATATCCCTACTCCTAAAGTCTCTTTTAGGTACTTGAGAACCCTTTTGACTGCACCTAAGTGACTTTCTTTAGGTTTTGATTGAAATCTTGCACAAACACCTACAACAAAGGATATATCAGGTCTGCTGGCAGTAAGGTACAACAGACTGCCTATCATCCTTCTGTATAAAGTCTGATCAACATCTTTGCCTTCTTTGTCTTCATCCAATATGATATTTGTACTCATAGGAGTTGATACCTTGGTGTTGTTTTCCATAACAAACTTCTTCAGTAACTCCTTGGTATACTTGGTTTGATGAATGAAGATTCCATCTTTCATCTGTTTGACTTGCAATCCTAAAAAGTAGTTCATTTCTCCCATCATGCTTATTTGGAATTTGCTCTTCATTAGATTTGCAAACTTCTCACACAGCAATTCATTTTCAGAACCAAATATTATGTCATCAACATAAATTTGTACCAGTAGGGTGCTGTTCCCTTCATTGATTCTGAAAAGAGTTTTGTCAATGGGGCCTTTTGTAAAACCATTGTCCACCAAGAATTGAGATAGAGTCTCATACCATGCTCTTGGTGCTTGTTTCAAACCATAAAGTGCTTTGTTGAGTCTATACACTTTATCTTCTTGATCTTTAACTTCAAATCCAGAAGGTTGCTGAACATAGACCTCCTTTTCCAGAATGCCATTCAAAAATCCACTTTTGACATCCATCTGATAAACTTTGAAGTTTTTATAAGCTGCATATGCCAAGAATAATCTGATAGCTTCCAATCTTGCAACAGGGGCATATGTCTCATCAAAATCTATTCCTTCTACTTGAGAATAGCCTTTTGCTACTAGTCTGGCATTATTCCTCACAATGGTACCAGATTCATCCAATTTGTTTTTGTATACCAATTTGTACCAATGATATTTACATGACTATGCCTTTCCACTAGTGTCCAAACTTGATTTCTTTCAAATTCATTCAACTCCTCTTGCATAGCAATTATCCAGTCTGGATCTGAAATTGCTTCTTCAACAACTTTAGGTTCCATTTGAGATAGAAAATAAGTAAACATTGCTTCTAACTGTCTTCTAGTCCTCACACCTTGCTGTATGTTGCCAATTACTTGTTCAGCAGGGTGATCCTTTAACCATTGTGGATTCTGGTTAGATTAAATCTTAGGAACATCATCTTCAGTAGGGTCTGCTGTTTCTTCTACAGGGGGTTCAGCAGATCCTTGAACTGCCTCAGTTGTTGCATCTGTAGTATTACCAGCAGGGTGTTCAGCAGGAGAAGAATCAGAAACCTTTAAGTCATTAAACCTTTCCAAGACTTCAACACAGTCTGGATCAGTGACTTGTAGATTTTCAGCAGGGTCACAAGCTTCATCTTCCATACCAGTGAACTTAGGTTCATCAAACACAACATGGATTGTTTCTTCATGTTTTAATGACCTTTTGTACAGTACCCTGAATGCCTTGCTGACAGAAGAATATCCTAAGAAAATTCCTTCATCTGATTTAGGTTGTAATGTCTTCTGTTGTTCCTTATGATTTAAGATAAAACATTTGCTTCCAAATGGATTGAAATAAGATATATTAGGTTTCTTTCCATTCCAAGTTTCATAAGGTGTCTTCGACAGGCTTCTTGTTCACCGAGGTTACGTTTTGTGTATAGCATCGTATTAAGCTTGCTTCACCCAATATCTTTACGGCGTAATGCTTCACAAATCGTAGTTCTTCCGCTTCTTTTAAAGTTCGTTTCTTCTTTCGGCAACCCCATTTTGCTTTGAGGTGTACCACAGCGACGAGCAAGTTGATGTAGTACACCATTACGTTCACAATATTCTCTTATAACTTTATTGAGAAATTCAGTACCCTTATCTGATCTGATTTTTACTACTGTCAGACTTTTCTCATTTTGTAATCTCTTCAAAAGTTCAGGCATCTTTTGAAGTGTTTCACTTTTCTTGTTCATGAATATCACCCAAGTGTACCTTGAGTAATCATCCACAACTACCACAGTGTACTTCTTTCCTGTAACACTTGTTGGTGTAACTGGTCCAAATAAATCCATATGCATCAGCTCCAAAACTCTTTTAGTTGATTGCTTAGTTTTTGATTTGAAGCTTGATTTTGTCTGTTTACCTTGCTGACAAGCATCACATACAACATCCTTCTTGAATGTGATCTCAGGTAAACCAATCACCAGTTTCTTCTTCACCAACTGATTGATATCATCAAAATTTAGATGATTTAACTTCTTATGCCATAACCAATTAAGTTCTGACTTTGTATGCATAATCAGGCAAGTTTCTGGAACAGCAGTCGACCAATCCACGACATACATGTTTTGTTGTCTTCTTCCAGCCAACACAACTTGATCACCTCTCTCACTAATGACAATACATGTGTTTTTGTCAAAATTGACCTTGTTTCCCATGTCACAGAATTGTCCAGTGCTCAGTAAGTTGTAGTCTAGTCCTTCCACATATGCCACATTCCTGATTGTCAGTCCATTTCTCACAAGTGTGCCATATCCTCTTGTGTATCCAGGTGTGTTCTTGTTGGACTTATTTCTTAGTTTTGATGATGAGTGCCATACTAGCTGTTATAGTGCAAAGGTAAAAAGATGTCTAAATAAAATGTATAGGTTTATTAGAGTTTGATTCATAAATAGGTTTAATCAAACGAGCCTTTGTAAAGGGGCTGGCCGATTGATATCGACGGACTAGTCTAGGTCAGTAGGGTAGATAGGTCGGTAGACCGGTCCGGAACCCTGCCGAAGACCGAAGACCGAAGGCCGAGGGTTCAAACTCGTTAATGAAGGCTAAGGGATCAAACTTAGTAATTAAAGTCAAGGATATGGAATCGGATTTTAGGCAAGTCCGTGATGACCTAAAGCGATTACATATGCCTTGTGTAGAAGGTCTAAGTTCCACAAGTTGGATGATGTTTGGAACTTGGTTATATTTAAAATGATGTAATCTAACTTCACAAATAAAAGTTAGATAAAAGTAATCGGTGCATTATATTTTACGGACAAAATAATGATGTTCAAAGCAGATCGATTGGTATTACGGCGATCGATAAACCCGTCGATATATGCCTCGATTAACTCAAGATTATTGGAAGATTACATGGATAAGAACGACCAACTACCTCGACTTATCAAGCAAATCAAAGGCCGAGATTAAAAAGACGTTGGGATGATCCTTATTTTTATCCATTGGATACAAGTCAAAGGGGTGGACGGCACTTGCTTGTCAAAAAGTAATCCGACGAGTGTCGATCCTATGAATAGTGACGAGAATGCGGTGCGGATGGGACAAATACAAGGAACGGTCACATTTGAATTTTAAATTCAAGTCACATGCACTCTTACCTATAAATAGAGGACTTTCAACTCGAAACAAGATGATGAATTTTGGGAAAAACTTTAAGTAACAATATGCGAAATTTGAAAAACACCTGCTTGAACCTGCGAGCTTAAGGCTCGCCGATCTAGTTATCTTCTTCAAGTGCATTCTGTGTTCAAGCTGCATCAAGCATACACACTTGAAGACTACAAGCTGCTGATTACATCATCCTAATCAAGCTGCTGCAACTGAATCATTTATTTGATTCATTCTTTATCTTATAAAGAATCTGCTGAAGACAGTGAAGCATCTGTTGGGTGTGAAAGATTGTTGGTTTGTGGTGGAGCTGGTGAAGAGGCAATCCTACCCTTCAAGGACCAGTGGAAGACTCAGGAGCAAAGCAATCCTACCGTTCCCGTTTTCGGTTTGTGAAGCCATAGTTATTGGTGAAGGACAAGCAACCTAGGATTCTTTGTAACAGATAACTCAAAGATCACTAGTGAATTTCCTCCAACATCACGGGAGAAGAGTGGACCGACAGATTACATCACCGGAACCACTATAAAATCTCTCTACTTACTTACCGCATTTACTTTACGCATTTAGTCTTTATCCATATCAACCTGTTTGAATCTAGCAAGCGAAATCACACACATACACTACCGAGTATCTAATACTTAGTAACATATTTAACAACAAGTAACAAGGCTTAATTTTGATATTATTCCATTCGCACAAATTCAGCAACCGAAGCGAGCTTGTCGGTACACTCGTTTATCGGCGGGCTGCGAGGTCTCGACGGACTGCGAAGTATCGCGAGCTCGAAGTTGCGAATTTGTTAACTCCAAAGTTTTAAGTGTTAAGTTTATTCACCCCCCCTCTAAACTTAACTAAAGCCTTTTCAAGGGACCAACAATTGGTATCGGAGCGATTAGCTTACGTTCGAAGGAATCCTACTTGTTGTACTTGTGAAAATTCTTTAAAACTTTCTTTCAAGTTACCGATTTTCAAGACTTGCATCATGGACAACACACGGTATGCTAGAACTATGTTGATGTGTTCTCTTGACAGATTTGATGAGTATAAACGTCGAATGCGAGGCATATCTTCTTGCTACTCTCATGATGAGATGATGGATGTACTAAGCGAAGGACCACTTTGGAGATTACAAAGGCGAATAACGAGTGGGTGACGAAGCCGAGTACATTCCTAAACCAAAGAGAGAATGGAATGCGAGAAGACGAGAAAAAGAGCAAACCTCAACAACATTGCTATTGATATCATCTACGAGAACCTTGGATAGCAATATGTACATGAAGGTCAAAGATTGCAAGGCGCAAAGGAACTTTGGGATAAGATTCACTTAATGGGAAGGCAACGATGCAATAAAGAAGAACAAAATCAGTGTGGCCAGAAAAAGGTTTCAAAAGTTCAAGATGCTACCTAATGAAACCATTGAGCAAATGGAATCAAGATTCAATGCTATATTGGATGAACTTACCCCTTGAGTGTAAGTTATTCAAAAGAGGAAGTAAACACCAAAATCTTGGAAGCTTTACCCGCAAGAGATGTTTGGAAAATGAAGGTGATTGCAATTGAAGAAATGAGAAAGTTGCATGAAGAAGATACCTTCAAATTGTTCTACGATCTTAAGGCCTATGAATTTAGCAAGAAGTGGTGCACGAAAGCGAAAAGGAAGAGCCAAAGACCTTGCATTGGCTACTTCACATCATGAAGAAACATCGGGAGGACAGGATGATATGCTAGATGAAATGCAAGAGCAAATTGCCCTGCGAGCAAGAAAATCGAATGATGAAGACCGGAAAGGCCCCTACAAGAAGTTTCACAAAGAGGCCCTGCGAAAGAAGGAAAGAAGAACCAAAGAAAGATAATGACTATCTATGCTTTCATTGCAAGAAACCAGGACACTTCGGACTGATTGTCCCGAGTTGAAACAAGGCAAGGAACACGATTATCTTTGCTTCAACCGTGTAAGAAGCCTGGACATTTTAGACACGATTGTCCGGACCTGCGAAGACCAAGAGTCAACAAAGAAGACATGGCAAGAAGGCTATGGTTGCTGAAGATGAATCAGGATATGAAGTGGAATCTGAAAAAGGAAATGAATCAGATGACACGGCACTGGTTGCTGATATGGAGGATTATGCTTTGATGGCCAATATGGATGAAGGCGAGGAGGTATACAACACCGTATCTATAAACACTCCCTGTGGAAGTGATTGTGAATCAACTTTGTGGTTCAAATCCTAGAAATTCGACAACAATGAGACTTTGGATGCCATCCTTAATCAAGCGAGGATAATACAATCTGGTTATGAGGTTGTGAAGGTGAAAAAGAGGCTCTTGAGTTAGAAGTTGGAAGATTGAAAGCTGAATTAAGGGTTTTCAAAGGTAAGGAAAAGAAGTTGGACGAGAATCGGCATAAGTCGTCGAACATCCGGCAGACCTCTCGAATCTGCTTGAACCATCTTGTTCCAATACCGCATACAAATCGGGAAAGGCTTATGGAGATAGAGCTGGGCTTGGATTTGGAACTCGGCAATCTAACAAGAGTGGATCCAAGAAGGTTCCGAACCTAGTACCGAGATTTGGTCCTAAGTTTGTGCACCGCACTAGATCCATCTCCCGTAAAAGGCCGTGAAGCAAGTAAAACCCAATGAGAATGCCTCAAGGAAGCAAAATCGAAGTCTCGAAGTCAACGGCTCTAGTAAAATGAATAAATCTAAAAATAGAATCGCTGTGCCTTCTAAGCACGCCGATAGCGGACCTGCTACTAAGTCTATTTGGACCACGAAGGGAAAGAAACGAGAAATATTCCAAGGATAAGAATCCTAAATCCAAAAATGTTGATCATTCAAGGGATACTTATCTCGGGGGAAAGGTAGCGTTCCCTGCCGATAATGATTGGAATATTCCCGCATCTAATGCTAGAAACGATAAGTATAACCATACTACTAGGGTAAAACCTAGGCAATGGAATCGGCGAGAGGACTTACACAAGACCTCGGCGGACTCCATATTACAGGTCGTTCTAACAGACAAAGACACCTATGGTTATGCAAATGTTTCTAACAACAAGAATCATTTCAAACGGCATTATGTACCAAAAGGCGAGAAAACATATGTGGTTCCTACACAACCTACTTGTTAGAACCTATGGATGTGTGGAATACATGTATGAACCAAAGTATGAACCAAAGTATGACACATTTAGGAGAAGACCTTATGGAAACATACCAAGGGTCATGCTTGCCAGCGACCACTATGGACCCAAACAGGTTTGGGTACCTAAAATGCACTAACTTTGTTTTGTAGGGTGTACGGTACTTTGACGGTGGATGTTCCGGACACATGACAAAGAATAAGCACTTTGTCTAACAAACTTTGTGGCAAAAGATGGTCCAAGGGTGAATTTTGGCAACAAAAATACACACTGGATATACAAGAGGATATGGCACACTTATCGAAATGGACTTACAATCAAGAATGTGGCATATGTGGAGGGACCGGACTACAACTTGCCGAGCCTTTGGACAATTTACGTGATATGGGATACAAGGTCACTTTTGACAAAAACAATTGTATTGTCATTAGTGAGAGAGGTGATCAAGTTGTACTTCTTTGGTAGAAGGCAACGAGAACATGTATGTTGTGGATTGGTCTACTGCAGTTCCAGAAACCTGCCTGATTGTGCATACCAAATCTGAACTCAATTGGTTATGGCACAAGAAGTTAAATCACTTGAATTTTGATGATATTAATCAGTTGGTGAAAAAGAAGTTAGTGATTGGTTTACCTGAGATCACATTCAAGAAGGATGCTATATGTGATGCATGTCAGCAAGGTAAACAGATAAAGTCAAGTTTCAAGTCAAAGACTAAACAATCAACTAACAGAGTGTTGGAGCTTATGCATATGGATCTTTTTGGACCAATAACTCCAACAAGTGTAACATGAAAGAAATACACCTTAGTAGTTGTGGATGATTTTTCTAGATACACCTGGGTGATATTTATGAACAAGAAAATTGAGACACTCCAAAGCATGCCTAATCTTTTGAAGAGATTACAAAATGAGAAAAGTTTAACAGTCATAAAGATAAGATCGGATCGAGTACTTGAATTTCTCAACAAAGTTATAAGAGAATATTGTGAACGAGAATGGTGTACTACATCAACTTGCTGCTCGTGGTACACCTCGGCAAAATGGGGTTCTTTGAAAGAAGAAACAGGACATTAAAGGAAGCGGGAAGAACAATGATTTGTGAAGCATTGCTACTCGAAAGATATTGGGTGAAGCGATAAATACTGACATGCTATACACAAAACAACATCGGTAAACAAGAAGGCAAGTGAAGACACCTTATGAGGTCTGGAATGGAAGGATACCCAACATATCATATTTCCATCCATTTGGAAGTAAATGTTTTATTCTAAATCACAAAGTTCATTTGAAAACATTCCAACCTAAATCAGATGAAGGCATATTCTTGGGATATTCTTCGATCAGTCGCAGAGCATTCAGGGTATTGAACAAGAGGTCACTAAAACATGAAGAAACAATCCATGTTGTGTTTGATGAACCTAAGTTTACTGGAATGGAAGATGAAGATCATGAACCTGCTAAGAATCAACAAGTCAACGATCCATTGTGTTGAGGTTTTGGAAAGATTCAATGACTTCAAAGTTTACGATACGCCTCGCTTGAACACCTGCCGACAATGTTACCGATGCAACAAGAAGAAGCGGTTCAAGGATCCGCGACCCCCCTGTAGAAGAAACTACGGCGGACCCTACCGAAGATGATGTTCCGAAAATCAAAATAACCAAAATCCTCAATGGTTAAGGAATCACCCTGTTTGAACAAGTTATTGGCAATGTACGGCAAGGTGTGAGGACTAGAAGACAATGGAAGCTATGTTTACTGTTTTCTATCTCAAATGGAACCTAAAGTTGTTGAAGAAGCAATTTCGGATCCAGTTGGATAATTGCTATGCAAGAAGAATTAAATGAATTTGAAAGAAATCAAGTTTGGACACTAGTTGAAAGGCCAAGTCATGCAAATATCATTGGTACTAAGTGGGTATACAGAAATAAACTTGATGAATCAGGTACCATTGTGAGAAATAAGGCCAGACTAGTTGCAAAAGGCTATTCTCAAGCAGAAGGAATAGATTTTGATGAAACTTATGCACTGTTGCAAGATTGGAAGCTATCAGATTATTCCTAGCACATGCTGCATATAAGAACTTCAAAGTATATCAAATGGATGTCAAGAGTGCATTTTTGAATGGGATCCTAGAGGAGGAAGTGTATGTTCAGCAACCTCCTGGATTTGAAGTTAAGGATCAAGAAGATAAAGTGTATAGACTCAACAAAGCACTTTATGGATTGAAACAAGCACCAAGAGCATGGTATGAGACTCTATCTCAATTCTTGGTAGACAATGGTTTCACAAAAGGCACCATTGACAAGACTCTTTTCAGAATCAGTGAAGGGGACAGCACCCTGCTGGTACAAATTTATGTGGATGACATAATATTTGGTTCTGAGAATGATTTACTTTGTGAAAAATTTGCAAATCAAGAGCAAATTCCAAATGAGTATGATGGGAGAAATGAATTACTTTTTGGGATTGCAAGTCAAACAAGTGAATGATGGAATCTTCATTCATCAAACCAAGTATACCAAGGAGTTGCTGAAGAAGTTTGGTATGGAAAATAGCACTAAGAATTCAACTCCTATGAGTACAAACATCAGATTAGATGAAGATAAAGAAGGCAAAGATGTTGATCAGACCTTATACAGAAGGATGATAGGCAGTCTGCTGTACCTCACTGCCAGCAGACCTGATATATCCTTTGCTGTAGGTGTTTGTGCAAGATTTCAATCTAAACCTAAAGAAAGTCATTTAGGTGCAGTTAAGAGAATTCTCAAGTATCTTAAAGAGACTTTGGGAGTAGGGATATGGTATTCCAAGGAAGGAAGCTTCAAAGTAATATCCTACTCGGATTCGATTATCTTGGATGCAAGATTGATAGAAAAAGCACCTCGGGAACACTGTCGGCTAATGGGAAATAGGCGGTCTCTCTGGTTTAGCAAGAAACGAAATTCTATTTCAACTTCCACCGCTTTGAAGTGAATACATTTCTTTGGAAAGCTTTGTGCACAAGTACTATGGCTAAGACAACAATTAAGGGATTATGGAATTGAAGAAAGGAAATTCCAATCATGTGTGACAACACAAGTGCAATTGCAATCACATAAAATCTGTTTTGCACTCAAGAACCAAGCACATTGATGTGAGACATCATTTTATAAGAGATCATGTTGAAAAGAAAGATGTGGTGGTTCTATACATTCCTACCGAAGATCAACTGCCTTGATATTTTCACTAAACCTCTTGACGAGTGAAAGATTTGCTAAATTAAGGACCGAACTTGGAATCATAAAGATTGACGATATTCAAGCAGAGTCTTGGAATTCACCAAGGGGATTAGTCTTTGCTATGTTGGGTGAGCTCACTTAGCAGATTAGTCATTGGTATCAACAATTCCATGTACTTATGTTTGGACAATTGAGCAAATGAGGTTGCCAAGGGGATTGGTCTTTGTCATTTTGGGTGAGCTCACTTGACGGATCGGTCATTGGTATTAAACCTCATCTTGTATTATCAATTGAACAAAACAAGAAGAAAACAAGGATCGGCGAGTACTTTTGTCGGCAGGTGCCGAAGTCTACTTATCGGACACCGCTCGAGCCCACCCGCGAGGATTACCCCTGTTTGGAGGGAACGTTACTCGGTCAAAGTAATTAAAGTCAAAAAGCATATTGGCGGGATATTTATTTTATCCATTATTACCACGGTCAAACCATCCAACGGTTACAAACGTTATGGAGGAGTAATGGGCCACGTGTCACGACAAGCATTTAATCGGATTTAATCGTGGTTACCTCAATGTACGTCTTTGTGACGGCTTCAACTACACTTGTCTATAAAATCGGATCGTTATACGGCGGTTTCTCCACTTGCAATTTACGCTTTATCTACGCAAAATCTACATCGTGTGAACACGAGATTTGAGAGCAATTTTTCTTCATCTTTTTCTTATTTCAATGGCGGAAAGGATTGAGGTTCAAATCGAATCAAGCCAAAGTGTAAGAGGCTATGTTGTTGATGCAAACGAACGGAAGCGGCCATTAATATAGGTCGAAGAATAAGAAGGTTTGCGGGCACGGAGAACAAACTCAACATCGGATTAGAAACGATATCATACACCAATGTTATTGATTTACGGAAGAATATTGTTATAGAAGAAGGAAGCTGAAGCATTCAAAACCACTTGTGAATGGTGAGGAGCTTGTAATCTCCTCCAATCTGTGAGAGAAGTGTTTGGTTTTGAAGAAGTTGTTGATGGTTCGGTCAATCGAAGCTATGGGATTGGACAAGATGGCTTTTGTAGACTAGATCAAGACAAATGCAACTATCAAATCGGTACCAGGCATCAATTGCAAAAACATTGGTAATGAATACGATCTGCGAGCAAGCTCATTGCAAAGAACATACTTGGGCTAGTTGGCGGTATGGATACTCTATCGGGACCCAAGATAGAGCGATGATTATCATTTGCGAAGCATGAAATTTGATTGGGGTGGTTATTTCATTCATTATATGAAGAAAGTAGCCAAGGAGGACAAATTAAAGAAAAGAAAATCAAAGGCCTTACCCCTAGGTTTGATGGTTCGGACCACTTTGAATCATCTGGAGGTTCTACGATCTTGAACCGGTTGACATAAATCGGTCCGGATACAAGAAGGAGATTGATCATGCGATTCTGGACTAGATGATGATGAAGAGGTTTTTGGAGAACGCCTTGGTGATAATGATGATGGAGATGACGGTGATCTTGGTGGTGAGCGGGTTCAACAAACTAAGAAGATATCCATCAAACCTTTGCGGCAAAGAAAGAAAAGCTGTTGGAAAGAGAAAGAGTCGATGTTAGAAAGATTACGAAATCTTGAAAGCAAAGAGAACAAGAAAGGAAACGGCACAGACCGCCGAGTCCGCGAGGGTCAAGTGGAGGTTCGACCCTGCTTTGTAGCCGCAAGAAGAGCTGTTGTTGAAATTCGACAAAACAACAGAAAGAAGATAGTAGAAAGAGAAAATCTACTGGACATGATGATGATGATGATGAACCCCTATCCAAGAGGATGAAGGAGGTTGCCAAAAAGAAGAAGTATGGCAAATGAAAAGAATTGAGAATCTTGGAAAAACAAAAAGTCCAAGAAGAGGTGTCAGTAGAAGAAGAAGAGGCTGTTGAGGCTGAGCCCTTAACTATTATTCCACCAGTTGTAATCAGTGATTCCTCACCTGATGAGGTTATTAAGTCTCTTGGAAGTGAACGGGTTGTTGTTGAGCAATCTGTTGAAGAATCACGACGATCTGCATGTACCGAGCCTCTTTGTAGAAGATGTTATTGGTGAATCTACTGAAGCTGCACATGTTGTTGTTGAGGAATCTGCTGAAGAACCACAGCAATCCACTGAACCTGTTGTGGTAGTTGAAGAGGTGATTGAAGACTTGATTGAAGACCCTGCAAGTTTGGCAATAGTTCGGGGGAAGAGCGATCTGCTCGCTAACCTGGCGATGAGCATGTGAGACGGGGGAATCAAGTGTGATACGGATGGAAGTAGTAGGTACAACTACACAATCACGGCAACTGCTTCGATTTTCAAACATCCGTAGAAGAGACCATGAGTACGCTTGTTGGAACCTTTGGAGGTCAACAAGCCACCGAAGTCTGCTCCCGGGAGATCTTTCATGCCCTTTGAAAGGCATGTGAAAGAAGGAAGAAAAGCGAAGAATCTGTGGATCCCAAACTTGACAAATTGCTTGATTATTTTCAATGGAAGTTTGGTTTCTACAAGAAACAAAAGCATTTCTTGAACCTATGAGTGATTTTGAGGAATGGGCTTTTAACAATTTGGGAGTGGAGAACTTCATTTGGATCTGGTTGATACAACTGCCGCAATCCGGATCGATGGATTTGTTTGATGAGCAACGAGAAGGAGGAAGGTATTAAGTTCGGAGATCTAAGAGATGGAGATGATGATTCTTCCTCATCATCGACTCAAGGGAGATTTCCCCTCGGGACCGGGAGAACCCGGTGGGATTTGCATTGATAAATGATCCACCTCGCACAACGGTCCACCGAGTGCTTGGTAAGTCCGTCGAGGGCCGGCGGTCGAAGAAATGGATGAGGATCTATAGGATCTCACCATGGATGATCTAGAAGCATTGATCAATGAGGGAATTACATTGAGTGATGGTAGGCTAGTTGATGAATCTGCTACATTTCATGTTGTAGAGCCTGCTGGACAACCTGAAGATGAACAGATTGTTGATTTGGATCAGGAAAAAGCCAGTGACTTTAATGAACCCAGTGCCAGTTCTGAGGAATCCATTGAATATCAAGATGGATTTGACATTGAAGGCACTCTTACTAAAACTGCCATTATCAAGATTGGTCATGCGAAGGTTTTCAAGTGGATAATACCAATATCTTTAATCCACGGGAAATTGAAGAGGAGGTACAAAGTTCTTTGGGGTACAAACGGCACCGGACAAAGGTTGGAACGGGAGGTACAGCTGCCGAGTCTCAAAACGACACCTGGACACGGGTTGGAACAAACTTTGGGTTTGGAGGAAACCCCTGCTGTTGCTGAGGCTGCTGTAGTGGAGCCTTCTGGAGCCAAGACCACTTTAGGGAAGGATAATCAGCAGGCTGCTGGTGTTAATCAAGAAGGACAGCTGCTGGATTATGACTACAGTGATGAAGAATTTCAAATTTTTGGACAGGAAGAAGTTGCGAGGAACTGCACAAGATCCGGTCATGGAAGACATTCTTGGTGCAATGGTTGAGGAAGGACCTCCCCCATTTGGGAGAGATTTGAGTAAAGCAATGGTCATCGGTAGACAACGAGGCACAATATAGAGTTGAGGAGCCTCTCGATGGACCTACCGATAGTAGAATGACTAGTGGAGTGCCAATTGAAGTTGTCAATGAGTTAAGAGCTGTAAGAAATGACATGCAACAATTAAGAACTCAATTGGACGAGGCAAGAACGAGAGATTTGAAGAAGCGATGAAGATGGTAAATGATAACGGACAATCTCGATACGGTTGCTTCAAACTTTACATCTACTCAAACTCGCTATGAATGATCCGATACTAGATGTCGGGGTATCAAAGTTGGAAATAAAGCCAAGGACAAGTCTCTAAAAGACCAACTTCTTTCTATACATGAGAAACTTGACAAGCTTGCTTGAAGCTCCTAAACCCGTTTGAGCCCGCTCGCCGCACAACAACTCGCTATGCCCGATCCCAAACTCACCGAAAGGATCAACAGACCTGGAGGAGACATTGCAATCTAGGATCACTACCATTGATACTAGAACCGGAACCATGGAAGGCCAATTGCATAGAGTGATTGTATCACAAGGAGGGTATTCATGGCCTCATCTCCCGTTTTGTTGATGATGTCACTAAGGGGGAAGAGGGCAAATCGAGTTGCACTGCAAAGGAGGCTGCAAGACTCTTTGCACGAGAAAAGATGGATTGATGATACAAATGCTTTTAGGAGACCCGCACTGGCGAGTTCAACTCACCGATGATCTCTGTCACAATACAAGAAAGAATTTTATAACGAAGGAGACCTTACCATGATATGGGATTTCATGAAGGCCTTAACTCTTTCTTGAGTTTGAAATTTTGGGAGGCAAGAGTCGAGCCTTAAGGTCAAATTACGAGAGGAGGCGAGAGGTGGAAGAAGTGGCGAGAGGTGATAGGGTGTTGCCTATTACAAAAGCAAAAGACTCACTTAATGAATTCAAGGATCTTTATATGAGATTTGGATTCGAGTGAATGATATCAATCTTGTCTGCTGAAGCATGGAATTGGTGGAAACAAGTCAACTCTTATATTGATTTCACACTTATTGAAAATGAATGGATGAGGGACATGATAGAAGAAATTAGAGCCTATCAAGAGCAAGCTGAGAAGGCTAGACAAGAAAGAGAGAAGAGACAGTAGATCAACATATTTACATTATTTTATCTTTGCAGATGCTAGACTGTAATACTGTGAACAAATATTTATAATGAGAAATGACCGAATTTGTTGTTTTTGTTTTTATCTTTTTGCTTTCTTGATTAGGTGAGGTAGTGGCATCATCACCAAAAAGGGGGAAATTGTTGGACTTATTTCTTAGTTTTGATGATGAGTGCCATACTAGTTTGTTATAGTGCAAAGGCAAAAAGATGTCTAGATAAAATGTATAGGTTTATTAGAGTTTGATTCATAAATAGGTTTAATCAAACAAGCACTGTAAAGGGCTGCTGATTGATATCAGCAGACTGGTCTAGGTCAGTAGGGTAGATAGGTCGTAGGCGGTCCGGAACCTCCGAAGGCGAAGGCGAAGGCTGAGGGTTCAAACTCAGTTAATGAAGGCTAAGGGATCAAACTTAGTAATTAAAGTCAAGGATATGGAATCAGATTTTAGGCAAGTATGTGATGACCTAAACTGATTACATATGCCTTGTGTAGAAGGTCTAAGTTCCACAAGTTGGATGATGTTTGGAACTTGGTTATATTTAAAATGATGTAATCTAACTTCACAAATAAAAGTTAGATAAAAGTAATCAGCTGCATTATATTTTACAGACAAAATAATGATGTTCAGCAGACTGATTGGTATTACGGCAGACTGATGAACCTGCTGATATATGCCTCGATTAACTCAAGATTATTGGAAGATTACATGGATAAGAACAGCCAACTACCTCGACTTATCAAGCAAATCAAAGGTGAGATTAAAAAGACGTTGGGATGATCCTTATTTTTATCCATTGGATACAAGTCAAAGGGGTGGACGGACGCCTTTGTCAAAAAGTAATCCGACGAGTGTCGATCCTATGAATAGTGACGAGAATGCGGTGCGAGATGGGACAAATACAAGGAACGGTCACATTTGAATTTTAAATTCAAGTCACATGCACTCTTACCTATAAATAGAGGACTTTCAACTCGAAACAAGATGATGAATTTTGGGAAAAACTTTAAGTAACAATGCGATTTGAAAAACACCCTGCTGAACCTACTGAGCTTAAGGCTGCTGATCTAGTTATCTTCTTCAAGTGCATTTTGTGTTCAAGCTGCATCAAGCATACACACTTGAAGACTACAAGCTGCTGATTACATCATCCTAATCAAGCTGCTGCAACTGAATCATTTATTTGATTCATTCTTTATCGTATAAAGAATGCTCGAAGACGATGAAGCATCCGTTGGGTGTGAAAGACTCGTTGGTTTGTGGTGGAGGTGGTGAAGAGGCAATCCTACCCTTCAAGGACCAGTGGAAGACTCGGGAGCAGCAATCCTACTGTTCCCGAGTTTTCGGTTGTGAAGCCATAGTTATTGGTGAAGGACAAGCAACCTAGGATTCTTTGTAACGAGATAACTCAAAGATCACTAGTGAATTTCCTCCAACATCACGGGAGAAGAGTGGACCGACGGGATTACATCACCTGGAACCACTATAAAATCTCTCTACTTACTTACGCATTTACTTTACGCATTTAGTCTTTATCCATATCAACTGCTTGAATCTAGCAACCGAAATCACACACATACACTACCGAGTATCTAATACTTAGTAACATATTTAACAACAAGTAACAAGGCTTAATTTTGATATTTTTCCATTTGCACAAATTCAGCAAAGGCTGAGCGAATCGTCGTAGACTACGTTTATCGACGGGCTGCGAGGTCTCGACGGACTGCGAAGTATCGCCTTGGCCGCCGAAGTTGCAGAATTTGTTAACTCCAAAGTTTTAAGTGTTAAGTTTATTCACCCCCCCCCCCCTCTAAACTTAACTAAAGCCTTTTCAAGGGACCAACAGTTCTTGTTGCAAAAATTCACTCTTGGTCCATCCTTTGCCACATAGCTTGACAAACAGTGTTTATTCATTGTCATATGTCTGGAACATCCACTGTCAAAATACCAGACACCCTACAAAACAAAGTTAATGCATTTTAGGTACCCAAATCTGTTTGGGTCCATAATGGTCAGTAGTAAGCATGACCCTTGGTAAGTTTCCATAAGGTCTTCTTTGAAAGGTATTATACCTTGGTTCATACATGTATTCTACACATCCATAAGGTCTAGCAATTGGTTGTGTAGGATTCACATATGCCTTCTGGCCTATTGGTATGTAATGCTGTTTGTAGTGATTTTTGTTGTTAGAAGCATAATTAGCATAACCATTGGATTGCTGTCTGTTAGGGACAACTCTGTAATATGGAGTCTGCTGAGGTCCCTGCTGAGGTCTTGTATAAGACCTCTGCTGATTCCATTGCTTAGGTTTTACCCTATCAGCATGGTTATACTTCATGTTTCTAGCAGTTGGGGCAGGAATATTCCAATCATCATCAGTAGAGAACAATCTACCTTTCCCCCTGAGATAAGTATCCCTCAAATGATTCACATTTTTAGGTTTAGGATTCTTATCCTTGGAATATTTCTGGTTTTTGCCTCTTTTTGGTCCAGCAGACTTGGTAGCGGTGTCCGCTATCGTGGGTCTAGAAGGTCCCGGCGAGTCCTACCTTTGGATTTACCCTTTTGTTAGGTACTGATGTCCTTTTTGACTTCTGATTTTGCTTCTTTGAAGCATTCTCAGTAGGCTTCACTGCCTCAGCAACCTTACTAAGAGTTGGATCTTGTGCAGGTACAAACTTAGGACCAATTCTGGTTCTAGGTTCAGTGACCTTACTGGATCCACTCTTATTGGATTGTTGAGTTCCAAATCCAAGCCCTGTTCTACCACCATAAGGCTTTCTAGATTTGAATGCAGTGGAGGAACAAGATGGTTCAGCAGATTCAGTAGCTTCTGAATGTTCAGCAGGCATATGCTGATTCTGTCCAACTTCTTTTTCTTTTCCTTTGAGAATTCTTAATTCAGCATTCAACCTTTCAACTTCTACTTGAAGAGCTTCTTTTTCAGCCTTCACAATCTCATAACCAGATTGTATTATCCTCAGTTGATAAAGGATGGCATCCAAACTTTCTTCATTGTCAGAATTTTTAGGATTTGAACCACAGGTTGATTCACAATCACTTCCAGTAGGAGTGTTTATAGATACAGAATTGTATACCTCCTCTGTTTCATCCATATTTGCCATCAAAGCATAGTCATCCATATCAGCAACAAGTGCAGTGTCATCAGATTCATTTCCTTTTTCTGATTCCACTTCATATCCTGATTCATCTTCAGCAACCATAGCCTTCTTGCCATGTCTTCTTTGTTGACTTTTGGTCTTCAGTAGGTCTGGACAATCAGGTCTGAAATGTCCAGGCTTCTTGCAATTGAAGCAAAGATAATCAGGTTCCTTACTTTGTTTTAACTCAGGACAGTCAGGTTTGAAGTGTCCTGGTTTCTTGCAATGAAAGCACAGATAATCATTATCTTTCTTTGGTTCTTCTTTCTTCTTTTCACTAGATCTCTTTGTGAATTTCCTTGAAGAGCCCTTTCCAGTCTTCATCATCCTGATTTTATTGCTCAGTAGGGCAATCTGCTCTTGCATCTCATTCAGTAGATCATCTTGAGCTCCTGATGTCTCTTCTTGATGTTTAGCAGCCAATGCAGTTGTCTTTGGTTCTTCCTTTTCAGTGGTAGGAACCAATCTCTTGCTGAATTCATAAGCTTTAAGATCTGAGAATAATTTGAAGGTATCCTCTTCATGTAACTTCCTCATTTCTTCTATGGTAGTGACTTTCATCTCCCAAACTTCTTTGTTAGTTAATGCTTCCAAGATTTTTGAGTTGATTTCTTCTTTTGAATAACTTACACTCAGCAGGGTAAGTTCATCTAGGATAGCATTGAATCTTGATTCCATTTGCTCAATGGTTTCATTTGGTAGCATTTTGAACTTTTGAAACTTCTTTTTGGCCACACTGATTTTGTTCTTCTTGATTGCATCAGTGCCTTCATAGATTAACTGTATCTTGTCCCAACGTTCCTTTGCAGATTTGCAATCTTTCACCTTTATGTACTTATTGCTATCCAAGTTCTGTATATAATGTCAATAGCAATATTGTTGAGGTTTGCTCTTTTTCTATCATCAGCAGTCCATTCCTTTTTAGGCTTTGGAATGTACTGTGTCTCAACTCCCACTGTTATTGACTTGGTAATTTCCAGTGGTCAATCTGTCAGCACATCCATCATTTCATCATGAGTTGCAGCTAGATAAGCCTGCATACGACGTTTATATCCAAGATGGAAAGCTTTGAAAATCAGTAACTTGAAAAAGTTTTCAAAGTATTTTCACAAGCACAACAAGTAGGATTACTTCAAAACAGAAGCACTGCTCCGATACCAATTGTTGGTCCCTTGAAAAGGCTTTGGTTATGTTTAGAGGGGGGGGGGGTGAATAAACTTAACACTTAAAACTTTTGGAGTTAACAATCTCAGCAACTTCAGCAGCCTGGTGATACTTCGATAGTCCGTCGACACTCGATCTCCGTCGACCGTTGAGTTTACTGAATTTGTGCAGCGGAATAAATCAAAAATTAAGCCTTGTTACTTGTTGTTTAATATGATACCAAGTATTGGATACTCAGTAGTGTATGCGTGTGTATTCAGTTGCTAGATTCAGTAGATTGATGTGCTGGATAAACTAAATGCTGAAAGTAAATGCAGAAAGTAAGTAGGCAGATTTTATAGTGGTTCTAGGTGGTGTAATCATGTCAGTCCACTCTTCTCCTGTGATGTTGGAGGTAATTCACTAGAGATCCTTGAGTTAGCTGTTACAAAAAACCCTAAGATGCTTGTCCTTCACCAATAACTATGGCTTCAAAAACTGAACACTTGGAACATGTAAGATTGCTGCTCCAAAGTCTTCCACTGGTCCTTGAAGGGTAGGATTGCCTCTTCACCAGCTCCACCACAAACAACAGTCTTTGACACCCTCAGATGCTTCACTGTCTTTAGTAGATTCTTATAGAAGAAAGTTTGAATCAAGTAAGTGATTCAGCTTTTAGCAGCTTGATCAGGATGATATGATCAGCAGCTTGATGTCTTCAAGTGTGCAAACTTGATGTAGCTTGAATGCAGATTACACTTGAATAGATTTTCTAGATCAGTAGATTAAAGCTCAGTAGGGTCAGCAGGGTGTTTTTCTTGATTTAATTCTGATTGCTCAAGACTGATTCTCAATGTTCATCACTTGTATCTGAATTATGAGTCCTCTATTTATAGGTAGGAATCCTTGTGACTTATGTTTGAAATTCAAACATAGCCGTTTTAGATTTTGTCCCATTTGACTTGCTTTCTATCACTGTTCATAGGACTGACACTGTCAGAATGCTTTTTGACAGTATACAGTCTGTCCACCCTTTGACTTGTATCCATTGGATAATCCTCTGAATCTTTCCAACGTCCATTTGATCTTAGCCATTGATTTGTTTGATAAACAGAGGTTGTTAGCTGTCCCTTTCATGTTTTCTTCCAATGTAACCTTTGATTAAATCGAAATATGTGTTTAGCAGGTTCCTAAGAACATAAGTCTGCTGATATACACATCAAAGCTGATCCTTATTTTGCTGTGTTTGAAAACACTTTAGCTTACTGTCTTTTATCTAACTTTTATTTATGAAGTTAGATTACACCTTTTTGCAAATAACTAAGTTCCAATCACCACTTAACTTATGGAACTTAGACCTTGTACACAAGGTATATGTAATCAGTTTAGGTCATCACAAACTTCCCTAGATTCTAATTGCATATCCTTGACTTTAATTACTAAGTTTGATCCCTTAGCCTTCATTTACTGAGTTTGAGCCCTCAGCCTTCAGTCTTCAGCAGGTTCCTAATAAGTCTACTGACTCAGCTATCCTACTGATCTAGACTAGTCTGCTGATATAAGTCAGCTGACCTTTTACAGTGCTTGTTTGATCAAACCTATACAAAGATCAAACTCTAATAAACCTATACATTTGATCTAGACATCTTTTTGCCTTTGCTCTATAACAACTAGTCTGGCACTCATCACTAAAACATAAAAATAAGTCCAACACTGTTCCCTTATGTTGGTCAATGACAACCCCTATCCGGTTGACCTATGAATTGTGGTTGTGTTTAGCGTAATTAAATAATAGTCTCTGTGAGATCGGCCTTGACTCGCCCTTGCTATACTACGATCGACCTAGTCCTCTAGCTAGTATTAAGCGACTTACACGCGATTAAATAACGACCCCGATATGAGGAGTGTACTAAACAAAAAGGCTAAGTCTCACGAGTTGGAAGATGTGGCCATAAGGAAAAGCCGTAGCAAGCACGTCGTGGAGCCATCTAGGCCAAACTTGGAACTAGGAGCAACTCCGCCTACAGAGGAAAGTGCTTACACTCTAGCCTTGAAGTCCCACATGGAATATGTGGAAGATATGCGAGTCTACAATCTACACCTTATAGCTAGGGGGTGTTAGGTGTGATACCCGAAAGACAATTTTGTAATTGTTTTATTTAATAAATGAAATGATGTTATTATTCATATTTATTATTCTCATATTCACCGATGTGACAATAGTATTTACACTACAGAAAACCCTAAAGTATATCGTTTATGTAATCACTTAACTCAGTGTATGGGATATACACGGGAGGATTGAGTTAGTGAAGATGTACTTAAAATACAATTAGCCCGTAGTGAAGTTAATCGAGAGTATCGGGTCTCTCCTTTAACGTGCTATTAATGCGCCCGAACACAATAGGTGTGATTGTCTTATCCGGACTTTCGGTTAAGAGAACCGATGGGGCATTTATATATGATAGATATATCATATAAATTTGGACCGATTTGATTAGAGTTCACGATATAATTCCGTAATCGAGAAGTCTTATCGAATCAATGGATGATCATATTTATGGATATATCTTAATCCTAAGGTGATCACAATCAACTGCTTGAATCAGTATGAGGTTTGACTTGACGGTTAAGGATTACACTGAGTCCGTGGTCTGAATTACCCCATCTTGGCATTGTACTGGATTGAGTGAGTAGTGTGTGTTATCACAGATACGGAATCCATTCCTTCAATTTATGGAAGTAGATAGACAGTTCCCTTGTTTGTTAATCCTAGAAACTGATCGATCGTACGAGTTCATATTACACTGATTAGCTACCAGTGAGTTGTATGAATTAATTGATCACTAGGGAGTTAATGGTAAATAAGGATAAGAGGTTCTAAAAAGGGTTAACGGTAACTTCCCGATTTAGAATGAACAGTCTATGGAGGATTAATCCATATGTAATGATTATATCAATGGACGCTTATTATCATTCTCGTGAGGAGATAAATATAATCTTATAATCGGAGGAGTGCAGTCACGGGATTATGGTGGCATATTCCTGTGATTGATTTATCGAATATAATTATTCTGTTCATAAGATAATTATTTATTTGATTTATCGGAGCCGTTGATTATTAGTCCATGGTCCCCGACGTGCCTCCAAATATAGCATAGCTATCCTCGGACGTTGAATCCTAATAATATTAATTTAGTTCTTGTTGGACTTTATTAAAACGATATGTGAATTAATTGTTTAGTGGACTATTAAATTAGTTGGGCTAAATAATTAAATATGTGAAAAATGCATTTTTCATAATCTTGGCCCAATTATTGTGTAATAGCAAAAATTAATATTGACTAGGTCAATAAGTGGTAATTTTCGCCCCAGTCTTATTTTATGGAAACAAGAAATTGTTTTCTTGGTATTAATAAGACATGTGCATAAAATATTTATTAGATAAATATTTATGGTAATAAATAAAGATAAAAATTATTCTAGATTTGTTCTAGAATATTTTGGGATTATCTTTTATTTATTGGATTTATTTATTTGCAAAATAAAAATCTTTGGAGGTTAAGTTTTACTCTCCTATATAAAGAGAGTTCTCCCAAGCCTTACATAACACATAAAATTCGACTATCAACTCTTAGAGAGAAGATAGAAAAATTTCGGCCAAGGGGTTGAGGAAAAATCTTGGAGGTTTTTTCGGGTAGCATATCGGAAGGGTTCGAGTCGAGAATTTCCTTCCACCGGGAGTTGCTTGGATCACACGTACGGAAGATCGTGGTGCTCTTCACATCTTCTTGCATTATTTCTTTTGCGGTTCTTCAACTTGGATTTTGAGATCTAAGAGGTATGATCTACAACCCTCTTGTAGATATAGATCTAGTTATTTTATTACGTGTATTTTATAGATCTAGATCCTTAAATCGCTTCCGTTGCAGATGATATTACTAACAGTGGTATCAGTCTCCAAGGTGATCTATATTTATACGTATAAAATATTAGATCTAGGAGTGGTAAACATGTAGTTTTTTTTGTCCCAATTTTATTTTTAAAAGGGGCCGAAAAATTTTGTTTTATTTTTTTATGCTATGAATGTCTTGGTTGAAGAGATGGATTGGGGTTGGTACTGTTTACTCGTTAGATCTTTTGTAGCTCCTTTGTTTAGTAACAATTGAGCATATGATTGATGTAAAAGTTGTTGTTTTTAGTTATTTATTTTTCGGCTAGTTTTTATTTTTTTTGAAATTCCGGAAAAACGATGAAGAACACGAGATGAAGACGAAACTCGAGGTATGAATAGGAGTCGGGGCTGAAATTTTTTTTGTTATTTTTTTTTCTATCCCACGGCTAGGGTTTGATATTTTTTATCAAACCCTAATTTTTTTAATAAAAATCGGCGCTGTTTAATAAAAAAAAATTTAAAAAATAATATATATATATATATATATATATATATATATATATATATATATATATATATTAATTTATTTTTCTGGAATATCACAGCAGGTTTTAAAAAAAAAATTCGATTTTTTTTTATATTTATTTTATTTTATAAAATAAAGGCCCCTTCTCCTTTCGGGTTCGCGGTTCGTGGTTCAAGCTTTGAAGATCGAAGACATGAAGACAACAAGATTGTAATTTACTGTTTTCATAGGATAGATTAGACACGTGGGTACCAACAATCCATCTCGGTGTTTAAATTTTCCGCAATTTATTTTTTATGTGTTTGATCATAAAATAGATATAAAATCGGAATTGCCATGACATGCATCATATCATAAATCCACTCCTTGCATACATGTAGAATTTTAATTTTGGTAATTAAAATAGGCATGTATACAAACTCGCGTAATTAGTTGAAATTAATACGTGGTAATTAATTAATTTAGTAACTAATTAAAGATCCGAGGACGGGTTATGAAATCGTTAAGCCTTTCGGTGTGTGTTCTCGGTGAACCGCCTTAAAGCCCAAACGAGATCACGTTTTCAATTCGTACTGTCTACGCGATTGAATGATGGTAAAAGAACAATAAATCTTGGATAAAAACGGTTCGCTTATAGGTTGGGTGGTCAACTGAGCTAGGCTCGACCGACTTAACCCTCCTAGTGTGATGTATGCACGGGGGTCCGGCAAGACTAAGCTACACCGGAGAACGGAGGGGTGATTCCTTCTTATCTCAATAGGGCTGTCTTGACCCGATTTCGTCCGACTGTCACATATGTTCCAACGAATAGGACGGGTAGGCTTGCCTACGTTACCGACACCATTCGGAATCCTTGATTTGATGTGCTTTTATGTTAACATCAAAAAGACGTGGTTAGTTAACCCGCCACCACTTCCAAAATATTGAGTGGGAGAAGGGGAGGCGACAGCCAACCCCACGGCCTCTACTATAGATACAAGTAAGTGAGAGAAGGGTGACGCCTCACGGCGCTTTGATTTCGTCCCCCTACGGATGGTGTTCACCCCTATCAACATTAATGGCTTGGTCTCCGAAAGATAGGATTTACGGGTACTTGTCGGGTCACCGACCTATCCTACGACGGCACACTCGGGGCGTACCTAAGAGATCCGATATAGTAGGTCACACTCATCAAGGGTATTTTTGATAATACCTAGGCTAAAAAAAGGAAGGTAGTCAATGAATAAAGGGATGTTTGATTCTCGTGGGATGTTTGATTCTCACAAATTATTCATTGATGAGATTGTCTCGATTTAACCGTCATCTCTTTGACCTACCCTACGGCGGCATTGAGATGTGAGGTTAAAACCTTAGAATGGTAGAGTAGACTTAATTTTAGTTTACGATTCCTAAAATAAACTTATATAGTAGTGTTAAACTTGAATTAATGTATGTCATTTTATTTTCAGCAAAAATGTCTGCTCAAATTTCTGTTTTACTGTCTGAAAAATTAACGGGAAACAACTTTAAGAAATGGAAGAGTAACCTAAACGTGGTACTCACATATGAGAATGTCCAACATGTACTCACTTCTGAATGCCCTACGGTGGCGATCCAAAAACCTGGTAAAGCTGAGATCGAACAGCGTAATCGCTGGATCGAAGCAGATAACCGGGCTCGTGGGATCATCCTGGCGGCAGTGTCGGAGGTTATTAGGACCCAGATTGAAGAGTTTGAGACTGTAGGAGAAATCATGCGGAAACTTACTTCGATGTTTGGATCACCTAGCAACCAAGCAAGACACGATGCCATCAGGATGATGGCTGTTAAAATGAAATTGAAGAAAGGTCAAGCAGTGAATGGTCATGTTTTGAATATGATCAGTTACTTCAATGACGCCGGTATTCATGGATCGATGTTCGATGAAGCAACTCAAGTATCGATGATTTTGGAATCGTTGACTCCTGAGTTTATCCCGTTCAAAACTCAGGATCTGATGGGAAAACATGAGTTGACCATGACACATATGCTTAATGAACTGACTATCTACGAGGGCCTACTATCGAAAGATAAGGTCCAAGTAGGGGATAAGAAAGCTAAAGCCAATACGGCCGAAGCTAAGTCTTCAAACAAACCTAAGGCCAAAACAAAGAAGAAGGGTAATGTTGCACCTGTGCCCAAGCCAATGAAGAAAAAGAAAGCCAAGAAAGTTGACGAGGCCGAGGCCAAGGGCAAATGCTTTTACTGTAAGGAGGTAGGACATTGGAAACGCCATTGTCCGGATTATCTTCGTGATGTGAAAGATGGCAAAGTCAAGGCTGTCGCTGGGAAAGATAAGAAAGGTAATTTGGAATTACTATTCTTGGAATCTTTTAATGTAGCTAAAGATGTGTCCACTTGGATAGTTGATACTGGAGCTACTAACCATGTATGTTCTTCATTGCAGATTCTTAGTTCGTATGAGGAGCTGGAAGAGGGTTCTCAAGTGATGCGAGTAGACACTGGGGCGCTCATTTCGGCTAAACCAGTGGGAGCTGTGGACTTGCATTTTAATAATAGACTTTTACATTTAGAAAATGTTTATTTTATTCCGAATTTCAGGAGAAATTTGATTTCTCATTCTGCCTTAGTTGAAGAATCATTTTCTGTTTCAAATTTGAATGGTGAATTTGTTATTTCGAAGAATGGCTTTGAATTGTGTTAAACTACGAATGAAAACGGTTTATATTTTGTAAGACCACATAAAGCTCCCCTACTTAATACTTAAATGTTTAAAACTGCTCATCAAAGATCTGCAAAAGGAAGAAATTTTCTCAAGTAAAAGAAGATAAAACATACTTGTGGCATCTGAGGCTTGGCCATATTTCCTTGGAAAGACTCAAAAGACTAGAAAAGGTTAATTCCTTAGGTGAGTCATCTGTTGACACACTGCCTGTCTGCGAGTGTTGCCTAGAGGGAAAAATGACTAAGCGTCCCTTCTTATCAAAGGGTAATAGGGCCACGGGAACTCTAGACTTAGTGCATTCAGACCTTTGTGGTCCGATGAACGTACAAGCTAGAGGCGGATACGAGTACTTTGTGACTTTCATTGATGACTACTCGAGATTCGGTTATGTTTATCTCGTCGCATAAGAAGTCCGAGGCTTTTGGTAAGTTCAAGGAGTTCCAAGCGTAAGCCGAAAGGCAACTAGGCAAGTCATTGAAATGCTTTCGTTCGGATCGTGGAGGTGAGTATTTAGATACCGAGTTCATTGACTACTTGGCCGAAAAAGGAATTTGTTTCCAACGTCGGTGCCTAGGACACCTCGGCAAGAAACGGAGTTTCGAGAGGAGAAATAGGACATTGATTAACATGGTTAGATCAATGATGAGCTACGCCTCATTACCTATATCCTTTTGGGGTTATGCTTTAGAAGCGCGGTCTACATTTTGAATGCGTACCGTCAAAGTCCGTCGAAAAGACACCCATTGAGATGTGGTCGGGACATCGCGAAAGCATGCGTCACTTCCGCATATGGGGTTGTCCTGCACATGTGCTGATGGACAAGACTACCAAGCTACAATCACGTACGAAAGTATGTTTGTTTGTAGGCTATCCAAAAGGTACACGTGGTGGTCTATTTTACGATCCGGAAGATAACAAAGTGCTAGTCTCGACTAACACTACGGTTTTTTGAGGAAAGTTATATGAAGGACCACAGACCTCGAAGTACAATTTTACTAGAGGAATTACTCTCCGATGACGTCAGCCCTATTGTGGCTGCTGATGTTCCTGTAAGCAACACTAATAATACAACAGTCACTTCCGACATTCCTGTTCCACCTAGACGTACTGCGAGAGTGGTTCGGCCACCGGCTCGGTACGGCATGGATTTAGAGGCAAACGTAGTCACCTCTGATGGGGTGGAAGATGATCCTCCGACCTATAAGAAGGCCTTACTAGATCACGATAAGGATAAATGGATTGACGCAATGAATCAAGAGATGGAGTCTATGTACTCTAACTCAGTCTGGAAACTTGTAGAACTTCCTCAGGGTGAAAGGCCCATTGGATGTAAAGGGCTCTACAAGCGAAAGAGAGGAGTAGATAGGAAGGTCGAAACCTTCAAAGCACGGCTGGTAGCCAAAGGTTACACACAGCGAGAGGGTATAGACTACGAGGAAACCTTACCACCTGTGGCCATGATTAAAACCATCCGCATCCTCCTTTCGATTGCTGCATGCCTGGATTATGAAATCTGGCAAATGGATGTTAAGACAGCGTTTCTAAACGGCTTTCTCGACGAGGAAATCTATATGCAGCAACCAGAGGGATTCATTGAAGAAGGTCGAGAGCACATGGTGTGCAAGTTGCTCAGATCCATTTACGGGTTGAAGCAAGCATCTCGTTCCTCGGTATCATAGATTTGATCACACGATCAAGTCTTATGATTTCGAACAACACTTTTTGAATCTTGTGTGTACAAGAAGGTTATCAAAGATAGTGTTGTATTTCTAGTGTTGTACGTTGATGACATACTCCTAATTTGCACCGATAAGGGGATGATGTCCGACGTGAAAAGTTGGTTGACCACGCAATTCCAAATGAAAGATTTGGGAGAAGCGAGTTATGTTCTAGGGATCCAAATTATAAGGGATCGCAAGAACAGGATGTTAGCTCTGTCCCAAGCAACTTATATAGATAAGGTGCTGGCATGCTTCAGTATGAAGAATGCAAAGAAGGGTTTTCTACCAACCCGTCACGGCGTTTACCTCTCTAAGACTCAAGGGCCTCAAACCCCTGAAGAGATTGAAGCTATGGGAAGAGTGCTATATGCCTCGGTTGTTGGTAGTCTTATGTATGCCATGAGGTGTACGAGACCTGACATTTGTTACGGCGTTGGATTAGTCAGCCGTTTTCAGTCAAATCCAGGGCAGCCGCAATAGACAGCAGTAAAGAATCTCATCAAATATTTGAAGAGAACCGAAATTATATGCTCGTCTATTCGAGTAGGAGTTTGGAGCTAGCGGGGTACACCGATTCTGACTTTCAGTCAGACAGAGATGATTCTAAATCTACCTCTGGTTCAGTGTTTACGCTTGGTGGCGGTGCAATAGAATGGAGAAGACAAAAGCAATCCAGCACAGCCGATTCAACAATGGAAGTTGAGTTCATAGCGGCCTCGGAGGCAGCTAAAGAAGCAGTTTGGTTAAGAAAGTTCATCAGTGGATTAGGCGATGTCCCGAATGCTGAGGATCCTATTACTCTCTATTGTGATAACAATGGGGCCATTGCCAACTCTAGAGAACCTCGAAAGCATAGTAAGTCGAAGCATATAGAGAGGAAATACTGGGTGATCAACGATTTTGTCGATAGATGGGACATTTCCGTCAAGAAAATCGCCTCCGCCGATAATCCTGCTGATCCATTCACCAAGACGTTGTCGACACTTGGAGACTATAGGTGTTAGAGACATGTCTCATTTGCTTTAGAGCAAGTGGGAGTGATAGTTTGCTGTATTTTAAATAAAAGGGTGTGCTCTAAAACAATTAATCACATGCTTTCGTGCAAGTGGGAGATTGTTAGGTGTGATGCCTCGAAAGACAATTTTGTAATTGTTTTATTTAATAAATGAAATGATGTTATTATTCATATTTATTATTCTCATATTCACCGATGTTACAATAGTATTTACACTACAGAAAACCTTAAAGTATATCGTTTATGTAATCACTTAACTCAGTGTATGGGATATACACGGGAGGATTGAGTTAGTGAAGATGTACTTAAAATACAATTAGCCCGTAGTGAAGTTAATCGAAAGTATTGGGTCTCTCCTTTAACGTGCTATTAATGCGCCCGAACACAATAGGTGTGATTGTCTTATCCGGACTTTCGGTTAAGAGAACCCGATGGGGCATTTATATATGATAGATATATCATATAGGGTGGAACGATTTGATTAGAGTTCACGATATAATTCCGTAATCGAGAAGTCTTATCGAATCAATGGATGATCATATTTATGGATATATCTTAATCCCGAGATGATCACGGTCAGTCAACCGCTTGAATCGTATGAGGTTTGACTTGACGGTTAAGGATTACACTGAGTCTGTGGTCTAAATTACCCTATTGGCATTGTACTGGATTGAGTGAGTAGTCCGTGTTATCACGGATACGGAATCCATTCCTTCCATTTATGGAGGTAGATAGACAGTTCCCTTGTTTGTTAATCCTAGAAACCGATCGATCGTACGAGTTCATATTACACGATTAGCTACCAAAGTGAGTTGTATGAATTAATTGATCACTAGGGTTAATGGTAAATAATAAGAGGTAAAAAGGGTTGTAACTTCCCGATTTAGAATTAACGATCTATGGAGGATTAATCCATATGTAATGATTATATCAATGGACGCTTATTATCATTCTCGTGAGGAGATAAATATAATCTTATAATCGGAGGAGTGCGATCACGGGATTATGGTGGCATATTCCCGTGATTGATTTATCGAATATAATTATTCTGTTCATAAGATAATTATTTATTTGATTTATCGGAGCCGCTGATTATTAGTCCATGGTCCCCGACGTGCCTCCAAATATAGCATAGCTATTCTCGGACGTCGAATCCTAATAATATTAATTTAGTTCTTGTTGGACTTTATTAAAACGATATGTGAATTAATTGTTTAGTGGACTATTAAATTAGTTGGGCTAAATAATTAAATATGTGAAAAATGCTTTTTTCATAATCTTGGCCCAATTATTGTGTAATAGCAAAAATTAATATTGACTAGGTCAATAAGTGGTAATTTTCGCCCCATGTCTTTTTTATGGAAACAAGAAATTGTTTTCTTGGTATTAATAAGACATGTGCATAAAATATTTATTAGATAAATATTTATGGTAATAAATAAAGATAAAAATTTTTCTAGATTTGTTCTAGAATATTTTGGGATTATCTTTTATTTATTGGATTTATTTATTTGCAAAATAAAAATCCTTGGAGGTTAAGTTTTACTCTCCTGTATAAAGTGAGTTCTCCCAAGCCTTAAAACACATAAAATTCGACTATCAACTCTTAGAGAGAAGATAGAAAAATTTCGGTCAAGGGGTTGAGGAAAAATCTTGGAGGTTTTTCCGGGTAGCATATCGGAAGGGTTCGAGTCGAGAATTTCCTTCCACCGGGAGTTGCTTGGATCACACGTACGGAAGATCGTGGTGCTCTTCACATCTTCTTGCATTATTTCTTTTGCGGTTCTTCAACTTGAATTTTGAGATTCAAGAGGTATGATCTACAACCCCCTTGTAGATATAGATCTAGTTATTTTATTACGTGTATTTTATTGATCTAGATCCTTAAATCGTTTCCGTTGCGGATGATATTACTAACAGGGGGGCTGTTAGGAAATCTACGCAGGAACGCAGCGGAATTCAAAAGTTTATTTCCTTTTAACAAGGACCGACTTCGTTTAAGAAATAAACAATAAGTAGTAAACGGTGAATACCTTGCTTGATCTGAAAGATCGACGCTTTGACCATCTAAGGAGAGTAGTGATGCACGGAGCCGCCCAAGCATTCGGCCTCTACCGGTGATCCACACGAATAGCCCGCCGGAATCCCATCATGGATTGCTACTAGAAAAACTCGGTTGCTAGACGGACTTTTTCTCTCTCTCAAAATCTCCCTAGAAAAAGCTCTATATTTTTCACAAGAATTATTAGCTCTTGGAATTGTGATGTACTAAAGAGCTAGCCAAGCCCTCCTATTTATAGGAGTAACCTGTGCTCCATCATAGTCCCCAACTGTTTGGGATTAGCTTATAGTAGATTGATGAGAAAGAAAACACTTCATTGATTTATCTCATTTAATTTAATATCTTGTATTAAATATTTCCAAGATATTGTCAATATCTAATATTGACTATCTTTATCTTATTACCATAAATCAATTTACATATGTGTGCAAATCTATATTCATTAATGTCTAATATTAATAAAAGGTAATACCCCTCAAAAGCTTCTTAAAACGGTCCCAAGCATTGTCCAAAGATTCAATTAAATTTTGCTTGAATGTAGTAACTCTTACCTTCAACTGCAAAAATCTACCCGGTGGAAAGTATTGCTTCAATAACTCAGTTTGTATATCATCCCATGATTGCAAGTGATGATGGGAAAGTGACATTCCTTTGCTTGACCCTTCAATGAAAAAGGAAATAATGCAAGACGGGTAAATTCTTGACAAGCACTATTTTGAAATCCTGTATTGCATATTTCTTCAAGGTTATAAAGATGTGAATGTGGGTCATCATGGGCCTTTCCACTAGACTGAACATGTAAGGCTTGATTGAAAAGTATTTAGTATCAATGTAAGGTAGCCGAATAGGATTATGGACTTTATTTTTTCTTTGAATGGCTTGCTCACAAAGCGGTCTATTTTGGTAGGGTGGATTTGGGGGTGGATCATATGGATATGGTTCTTGGGGTAAAGGAGGAATTGATGGAGGTGGTTTAAGTGGAGGTGGTGGGAAAGGTTCGAAAGGAAGTGGGAGTTGTTGAGGTTTTGGTTGTTGAGTGGTGGAAGTGGTATATTTGATGGTGGTGGAGTGTTGTTGTGTGGATTAGGATTTGGATTTTGAGGGATTGGGTTTTGTTCAACTTGGGCATTCCCATGTTCTTGCCCGTCTTGCGCATTCAATAGATTCTCATCCATTTCTTTTTCTTGATAAGATGATGCTTGTGAAGATTGTTGGTCCCTTGGAAAGGCTAACACAAGTTTAGAGGGGGGGGGTGAATAAACTTGTCACCAAAACTAATCCTGAGCTGGAAAAGCCCCAGAAACTGAGTTTCTCTGAAACTCAAACTGATCTTCAGTTCAGTTTTGTTCCTGTCCCTTAACTTGTGCGGAGTTAAGCTGACAAAGCTAAGATTAAGTCAAACTGACTTAAGCTAAGATTAAGTCAAACTGACTTAAGCTGAAACTGAGTCAACCGGCAGCGGATAAGATTTAGCCTTTAACAACTAGTTAATTTAGTTTTGGTATGAAAACCATGTAAATAAAATTATAATGAAATAAATGAATGCCTAAAGTAAATAGACAAGAATTATAGAGGTTCCAGGTGGTGTAATCCTGTACGTCCTCTCTTCCCCTGTGATGCGGAGGAAAATTCCACTAGAACTTTTTTGAGATGGCCCAGTTACAAAAAGTTCTAAACTGATAGTCCTTGACTAATCCCTAGCTTCACTATCTAAACACTTGTAGAACAGGTGGGATTGCTGCTCTTCAACTTTTTGAACCACTGGTCCTTGGAGGGTGGTATTGCCTCTTCACCAGCTCATCACAAACACAGTCTTCCTGACTGCACTCAACTGTCCTTCACACCTTCTTGGTGTTTCACAGTCTAAACCTTTGATAAAATAAAAGTTGAGACTTTGAATCAATAACTATGATTCAACTGTGATTTGAGCTTTTCTTCTGGATGATTAATTTAAACACGGCTTTGTATTTCTTCAAGTGTTAGATCTTGAATCTGCTTGAACACTTTGAAGAAATTTCTTGATCTTGCGATTAAGTACTTAGCAGGTATTCTTTCGAATTTGGCTTTCCCCCTCAATTTGATCATTCTTGACTAGATAGATTTTTTTTAAATTTCTTGCTTAATTATCATATACCTGCACATACACACTCCTCTTTGATGTTATAGAGGTAGTCTATTTATAGGGGTTTATTCAATGTTCATCCTGCTTGTAACGGCTATATTTGCTGACCGTTCTGCTGTGTCAGTAATTCATCCAATGAAATTGTTTTCTTTATAACGTTTGACTGTACTTTCAGTTTGTTGGATGACTGACTTATTAAAATGAGTTTCCTTATCAGTTTTATACTGAGTATTTCTTTTGTCAGTTTCCTAACTGATTTGGAGCATTAACTGAGATTTTACTCTTCTTCAAATATCAGTACTCCGGTTTTCATCTGATTATAATTGACTTAATCAGAGTACACCATGACACATTTATCATCTAAGAATTCATTGTCCTTATGATTCTTAGGTCTTCATACAAGATCCATAAAGTCAGTTCAGGTTACCACAATCTTGCCTGAAGTCCAACTTTACAGTCTCGACTTGTAATCTTCATAACTGAGTTTGAACCCTCAGTTCTTCATTTTTCAATAACTGAGTCTGTGTCCCTCAGTTCTTCAATCTTCTAGATAAGCCAACCGAGTCTGTTCCCTCAGCGAACTTATCTTCTTCAGTCTTCTGTTGGTGTGCTCTATTGTCAGTTTCTTGTAGAATCTCAGCTAGATTAAATCTCAGTTTCTTCATTTCTCAGTTCCTGCCTAGAACTATTACAGTGCTTGTCTGATTTAACTTATACAAATATCAGACTCTAATAAATCCTATACATTGATATCTCGACTTCTTTTTGCTTTGCACTATAACAGCTATTTGTGACTCTTCATCAATGGGGTTAAGAATAACTAACAAATGAGTGATGAATCATCATCAAAACATAAATTTTATTTCCAACAATTTCCCCCTTTTTGATGATGTCAATACCCTCCTTAAAAGCAATGCAAAAAGATAAAAGACAAAATACAGTAAGTAACACTATGAACTGAGAAACTGAAACTTTATTTGATAACTGAGTTACAAGGTTCGAATAATAAAATACAACATAAGTAAAAACAACTAAATTCAGTTTCCTGGTTGATTATCATAGTTTTCCGCAACAATTCCCATTTCATCATTCGTGGCTGAATGTTCAATTCCATGAATGCTTGCCCAAATGTTCCATGACTGAGATAAATTGTTTTTCTTGAAGAATTTGCTTTTGAATAGAACTGCAAATGTAAAGACTGATGTCCTTAGTCTTTCATTGGTGGCTGTTCTCAGTAGAGTTTGAACAAATTCAGGTTCAGCCTTTTCAACTTTCTCTGAAGCTCTTCCTAAGGTACCATCTGCTTCCCATTTCTTCAGTTTATTCCAATAGTACACAAGTATCTTCTGCATGTGTAGAAATGTTTCCAGAGATTCTTCTTTTGATACTCCTTCTCTCTCTGGTAAGTTCTTGAATAGATTGTAGAGACGAGAATCCAGACCAACTCTTTTGTCAGTTGGTTCTGAGTATTTAACAATTAGTTTCATCTCATCATCAGTAAAATCTCCTCTTGCTTTCTTCAGTTCACTCAACTTATCATCAATATTTGTGAGTGCTTGTGGCATTATAGCTGCATGGACTTTTAAGATATCCAAACTTTCCCCCTTATTGACATCATCTTTATTAATCAGGCTTTTGATGTAAGCATTCAATGTTTGTTGAGTTGATGCCAATATGGTTTGAGCCACAACTGAGTCCTTTAAGCCCTGTTCCATTAAAAACATTATGTCGACTAGATTACTAAGAATGCCTTCCTCTCTGTCTTGAGTTTCATTTTTCTTTGTGACATGTTTAGTGGTTGTTTTCCGAATCTCAAGCAGAGTGGTTTGACAATTGTCATTCACAGTGTCCATCTTCTTTTCAAGCTTGGATCGTTCATCTTGACTGGCTTCTAAGGATTTTAAAACTTTTCCAAATAAGCTTTTATCATCCTTTTGAATTCTGAGTAGTATATCTCATTGTGATAATACCTAAAGAGATCAACTTGAGTAGGAACATCTTGTGAATTTCCTCCTTGTTGTTCCTTTGTTTTGCTTGTCTCAGCCTCTGTTAATTTAGCTTGCTTTAGAGGTGAGAGAACAACTTCCTTCAGTTTTTCTCTAAATTCAGCTGATTGTCTTTTCTCTTCCGATTGTTTTTCAGCTTCCTCCAATCTTGATGAATCAATAACTTTTGTGGGTGACAGATGTACTTCAAGTTCATCATCTGATTCTTCTCCAGGTATGTCTGCCAAAGTTCTTGCTATTTCAAGTGTGGATTTATCAGTGGGAGATTGGTAGCCTCCTTCTGCTTCTTTGTCCAGCTGTGTTTCAGATAAGCTTTCAGAACTTGAGCTTCCACTGCCTCCACCAGAACTACTAGAGTCTTCATCAGTATTTCGTTCTGTTGCAGTTTCCTTTTCTTGTATAGAGGCAAGAATCCCTTTTTGTAGGTCAGGATCTTCCTCAAAATCATCATCAACATTCTTCTTAGGAACTTCCACTGGCTATGGCTTCCTTCCAATAGCTGTTTCTGATCAATGCATATCCTTAATCTAGGAATTCTTCGGTATTGATTATCTCCATTAAACTTGTAATGTTGTACAGATCGAATACCCATTTCTCAATAATCTCCATTTCTGCACGCTGACTTCTTTGATTATCTATAGAACTGAACTTCCAAGTTCTGTATCTTTGCAATCGCTCATAATCAGCTTTCATAAGTTCTGTATGATCAGATAGGGATTTGAATGGTGTGAGGGTGTCCTCGGATTCTCTTGTGATCTCATGATCTTCTACTTGAGTAGGAACTTCAATTTGCATGGGATCATCAGTTTGCATAAGATTTGTTCTGCTGGCTTCTCCCTCAGCAGTGTTTGGGACAACTGATGTTCCTTTTTCAATAACAGAAACTGAGATTATTGGCTCAGTTTGAAGAACTTTTTCACTTGCATCTTCTTCAACGGCTTGTTTTTCACTTTGATCAGGTTCCAATTCAACAACTTGAACTTCTTTCATTGTGTGTTCAGTGGGTTCAACTTCATGAACTTGTTCATCCAATTGAATAAACTTGGTTGATTCTGTTTCTGCTTCAGCCTCATTTTCTTCAGTTTGAGGAGCTGAAAATTCTTTAGCAGTTTCCTCTTGTTCCAAACTGGGTACAGATTCTTGAGGAGTAGACTTGGACTTTGAAAGCAACATAAGCATGTTCAATGTTGTTTCATCAATCAGTCTTTCATCACAATCGGATTCTTCATTATCGGGCTCAGTTCTCAGGGTCTGTTCCCCCTGAGTTACAGCTTCTTTCTGCAAGTCAGTTTCAACAGTCTGTTCTCTGTTGACAACTTCAGTTTCTTTCATTATTTCCATTTCATGTGAATGCATAGCTTCTTCTTGAGTTGGTAAAACCTCAGTTACCGAAACTGGAATAGATTCGGTGAGATTAACTTCAGTTTGCAATTCTGCTGCTGATCTGTCAGCAACTTCAGTTCTAGCTTCTTGAGTTGATGACATTTCTATTGGTTTCTCAGGAACTAGATCAGTTAAGCCTTTTACTGTTTCTTCGAACTGTTTTCTTCTTTTCTTCAAGTCTTCAATTGAAGATTTGTGCCAACACTTCATCTCCAGTTGCAGGTTCTTTCGATTTCCTGCTTTTCTTCTTTTTGAGTTTAGTCTCAGTTTTCTCAGCTTTACTTTTTCTTGCTTTTTCTTCCTTAATGGCAATCTTTCCGTCAGCAATTGATGTTTCTTTTCTCTTAGCAAATCCAAAGTGATCAAGTATCCTCTGGACTACTAAGGTAAGAGTTTTCTTGTGATAAAATCGTCATTTCTTCACATCGGTCTTCTTTTTGGGTACATCAATTGACTGTGCTATCAATTGATCAAATAGATACCTTGCCCAATTGAAATCTTTTTCAAACCAAATCACATATAGCAAGTCTAGTTTTGCTCCAGATAGATTGCTGAAGTTTCCAGCATTCCCAATTATGCAATTTGCCAGCAACTTTGAGAGAAAATTAAATTCTGGCTTGAGCAGGCTTGCGCTCCCTGTCTGTAAGACGGAAGATTCTCCATTAATTGCTATATCTTTCCATAACTTTTCTTTCTGTTCCTTAGTTAACTTAATGGCTGCTGCTCCTCCGGATTTGTCAAACCCAAAGATTTCTGCAATTAAATCTTCAGTGACTTTGATTTCCTTATCACTGACAGTGGTGATATAGGTTTGTGTGTCTTCTCCTTCTACAGTTGTTCTACCAAATTGATAGAAGTCTCCGATGCTTTATAAACACACGCTTTTTAGATCGATGTTGAAGGCAGCTTCTAATCCTTTAATTTTCCGGATTTTTGTCGCAATAGAATTGACTAGAGTTTGATCAACATACTTTGCAATATATTGATCAAGAGAAACGATCATTCCAGGTTCAACACGAGTGAAGGTCATTTTTCTGGATTTGATTGAAAATTTGAAAATTTGAAATTCAGAGAGTAGATTTAGAATTCAAGCGTAAAGAATTTATATGAAAGAAAATTCTGGGTATTTATAATTTGGAGTGGGGGTAGTTAAGAATTGAGTGGGACTTAAAACGTCTTGTCATAAATGTGTTGAGATTGCGAAAAAGTGGGTGAGTGGAAATTATGAACGGTTTGGATTGAGAAGGACCACGTCTTTTCTTGATAACCGTAGCTAGATAAAAGTGAATAAAGAAGGTACGGTGTATCAACAGCTGTATACGCTCAGTTTTGTCCTTATGCTGAATTCAAAAACTCAGTTGTGAATACAACTCAGTTTTGTGAATTGCATTTCTCAGTTCTCAGCTAATGGTGTTTCTCCTGCAAAACAAATTGAGAAGTTTTTGGTACCTATATCTTTTTGGGTCCTAACTGATTAGCTTTTGATGGTAAAACTTTAACTTTATACCTCTCTTGACATTTTGACTGAGTGAAGTCAGTTTTCACAAACTTTTTCTGTTTTGTCATAACAGTTTTAAATTTGTTCAGTTTGTGAAACTGATGTGATGGTCTATTCCAATCTTCATCAGTGGGAAATAATCTTCCTTTCCTTCTGAGTCTATTATTCCATGAATGATCTTCATTCTTAGATGGATATGACTTGAAGATTTTTCTTACTGATTTCGGATCAGTTTTACTGTTTTCAGCCTTCTGAGTCTTTCTGTAAAATCTGTTGGCTTGGTGAATTTTACCAGCTGATTTTTCAGTTTTATTAGATTGTGCATTTGGCTGTGTTGAGTATCTATCAGTTCTAATAACTTTATCAGTTTTCTGAGTTTTTGACTGTTGAGTAGTCACAAATTTTATTGCAACTGATCTTGGTCTTGACTTAGAATTATACTGATTATCAAACCCTAAACCAGATCTATCTCCAAATGGTTTTCCTGGTTTGAATTGAAATTTGGAAATTGGATCAACTGATGATTCACTAATGTTTATAACTTTTGTTGGTTCATCAGTTGGTCGAATTACCTTGGTTCCATTATTAGTCTTGATTAGATTGATTTCAGCATTCAATCTTGAAATTTCAGTTTTCAATAACTTTTTCTCCTTTTTGACATTCTCATAATTCTTTTGAATAATCTCTAATTGTTTTATGAGTATGTCCAAGGTTTCATTGAAATATTCATTTCTTTGATTGTTCAGGATAGTGTGAGATTTGGATGTAGACGCACTTACCACCTGATGTTTGATAGATAAACCTTCTGTTGAGGAATCACCACTGATTAGAACTTGTTTTCCTTTATCAATAGCATTCACCTGTGTAGCTCCTAGCAGTATGATTTCTTCATCACTTTCACCTCCATGGCTTGTAGGTAGAGTCTCATCAATATCTTTGGCTTTTGCACTGGATGGATTTCTGGTTAGCTTTTCTTCTATGGAATCAACTACTCGTAGTAACTCTCTTTCTGCTTCTTCTGAAAGATCGCTTAGAGATGGAAATCCTTTGGATTCATCATCAACTTCTGCATTAAACTCAATATCTTCACCATAGCCGTAATAAGGTTCCGGATTTGTGTGAGAGCTTGTAGTACTGAATCTTTCAAATACTTGATCCTGCAAATCATAGACAACATTCTGCAAATAGTCAGTCAGGGGGTTATTTAGCCAATTTCTAATTCTAGATGTATCCATTAAAAATATTTTTAAGATAGATAAAGTAAGGGGTTTTCAACAACTGGTTGCTCCGAACAAATAACTGATGTACAGTTACTCAAGCAAGAAAAATAGATATTGGATCACCTTCAAAAGAAGATTTGCTCCGATACCAATTGTTGGTCCCTTGGAAAGGCTAACACAAGTTTAGAGGGGGGGGGGGGTAATAAACTTGTCACCAAAACTAATCCTGAGCTGGAAAAGCCCCAGAAACTGAGTTTCTCTGAAACTCAAACTGATCTTCAGTTCAGTTTTATTCCTGTCCCTTAACTTGTGCGGAGTTAAGCTGACAAAGCTAAGATTAAGTCAAACTGACTTAAGTTGAAACTGAGTCAACCGGCAGCGGATAAGATTTAGCCTTTAACAACTAGTTAATTTAGTTTTGGTATGAAAACCACGTAAATAAAATTATAATGAAATAAATGAATTCATAAAGTAAATAGACAAGAATTATAGAGGTTCCAGGTGGTGTAACCCTGTACGTCCTCTCTTCCTCTGTGATGCGGAGGAAAATTCCACTAGAACTTCTTTGAGATGGCCCGGTGATGACGGTCAAATTATACCCGTAAAAGTCATCAACGTAGACCTTAAATCGGGACTAATAATATATATTTTATGATAAATCACATGTTTATATTTATTATTTAATGTTAGGTGATTAATAAAATATAATTTGGTATTTATCCATATAACTTGGTATTTATCCATATAAATCGGTATTTATCCGTTTTTATTATATTTATCCGGTTTATTATTTTATTATTTATTTTGGGATAAATATCTATTTTGCAGATTTGGATAATTTTGGAGGATAAATACAAATGGAAGAATTAAATCTCAAGATAAATAAAAGGAAATTCAAGATAAATATCGGATTAGCACGAAAAGATCGGATAAGCATGATAATAGACTCCAAGATGGCGCCACTTTAGGGATATGCATGAAGAGGGGCGCACTTCATCTTTTGGAGATCGGCCGGGAGTTATCTCTTATTTGTTTTGACATTTTGAAGTATATCTCTTAATTAGCTTGAACCCCTATAAATAAAGGCATGTATTACACGCCATAAACACACTTCTTTACACAATACATTTTTTACACTTCTCAGTTTATAATAAAATCTTCAGTTTTGCTTAGAGCAGTTTTTATGCAAGATCTGCAATAATGTAAGTTCTTGTATTTATTTGTTCTTAGTTCTTTGTAATTAAGCCCCAATTATTGTTTATCGTTTGAGGTTGTTCGTTCTTCACCGAACGATGTAGATCTAAGGATACGATATGAGGTAGTGGGGATTCCTTGTCTATAAGGATCCACACGCCTAGATCGTTATCCGGTGACCTATAGATGACTTTGGTATGATCGACAACCGTGTTTTTAGTAGATCTATATAATTGCTTTATGAATCTCTATTTTATCCGTTACGTATGTAGAAACGCTAAGATTTAGTTGTTCGTCGCGTCAATCTAGCCACGTCTTTATGGTGTGATTGTCCACTAGAATTTCTTATCTTAGTAGGTATGGCTACGGCTACGTTGCTCGTCTGTTTTAATTAGCGTATGGTTAGGAAATACCAATATAGGACTCTAGGTCGGCTCATGAATTGATCTTCCGGGACTTTCGGCGAGATCTAGATACGTTACGTATTAGGGAATTGAGCTCACACGATTATACGTACATCGTAGATTAACATGATACCTAAAAAGTTAGTGTTAATGGGACGGAGACTGATGCGATCGTCTAGGAAGTACGCCTGAACAAAGGAATGTTGCCTAGGTGAGGAATACGGTTAATATCGGCATCCCTAGTTTTGTAAGCGTGCAAGTCATATGAGATGGAGGCCGAAAAAGCGAAGTCACGTGATGTAGCATAGTGATCTGGATGGCCTACCCGGAGCTAGATCTAGTTTAGGGGATGACTCCCGTAGCCAATATAAAAGAAATACGAATCGGATTAATAGTTGTCGAGTCTAGCTTAATTATATAGAATCTCTAGATCCAGACGATAACATGATAATTGGGGAGGTTAATTACGTTGTTTATGTGTTGTGTCGAGTCGTGTCCTTTACTTTTTCTTGTACTTCGTTGGTCGTAGACCGCTTTGTGTCCTTGACATGAATGATTAATTGTTTGTATATAAATGACCCACAATTGGTAACCTGTGGGATCGACCTTGATTCGCTATAGCTATACTACGATGGACCTAGTCCTCTTGCTAGTATTGGTTTATGGTGGTCAAGTATTTTAATTACTACTTCATCTACATGCATCAAGTTTTTGGCGCCGTTGCCGGGGAACCAACGGTCAATTTTATATATAAATAATTTTTTATTCATGTTAAGTTCTCTGTTTTAGGGTCTGTTTTTTATGTTTTTGAGTCCCTCTGGTTGTCTGTAAGTTGTAAAAATTCCAGAATCTGGAACACTGGTTTCACTCCCAGCGAGAGCGCACTCTCGGCGCGCGAAAGCTTTGGTTACGTTTTTACGGGACTTCGCGTGTACGTTTATCTCCGTATATTTAATCCGTAGGTACGATAGCGCATGGGAAACCATGTTAAAATCAGTCTACGGTCCGTTTTGTTTTTCTTCTGTTTGCAGAAACCAGGGAAGCAATAATCCGAGTCGGTAATTTTTTCGCGGGCGCTGAGAAAATAACCCAGCAACATGTGGAGCTACGAATCTACGATGGGAAAAGCGATGGAAGCAAAACCTTTAAAGCACCAAGATGGCTCCGAGAAAATAAATATTAAAAGGTTCGAATTATTTGTGGTACAATGTTGAAGGCAAGGTACTACCTTTTTTTGCTTATGTTTTACTATCTTTTGGTTTTTTTGAACATAAGTTAGTCTTTACATGAACCTGAATGAGAATCTTAGCCCGGAGTTGGTTTGTAAGATTAATTTATGAGTGTGGAAGGTTCTGCCCCAAATCTGTCTCATCTAGAGGGTGTAGGGAAACATGTAGTAGTTGAAGGAAGCAGTGAATAAAGAGTTCCTCGTAGTTCGTCAAAATCTCATTTTCCTATGCATGAGATTGCTTCTACTGGCCATAGGAGCAACAATTTGTGTAGTTTAAGCATCCGCAATCTAAAGAAGACGTTGAGTTTTGAGAGAGCATAATGAAGCAGCATTATAGAGGATGTTATTAAAATAAGTCCCTAGGACTAAATCTCATAAGAATTCACTGATTCCTAAAACGAGAGCAGAGGTAAGAGCTTTGTATAAATGATATGGATAAATGTCGTTTCCTAGGTCTCACAACCAAGGGAAGGGCATTAATCCGCAAAAGCGACGAGCCACCTCATATCGTACTCAAGGGGTCAACATACGGCGATCCAAGAAGGATGAGCGACAAGGATAACTTTTGGAAAGTCAAGCGAGGACTTTAAACTCGAACTACTTCTAAAACCCTTAGGATTTCTTTTTAGTTTTTTAGGTTTTGTTTTCTTTGAGTCAAATAAGAGTAACGTGACATATGTTGAGGTTTTTTATTTTGCCGTGTTCCGATGGCCATTAGGCTAAGGATGTGCAAAACTTTTTTACTCAATATAGGCCACGTGAAATAGAGTTCCGTAGGAGAGTCGAGAAATTGCTAAAGAAAAGGAAATTTAGCAATCAACCTTAAGATGGAATCATTAAGAGAGCTTGAGAATTCTTGGAAATGTAACGAGAGAATGATTGGTGCGAACAAGAACAATTTTGGTCAACTACCAAAACTTTTTAGAATGGCGATCCGAGTGAAAATCCAAAGTTGTGTGCAATTCGTTCTGCAACTATCCTTATCCTTTCCTTTGTACCTTTTCACCCTTCAACCTTTCTATTCTCTCACCAATCTAGCCCAACAGTTCACATTTGTAACCATTCTTTCATCCCCTCTCTTTCTTTCCATCTATTTCACTCTCCCACCCTACCCTAATCCTTTCACCAAAACCCACCCATAATCCCAATTTCTTACCCACCCTTTATCTTTTCTTACCATCCTTATATATCTTTTTCTAAACCCATCATACTCTCAACCTCCATTTTGTTTACAAAATACCCTTGTGTTGCGGAGTTGGATATATTGCTAAGTTTAATTGATTATCTTTTATCATTTTGGTTTTCGTGATCTAGCCGGGGTACGTGTAGCTCGACCACTAGCTAGATTTTAAAAGTTTTTGGTTCGATCAAAATACAACTTATCTTTCTACCGGAAGTTTTAAATTTTACACTTTTACGCCTATTCCGGCATTTCGAGATGATGAGTTTCGTTCTAAAAATATCACATCAATCCAATCTGTTATACCTTACCAAGTTTCTCTTTTATCTTTGGATTAAATACCTTATCAATACGGTAAACCTCGTGTTTTCACACATGGGGAAATGCTTTTTGATCTTTGTCTTCTCCACCCGGTTTTAAGTATATTTTTTGTGGTGGAGGATTTCGATGAAGACTATAATCTTTTGTTGATTGTTTATCTTTCTTTCTATTTAGTATTTTTCTTTTTGAGTCTATATATGTATCCTTTTTTAGACTTCGTGTCTGAACGAGTAGTTTTAACTCTTTGGTTTTCCTTGTCATTGGTTGTATGAGATAAAGTGGCTTAATTTGTTTTTGGATATTTTATATCTAATTACGCCACATTATTTTGTATCTTCCATTGACATGTTATTAACGGTTTCGTGGAGTTTCTATTTGGTTTGCTTAAACGGGTTTTCACTTGCTTCTCCACAACGTGCTTGAATAACTCCGATGTTCGCATCTACTTGAGAGCCGTTTCCGAGCTAAGTCTTTTTCTTAAATTCTCATTTTTATTTGTCATTGGGGACAATGCCATATTTAAGTGGGGGGTAGGAGACTTAGCCATGATGCTATAATTGAACAATGGAATGAAACGGTGAAAAATTGAAAAAATTGAATAAATGCCATATTATTTCTCTCGTACCCTTAGAATTGTGAGTTCCTAGCTAAGAATTGATAGGAAAGGAACCAAGTTGCATGATTACGTGATCATATTATACTTATGTGAATGTAAGTTTAAGGATATTCATGCCAATTGTTGCAAGTAGTTATTTATTATTCGATTACTCAATCTTTGAATCAAGTTTTACCGCGCAAATTGTAATAACTGAAGAAATTATGTGTACATTGCATAGATGATTGGTTATGTGAACTTAGTGTCAATATTTATCTGCTGATGTATTCTTATCTTCTAGCCATCAAAGCGGAGTAATAAGCTTGAGACGTACCTGTGTTTGGCGATGCGTTAAAACACTAGGCTTGTAGTAACATTACCAAAGTAGCCCCGCGCTTGTGGTAATATTCGATGCTATACATGATCTAAGATAGGGGGATACTCTAAAAAGTTTTCTTCCTTGAGATTGATAGTATTTGAAAAAAATGAAGAATTGAAGAAATTCAACTTTTAAGAGGCTTTGAGTAGTACTCGGTCTCCAAGTCCAAAATCCCTATAGATACGCTCTTGCTTATTGCTCAGTGCTCTAACCATTGCGAAGCTTAAGAAGTGGGAATGCGATGTTGGTAGGTTGAGATTGCGAAGTTAGCATAAACTTTAATCTTGCCACGAATATATAAAACCAAATGCACATGCACACATCACTTCGATTCATGGCGAGTAGTGAATAATGAATATCTTATGAGCATGAATGGTATGAGTTGACTCGAGTTTCTTGTATAAGTATGACTTGACCATGGAAAATGTTACCTTGGGGAATGACTTATTGATGCTTTGTTCGGGACGATCAAAGTCTAAGTGGGGGTAGTTGATGACGGTCAAATTATACCCGTAAAAGTCATCAACGTAGACCTTAAATCGGGACTAATAATATATATTTTATGATAAATCACATGATTATATTTATTATTTAATGTTAGGTGATTAATAAAATATAATTTGGTATTTATCCATATAACTTGGTATTTATCCATATAAATCGGTATTTATCCGTTTTTATTATATTTATCCGGTTTATTATTTTATTATTTATTTTGGGATAAATATCTATTTTGCAGATTTGGATAATTTTGGAGGATAAATACAAATGGAAGAATTAAATCTCAAGATAAATAAAAGGAAATTCAAGATAAATATCGGATTAGCACGAAAAGATCGGATAAGCATGATAATAGACTCCAAGATGGCGCCACTTTAGGGATATGCATGAAGAGGGGCGCACTTCATCTTTTGGAGATCGGCCGGGAGTTATCTCTTATTTGTTTTGACATTTTGAAGTATATCTCTTAATTAGCTTGAACCCCTATAAATAAAGGCATGTATTACACGCCATAAACACACTTCTTTACACAATACATTTTTTACACTTCTCAGTTTATAATAAAATCTTCGGTTTTTGCTTAGAGCGAGTTTTTATGCAAGATCCGCAATAATGTAAGTTCTTGTATTTATTTGTTCTTAGTTCTTTGTAATTAAGCCCCAATTATTGTTTATCGTTTGAGGTTGTTCGTTCTTCACCGAACGATGTAGATCTAAGGATACGATATGAGGCGGTGGGGATTCCTTGTCTATAAGGATCCACACGCCTAGATCGTTATCCGGTGACCTATAGATGACTTTGGTATGATCGACAACCGTGTTTTTAGTAGATCTATATAATTGCTTTATGAATCTCTATTTTATCCGTTACGTATGTAGAAACGCTAAGATTTAGTTGTTCGTCGCGTCAATCTAGCCACGTCTTTATGGTGTGATTGTCCACCTAGAATTTCTTATCTTAGTAGGTATGGCTACGGCTACGTTGCTCGTACGTTTTAATTAGCGTATGGTTAGGAAATACCAATATAGGACTCTAGGTCGGCTCATGAATTGATCTTCCGGGACTTTCGGCGAGATCTAGATCGTTTACGTATTAGGGAATTGAGCTCACCGATTTTACGTACATCGTAGATTAACATGATACCTAAAAAGTTAGTGTTAATGGGACGGAGACTGATGCGATCGTCTAGGAAGTACGCCTGAACAAAGGAATGTTGCCTAGGTGAGGAATACGGTTAATATCGGCATCCCTAGTTTTGTAAGCGTGCAAGTCATATGAGATGGAGGCCGAAAAAGCGAAGTCACGTGATGTAGCATAGTGATCTGGATGGCCTACCCGGAGCTAGATCTAGTTTAGGGGATGACTCCCGTAGCCAATATAAAAGAAATACGAATCGGATTAATAGTTGTCGAGTCTAGCTTAATTATATAGAATCTCTAGATCCAGACGATAACATGATAATTGGGGAGGTTAATTACGTTGTTTATGTGTTGTGTCGAGTCGTGTCCTTTACTTTTTCTTGTACTTCGTTGGTCGTAGACCGCTTTGTGTCCTTGACATGAATGATTAATTGTTTGTATATAAATGACCCACAATTGGTTCCCTGTGGGATCGACCTTGATTCGCTATAGCTATACTACGATGGACCTAGTCCTCTTGCTAGTATTGGTTTATGGTGGTCAAGTATTTTAATTACTACTTGATCTACGTGCATCACCCGGTTACAAAAAGTTCTAAACTGATAGTCCTTGACTAATCCCTAGCTTCACTATCTAAACACTTGTAGAACAGGTGGGATTGCTGCTCTTCAACTGTTTGAACCACTGGTCCTTGGAGGGTGGTATTGCCTCTTCACCAGCTCATCACAAACACAGTCTTCCTGACTGCACTCAACTGTCCTTCACACCTTCTTGGTGTTTCACAGTCTAAACCTTTGATATAATCAAAGTTGAGACTTTGAATCAATAACTATGATTCAACTGTGATTTGAGCTTTTCTTCTGGATGATTAATTTAAACACGGCTCTGTATTTCTTCAAGTGTTAGATCTTGAATCTGCTTGAATATGCTTGAACAGTTTGACGAAATTTCTTGATCTTGCGATTAAGTACTTAGCAGGTATTCTTTCGAATTTGGCTTTCCCCCTCAATTTGATCTTTCTTGACTAGATAGATTCTTTTTAAATTTCTTGCTTAATTATCATATACCTGCACATACACACTCCTCTTTGATGTTATAGAGGTAGTCTATTTATAGGGGTTCATTCAATGTTCATCCTGCTTGTAACGGCTATATTTTCTGACCGTTCTGCTGTGTCAGTAATTCATCCAATGAAATTGTTTTCTTTATAACGTTTGTTGTACTTTCGGTTTGTTGGATGGCCGACTTATAAAGCGAGTTTCCTTATCGGTTTTATACCGAGTATTTCTTTTGTCGGTTTCCTAAGCGATTTGGAGCATTAAGCGAGATTTTACTCTTCTTCAAATATCGGTACTCCGGTTTTCATCGATTATAATTGACTTAATCGAGTACACCATGACACATTTATCATCTAAGAATTCATTGTCCTTATGATTCTTAGGTCTTCATACAAGATCCATAAAGTCGGTTCGAGTTACCACAATCTTGCTCGAAGTCCAACTTTACAGATCTCGACTTGTAATCTTCATAAGCGAGTTTGAACCCTCGTTCTTCATTTTTCAATAAGCGAGTCTCCGTGTCCCTCGGTTCTTCAATCTTCTAGATAAGCCAACCGAGTCTGTTCCCTCAGTGAACTTATCTTCTTCAGTCTTCGTTGGTGTGCTCTATTGTCAGTTTCTTGTAGAATCTCAGCTAGATTAAATCCCAGTTTCTTCATTTCTCAGTTCCTGCCTAGAACTATTACAGTGCTTGTCTGATTTAACTTATACAAATATCAGACTCTAATAAATCCTATACATTGATATCTAGACTTCTTTTTACTTTGCACTATAACAGCTAGTTATGACTCTTCATCAATGGGGTTAAGAATAATTAACAAATGAGTGATGAATCATCATCAAAACATAAATTTTATTTCCAACAAAGATTCTTCACCAAGTTCCAAACTATGGCGAGTTTGACTACCTTTCTTCTCCTTAACCAAATCCCTAAGATATATGTTGATATCCGGAACAATGGGAGTGTCGGGTGCCTTTCATAGACGAGAATGGTTCATCCACTACAAGAAAGAAACAACAAGAACACAATCAAATAACACTCGGTGATTTACCAAAGAGGTAAGCACCAAAAACAAAATAGAAATTAGGTTAGAAAAAAGTTTTGACTCATTCTCAAGAATTTTGAACTAATGCAAGTATCAACCGTTAGACATCCTCGGCAACGGTGCCAAAACAGTTGATCGGGACTTTCCTAGATGTCCAATCTTACGGGCAGTCTACCCGGTCAATTGTAGTCTAGTCTAGTAGTCAAGGTCGTATCCACGAGGATTGTGAGGTTGAACACCGAAAAACTATGATTATCTTGATCTAAGTCGCAATAATTCAAGGAAGTAAATGTATCTAAGAATCTTTTACTACAAAGGGTGATAAATGATAAAAGAAACCTAACCATGACAATGCCTAGACTAGTAAATCTCTCGAAGTATCATGGGAATGATTTCCTTCCTTCCAACCAATGGTGCTCAAAATTGTGAAACGGTGCATTCCTAAGCATGTAGTCCCCCCTCATATGAGTGTATGAAACTACTCAATACCTCCTCCTTGGCCTAGGTGTCCTAAACCTAATGAATTGGTATGATAAGAACTTGAATGCAATGACAATGTCAACAATCTCCGGATAAGAAATCGAATCCCTAAAGAGGTCGATTTTACCTTCCGGTTCTCCTACCCTCTTCTCACACATAATATCTCCTTTCTGTCTCCTTCAAGTGTGTAAATGCAAGCATTAGTTAATTACTCCAATACAAGCAAACCATACAATGCAAGTAGGAAACGATTCACAACAATTGAAGCTAAACAACATAACAACCATTCCCAATCAACATAAGAGATTATATTACTGCTAAAACATCATCTTGGCTAGTGGTGAGCTAGCCACTCATAAATTAAAAACACAAACTTGTCAATGTAAGCATTCATAATCACGAGAACAATTAATCCAAGGTAAAGATTAAGAATTTACCCAACCAAAAGCTATCAACTTTAAGAAGTGAAACTTGCATTCAAGATCTTGAAGTGCTCCAATGGTGTTCACACCCAAAAGTTATGAAAACTTGGTTCCATTAAATGGTTCTAGAAATCAAAATTAAGAATTCTTAATGTTACAAGTGGAATTAGATGCTAATTTGTGGTGGAATTTGGCAAGGAGAGCTTTGAGGATGGTGGTGTCTTCAAGCTTTAGGGTTGGGGGGCTGAATAATGCTGAAAACTGTTGCAAATTCGACTTCTTATGGTGAAAAACGCCTATCGAGCAGAGCTTCCTGAAGTTTGGCTCGACAGGTAGTTCGGTACTAAAATGTTTTTAGTAAATTGATCATAACTTTACGTTTAGACCTCCGATTTGAGTGATTAAAGATGCGTTGGAAATATTGTTCGAAGATCTACAACTCTTATGAAGAAGTACAAACCGAATTCTGCCTCTAAGGTGGATCAAAGGCGTCTTGAAGATAGATTACGGTAGAAGCGTAAAAGAAAAATGATCCATTTGAACTCGTAAGCTTATGGCACACATTCTAGCCCTCAAAAGACGTGTTTATGCTCAACATGTGGCATCACTCAGGTTCTTGGTCAACCTATAATTCTGCAATAAATCACCAAAATACCAAGCGTAAACCCGACACGACGCTCCGGTTACTATAACCGGTACAAAACCTATCAAAATATGATATTTTATATAATAATTACTATCTACACATTTGGATGAAACTAAGAAAATAATGACTCAAATTGAAACAAGATATCAATAAATGCATGAGAAATGACGGTAAAACATCACGAAATGTATCATCTAGTTGACTTACATCAACCACTCCCCACTTAGTTTTTGCTCGTCCTCGAGCAAATAAAGAGACAAAACAACTCAAGTCGAGAAATAGGATCATACAACATCAATAAGTAAGAGATCAACTAGATGATGCAACCAATTATACATATAACAACATGTTAACCATAATCTAAGAAAGTAGTGGAGTGTGTGTGTGTGTGTGTGTGTGTGTGTGTGTGTGTGTGTGTGTGAAAATTCCTCAAATTAGTTACCAAACAATCAAATATGAAATCATGCATTCAAGGCTTATTAGGTGCAATCCATAGGCTTAAGAATGATACCAATCTAAACTAATCGAGGCATTCGGAGTCAAGAAGTTAAATCGGGTAGGACTTGGAAGCTCTTAACATTAGGCTCGGGTATTGGCTAATCGAAGGGATCAAAAGATGTATCAAAGAGAACACATGCAAGATAGCAAGAATCTACACCTTCAATTCCAATGCTTTTGAATTGGCAACTCCAATTCTCTCGCATAATTGCCAATGACGTCTCATCAACAATAAACATAAGAGATAAAAGTACCACTTCAATAGATTTATCACCCAAACTTACATTACTTGATCTTTGAACTATCCTTCAAAATTGCTTTGAACTCAACATTTATTGAATCTTTATTTACAACACCCTTGAACTTTATTTGATTCATGGAAACTTCTTCTTCTTTTTTTGTTTATATTTTTTTATATTTTTTTAAAGAGGAACTAACAACAATGGACTCCGAACTTGAAAAGATACAATATCAATTTCGTGCCAATAATGTCATCCAACTCTCAACTCCCAAGTCATCACCACACAATCCATAGAAACTTGGTAACTTGTGGGACATCAAGGGAATGTAGACCAAAATTAGGCTAAGGGTCGGATAATAATGAGGCTAATCACGAATGGCTAGTTTCGAGTGGGGTCTCACCACTCTACAAAGGCTGAGATGGGGGCAGGTGGAAAATATGTTCGGGATGGCCATTTGGCTATGGTTGAGTCAAAGAAATGCCATGACCGTCATCCCTAAATCCGACTCCAAACACCTTTCTATTTCTCCTCAAAAGGATATCAAGCCTAAGTTCTAGTTGCTATGGAAGCATGCTTGCATGATTACATAAAAGTTTACATGTTAACAAAAGATTGGAATATACGTACTCAAACGGTTCACACTACAATCAAGGATTCACGGTTAAAATGCACTTACATGTCACTAAGGTTACTCACTTCATTGAGGTTCTCACTCTATCAATTGCAAAACCATATCTTTTCCCGAAAGGTGGTTTGTCATGCTTTTAAATACTCTAAAAATGATCAAGACTAAGTGTTTCTCAAACATTTAATGACATTACCTTTTGTTGGACTAACTACATTCCCACTCCCCACTTACGAACTTGCATTGTCCTCAATGTAAAGTGAGTGGTAAGAAAGTAGTTAGGGAAACAAAAGGGAATCACAACTAGTCAAAACAAGTACCGGGATGCTATAAAAAAGGTGGGTGGGTGGGCATGAGCATGAAAGACAACCAATGAAATGACAAGCAAACCCAAGTACTAGCAAAGTATCAACCAAAATGTAAGCACAAAAGAAATCATTAGCCACACCGGGCCTCACAAAAGAGCAAAATATTGTACATAACTTTTACGGGCTGGCTTCGGTAGCACTTTTGTTTAACGTCGTTTGCTCGACGGGATTATACGGTAGAAATGATGGAAATTATACAGATTATCATGAAACATACCACTAACAATTACTCACATAATCATGTAGCAAATAAGAACAAAAGCCAACCAAAAGATAATGCTTAAGAAGTAAAAAGAAAGATAGTACCCATTGTTGCTAAATTTATAGTCTATAGCTAGACTTTGTCTTACTTTGGTCTTTAATGCACCTGTGGTGGGTCATCCTCGTGCACCGCCTACGTCTTTTTTTTATCAATTACTGGTCTCCAACATAGGTTAGACAAATTCCACCAATTCCAACGATTCTTGACCTTTTCCTTTGATTTTTAAGTGGTTTGTGAGCCTTCACTTTATTGCTCACGTATTCTTCAACTACCTATGGGTTAGTACAATTCACAACAAGGGGACACGATGCGTCCACAAAAGAACAAGATTCTAGTGTCGTGCGTGGATATTTCAATGAAGTGTAGATGTTGAAGACAACACGGTCATCATTAACTCCCAAACTAAGCTCTCCCTTACAAACATCGATCACGGCCTCACCTGTTGCTAAAAATGGTCTACCGAGGATAAGAGGCGTAGTGTACCCTTCCTCTATATCCATAAAAACAAAATCGACGGGGAAGTTTTATGGATCTATCCGCAAGTTGGAGTGTCATCTCCGTACGCCTGAGCTTGCCTATGCTAAGTTTCATGAAATCATTATAGGACATCAGGTTTATGCTTGCACCGAGATCACATAGCACCATCTCAAACAAAAGTCCCCCAATATCACATGGGAGTGTAAATCTCCCGGGGTCCTTAAGTTTAGGAGGAAGCTTGTGTTGAAGCGCGGCGGAACACTCCGCACTTAGACACACTGTCTCATATTCTTCCAACCGTTTCTTGTTGGAGAGTATGTCCTTAAGAAACTTACCATACGCCGGCATATTAGTGAGTGCTTCGATGAAAGGGATATTAATGGTTAAGTGCCGAAAAGTGTCAAGAAAACGTGCATATTTCTTATCCAACTTCATCTTTTTAATTTGCTCTCAGAGGGGATAGGGAAGTGATTCAAGATCAATTAAAGTAGGGTTAGAATGTATACCTCCCTTACCCTTGTCGTTTGATGAAGATGGTGAAGCTTCTTTGAATGTTTGTGCATTTGGTGGACGCCAATTGAAGTCATTTTGCTTTTCTTTCCTTGACTTTTGCATTGGTTCCCTTTGAGCTTGTTGGATAGGAACCGCCAAAGGCTCCTTAGAAACCGTGTTTTCTTCAACATGATCTTCCCTCACGTGTTCATTGAATAGAGTTCTTAGATCACTAGCCCTTGGGTTCTTCAATATTCTTGGCACCTTTACTCATTCTTCATCATCACTTTCTGCTTCAACATATCTATCTCGTCTCAAAAAATTGTCAACGATCTCTTCTTTCTCATCGCTCAATTCTTCCTTTTCAAACTTGTCATCTAGATCATCTTCAACCTTGTTATCTCTGAAATTTTCCACACCATTACTTCCATAAACTCTCCCACTTCGAGTGATAATAGCATTGACTTCCCTCGAGTTTCTCTCGGTGTTGCTTGGTAATCCACCCAGTGGTCTACTATGTTTTTGCATATTGACGGCTTGGGTAGACACAACTCCCATCAAGTTTTCCGTCAAATATTTCAAATGAGAGACATCCTCCATTGATTGAGAACTTTGTTGAACATGTGCTTGTTGAGTAGGAACTTGTTGGTAAAAAGGATGTGGTTCAAAAACATTGGTGTGAGTGTTGTTCAAATCCCGACGTTGTCTCAATAAACTCAGTTCTTCTTGTGTAGATACATCGGAGTTTGATAATTCTTCGATATGAAAAACACCAAATGTCACATCATCACATATTCTACGCTTCAACTCTCTCTTCCATGCTTGTAATTCATCCATCTTCTTATTTATCACCATCATTTCGCTCAAAATTTCTTCCTCATTCGAAATCTTCTCATCCCCAATGGCAACTTCCGTTTCACTTGGACCGGGATCCCACAATTTCTCATTTCTTGTCACTCTTTCAATAGCCTTATAAACATCTTGGGCCGTGCTCATCATAAGTGATCCATGGCATGCCGAATCAATTTTTTTCCTTGACAATTTATGCAAGCCTTTATAGAATAATTGGACTTGCATTTCTAAAGTATAATCATGATTTGTACACACCCTCAAAAGCTTCTTAAAATGGACCCAAGCATTGTCCAAATATTCAATTAAATTTTGCTTGAATGTAGTAACTCTTACCTTCAACTCCAAATATCTACTCGTTGGAAAGTATTGCTTCAAAAACTCAGTTTTTATATCATCCCATGATTGCAAGTGATGATGGGGAAGTGACATAAGCCATTCCTTTACTTGACCCTTCAATGAAAAAGGAAATAATGCAAGACGGGTAAATTCTTGACAAGCACTATTTTGGAATCCCGTATTGCATATTTCTTCAAGGTTATAAAGATGTGAATATGGGTCATCATGGTCCTTTAATTTCCACTAGACCGAACATATAAGGCTTGATTGAAAAGTATTTAGTATCAATGTAAGGTAGTCAAATATGATTATGGACTTGATTTTTTCTTTGAATGGCTTGCTCACAAAGCGGTCTATTTTGGTAGGGTGGATTTGGGGGTGGATCATATGGATATGGTTCTTGGGGAGGTGGAGGAATTGGTGGAGGTGGAGGAATTTGTGGGTAAGGTTCGAAAGGAAGTGGAGAGTTGTTGAGCGGTGGAAGTGGTATATTTGATGGTGGTGGATTGTTATTGTGTGGATTAGGATTTGGATTTTGAGGGATTGGGTTTTGTTCAACTTGGGCATTCGTATGTTCTTGCCCGTCTTGCGCATTCAATAGATTCTCATCCATTTCTTTTTCTTGATAAGATGATGCTTGTGAAGATTTTTCACCAAGTTCCAAACTACGGCGAGTTTGACTACCTTTCTTCTCCTTAACCAAATCCCTAAGATATGTGTTGATATCCGGAACAATGGGAGTGTCGGGTGCCGTTCCTCGACGAGAATGGTTCATCCACTACAAGAAAGAAACAACAAGAACACAATCAAATAAGACTCGGTGACTTACCAAAGAGGTAAGCACCAAAAACAAAATAGAAATTAGGTTAGAAAAAAGTTTTGACTCATTCTCAAGAATTTTGAACTAATGCAAGTATTAACCGTTACACATCCCCGGCAACGGCGCCAAAAAGCTTGATCGGGACTTTCCTAGATGTCCAATCTTACCGGCAGTGTATTGGGTCAATTGTAGTCTAGTCTAGTGGTCAAGGTCGTATCCACGAGGATTGTGAGGTTGAACACCGAAAAACTATGATTATCCTTATCTAAGTCACAATAATTCAAGGAAGTAAATGTATCTAAGAATCTTTTACTACAAAGGGTGATAAATGATAAAATAAACCTAACCAAGACAATGCGTAGACTAGTAAATCTCTCATTGTATCATGGGAATGATTTCCTTCCTTCCAACCAATGGTGCTCTAAAGTGTGAAATGGTGCATTCCTAAGCATGTAGTTCCCCCTCATACGAGTGTATGAAACTACTCTACACCTCCTCCTTGGCCTAGGTGTCCTAAACCTAATGAATTGGTATGATAAGAACTTGAATGCAATGACAAGGTCAACAATCTCCGGATAAGAAATCGAATGCCTAAATAGGTCGATTTTACCTTTCGGTTCTCCTACCCTCTTCTCACACCTAATATCTCCTTTCGGTCTCTATCAAATTTGTAAATGCAAGCATTAGTTAATTACTCCAATACAAGCAATCCATACAATGCAAGTAGGAAAAGATTCACAACAATTGAAGCTAAACAACATAACAAACATTCCCAATCAAATAAGAGATTATTCTACTTCTACAACATCATCCTGGCTAGTGGTAAGCTAGCCACTCATAATTAAAAATACAAACTTGTCAATGTAAGCATTCATAATCATGAGAACAATTAATCCAAGGTAAAGATTAAGAATTTACCCAACCAAAATCTATCAACTTTAAGAAGAGAAACTTGCATTCAAGATCTTGAAGTGCTCTAATTGTGTTCACACCCAAAAGGATGAAAACTTGGTTCCATTAAATGATTCTAGAAATCAAAATTTAGTATTCTTAATGTTAGAAGTGGAATTAGATGCTAATTTGTGGTGGAATTTGGCTAGGAGAGCCTTGAGGATGGAGGTGTCTTCAAGCTTTAGGGTTGGGGGGCTGAATAATGCTGAAAACTGCTGCAAATTCGACTTCTTATGGTGAAAAATGCCTAACGAGCCGAGCTTCCTGAAGTTCGGTTCGACGGGTGGTTCAAGATTTGCGTGTAGACCACCGATTTGAGTGATTCAAGATGCGTTGGAAAGCTTATTCAAAGATCTACAATTCTTGTGAAGAAGTCCAATCCGAATTCTTCCTCTAAGGTACGTCAAATGTCGCTTGAAGATAGATTACGGTAGAAGTATAAAAGACAATGATTTGTTTGAACTCGTAAGCTCACGGCACACATTCTAGCCCTCAAAAGACGTGTTTATGCTCAACATGTGGCATCACTCGGGGTCTTGGTCAACCTATAATCCTGCAATAAATAAACAAAATACCAAGCGTAAACCCGACACAACGCTCCGGTTACTATAACCGGTACAAAACCTATCAAAATATGATATTTTATATAATAATTACTATCTACACATTTGGATGAAACTAAGCAAATAATGACTCCATTTGATACAAGAACATCAATAAATACATGAGAAATGGGGGTAAAACATCACGAAATGTATCATCTAGTTGACTTACATTAGCTTCAGTAGGTGCATGCAAGTATTTGCTAACCTTATGAACCGCAAAGGCGATGTCAGGCCGCGTAAAGCTAAGATACTGTAAACCTCCTACAATGGTGTGGTAAAGAGACCGGTCAGAGCAAGGAGGTCCATCATCAAGAGTGAGCTAGGTGGAGCCCAACATAGGTGTTTGACAAGGCTTAGCCTTATCCAAATAAGCACACTGGAGAAACTGAAAAATATAATTGCGTTGAGTGAGGCATAAACCATCGGAGGTGGGGAGCACTTCAATACCAAGAAAATAGGACAACGAACCAAGATCCTTAATCAGAAAATGTCGACCAAGATATGAGATAGCCTGCTCAACAAGAGAAGACGAAGAGTCAGTAATAATAATATCATCCACATAAATAAGAAAAAAAACACGAGCACCATCAAGAGAGTAGATGTATAAAGAGGTGTCATCTTTCGATCCTACAAAGCCAAACCGAGTGAGCACATCAGTAAACCGAGAACACCATGCACGAGGGGCCCGACGAAGGCCATAGAGACTGTGATGGCGGCAATCATAATCAGGATAATCAGGGTGAGTAAAACTCTTTGGCTGCTGCATATAAACGGGCTCAAATATATACCCATTAAGGAAGGCATTCTGAATATCCACATTTCGAAGAGACCAACCTTGAGCAACTGCAAGAGAGATAAGAACACGAATCATGGCCGGCTTGACAACTGGACTAAAAGTGTCAGTAAAATCAACGCCTTCAGCCTGATGAAAACCTTTGGCCACAAAGCGAGCTTTGTGAAGCTCAAAAATCACATATGCATGATGCTTAGTCCTGTAAACCCATTTATTTCCAATAATATTCATATCGAAGTGAAAACAAAATCTCAAAATCGAATCTTTGGAAGTAATATTGAAATCTGAGCTATAACAAGTGTTTAGAATCAAACGGTTTGAACTAAGGAACCAAAGGATCAAGTATGATCAACCTACACCAAAACCGCACCAATATCGCCCCAAATATGCCTAAGGTAATAAAAACTGCTGAATGAAAGAATAGGGCTGCGTATTTATAGTGCTAGGTCAAAATCTGCTGCTATCGAGGGCAAACGCCCGTTTGCCTCATGGTGAACGCCCGTTTGCCTGGAAATCTGATTCTTGATTAGGGCTTGTTCTTTGGTGAACCAGCGTTTGGCTTCCTTGAACGCTCGGTTGATGGATTATGTCTTGAAGGCAAATGATGACCAAAATAGTACCGACCAACCTTAACCGGCAGAGTACCGGGTCGGAAGCACTATAGAGGTGAGCAAGGTCATATCCCACGAGGAAGTTATCGAATGCCAAAGTCGTTTTTTGGATTTAGTTCAGGTTAACCAAGATGTTTCAAGTTTAATTACACTAAAACGAAATATAAACTAAAGATAGTAAAGAGAGAAAGAGACATAGCCAAACTATGATCCAATTGATTACTTTCATCCCTCCAATCGATTAGCTCGGGAATGGGATTAAGCAACCTACCAACCTCTACTTATATCGACTCATTCATGGGTGCAAACTCCTAAGCTAGTGTAAGACGCCATGCAACAATCGAACACCCTTTGCCCGGTTCAACAGTCCGCCTTTAAGAATTTAATTGACCGAAACAAGATTAACGCGCTAGAGTTTCTCGATTTCACAACCGATTGAACCTCACTCCCTAATCAATCTAAACAACTCAGTTGATTATAAAGAATGATCTTAAAACCTCTTTTCCCACACCACTTCGCAACATACATTTATAAAAGTGGTGTGTTTGTTCATGAACTAGGTGTACAGTCTAATTCAAGCATTGTTAACAAGTTTGAAGACATGAATTCGTCAATATAACAACAATTGAACACTACCCATTCCCAATTTCATCAATTAGAGGGTGATTTCTTCAATTCTCACATAATTTGGCTATGAAAAGTTTAGCTACTCATAATAAAACTAAAAACAACAATCAAAGATATAATTAAAGCCATAAATGAAATAGAAACTGAAAACGATTACCAAAATCGTAGAGAATCGGAGTTTACATCAAGATTTTTCAACACCCATGTCAATTGGAGAAGAAGAAGACCCAAAATGAGAAAATCCAAGAGTAGACAAGAAATTTTAGCTAGAATCTAAGCTAGATTGTGTTTAACTTAAGTAAAATATGATGAAAGAGTGAATGTAGGGAAGAACTGCTCTCCTTTGATTTTTTTGCATTTCTTTGTGGTGCTGTGGTCTTCTGTTCCCTTGTAGATTGCAAAAACTTGGAGACACATTCGGTTGATTTGGATGATTGCCTGGACCCTACATCAGTCTCTTCTTCCAGATCCTATTGCTACTGTGGATGCATATTTGTATTTTCTTTGGTTTTGTAATAGGAATTGTAATAGGAGTTACAATAGGTTCTCCTCTAAGATGATTAGCCTCTTGGTTTTTATCTGTGATATCCTAGTGGTTTTTATTCCAACACATGGAGGGTCATACTCTTTCCTTAGTATCCGGATTTTTCCCACTTTGGGTTTGACGGACTAAGGTTTTGAGGAGGTGACGAACATGTGTTGATGACGCTATTATTCAGATGGAGTGTCAGGAGATGACATTGTAAAACTTCAGTTTCCTTAATAAAATCTGGGTTTTACCAAAAAAAAAAGTGAATGTAGGGAAGAAGAAGGGGAGAATTCGACCTAAAGGGGAGAAAAGTGTAAGTATCAAAGTGTAAAAGTGTGTCCAGAATGTCTAAAAAATCTGTGCAAGTGGTATTTATATTCTTCAAAAATGTGCAGGAAAAGTCATTTTGGCACGCCCCAAAGGCTTTGGCGCGCCCCAAAGGCTTTGGCGCGCCCCAAAGGCTTTGGCGCGCCCCAAAACTGCTTCAGTGATTCTGGAAGCTCTCTGTATCAACTTGGCGCGCCCCAAACCTGTTTCTGTGGTTCTGAGCCTCTCTGTTCAACTTTGGCATGCCCCAACTCTTTTGGCATGCGCCAAACTCCTCTAGGCCCCAATTTCTTCACTTTTATCTATTTTCTTCCATCTCCAACCATTGGTTTCATCTTTATACGCTCCATGCCTTGTCTCCCGGGCTTACGAGCACCTAGATCCTGCGTCACAACATCTAACACAAACCGAGCATAATTCCACAAAGATACATAGGGCTCGAAAAGGTCCAAAAACATCGTAAAATGCCGAGGTTTTCCATTTATATGATGGTTTACCCCATGGTGGACGTGTAATGCAATTTTTGCCCTAAATAAGGTCTAAAACTACCCGGAATGAACCAAAAGTGCCGTAAAAGGGAGTTGAAACATGCACCGGAGCATAGTAAAGTTGACTCTCTTCAACCACCCCCCACTTAGCGTTTGCTCACCCTCTAGCAAAATGAGCGTTCTAAAAGAGTCCAATGAGTCAACGTTACACGTGTAGGTCAAATCAATCACACATCAAAGACAATCGGGAAGTAAATGAGTAAATGCATACAACTTAACCCTACCTTATCAAGCAAACGGGATGTGTGTGTGTGTGAATAGCTTCTCCTACATTTACCACGGTATACCGGTTTGGGTTATGGATGCTAGGTTAATACGACTACACCATAGGCTCATACTTCATAAGCATCTCCACTAATCGGGGCCAACCAAGGCTAAGTAAGGTCAAGTAGGACTTGCATGGTTGTAACGTTTGGCTAGGGACGGGGCTAACCAAAGGGAATTTATGGGGAATAAACAACAAAGAGATAAAAACGAGCAAGCTTAATCACCGGGTGTATCAATACATAACGTAGCTAGCTCTCCCCTTCTCTAGCTCAAAAATGAAACTCGAAACGTGATCCATGAAATAAAATGCCATATCGCACTATGTCTCAAGTGTAACGAGGCAAAAGCATACAAGAATCATGTTTCTATATTAAGGATTCATCCCAAACACCAACATCATATAACAAATCACAACATGAATCCCAAAACACTTGGGTTTCTTTGACTCAACCTTTATTACACTTTTATTGACTTTTATTGCAAGTTTTCTTTGATTGATTTCATTTTCTTTTGACTTTTCTCTTTTCTTTTCTTTTCTTTTCTTTTCTTTTTTCAAGACAAGAAACTTTTTGAATTTAGAAAGCTTCACTATACAATTTAAATAGGTTTGAGTCAAAGGCCATCACATACATACAATATAAAAATGAGCTCCTCCCCTCCAAATCGTGAAAATAGCTCGTAAAAACCAACTCCTCTATACATACGTACTCCTCTACCACCCCACACTTGCTTTAGCAAGTGTGCTCGAAATGAAAAGATTAAGCTTGACTCGTAGGGTGTCCAAGGAAACGTAGACCGTAAAAGGCTTGGGGGTAAGGAAATTACGGGCTACAAACGAATGGCTAAGTGTCGGATGGGGGTCTAACCATCCTACCAAGGCTTAGAAGGGTTACTGTGGAATATGTCATGGGATGGCTATCTGGCTCTAGTTAGGTCAAAGAAATGCCATAACTATCGTCCCAAACTCTACCAAAGTCAGCATTTCTATTTCGTCTCGAAGTTAATGGTATGAGTTCTAGGTAGCCGAATTGTGTCTAAGTCTACCATAATCGGTCACTAGTTACCATGGTTCATGAAATTGAAGCTATACGTGCATGAAAATCCCATTTCCAAGATAAGGTAGTAAGACAAGTAGTATGTATCCAGACATTTACTAAACCGTTTACCCTATCAACATGACGACTCAACACACTAATGTAACATGAAAACCTTGGAAAATTTTAGAAATTGCTCAAATTTACTAAAGAAGTGACCAAACACTAAGCATGCAACACAATGGCTCAAAAAGAACAACGAAGTGCGTAACAATAGCTAAGCCTACCACCTCTCACTTTAAATGCAACACTGTCCTCAGTGTGTGAATGAAAAAGAGAAGAAGGCTTAGCTGAACCCGGCAGAAAGGCACGAAATAGTGTATAAGACATATCCACGAAGCTCCATCATTGAATATCTGAAGCAAGAGAGAAAAACCAAGAAACGCATGCACGGGGAACAGCCACCATGCCACAAGCAAGCAACAAATATCAAGATATAATCAAAAAGCTCAAAGTCACATACACTCGCATATGAAACCAAAAGTACCATACTCGGATCGCATGAGATGAAAAGATACTAAAAGCGAAAATAACCATCCATGCATAAAATAAAGGCCAAACCGGGCCAAAGTGATACCAATCCATGTACAGAATAAAATAAAGAAGAAAGAAAGAGTCAAGTTCCCTGGAGGGCTTACATCTCCAAAATAGTCAAAGGAAACAGACTCAGCACTAGTCTAAACGTAGAAAATAGCTGTGCAAAACAATAAAGTTCTAGACCTAGTCCTGAGTCGGCTCATCAAGCAAGTACTTTGCAGTTGGGTCTGTGGAGGACTCTGGAGCAGCGGAGGCTGGTGTCTGAGTAACTCCTAACATTGACTGACCCTCCTCAGCAGTCATTGAACCTGCCTGGTAATCAACCACCACATATGTGCCCTCTGTACCATGTACTGATGTGTCTACAGCCTCCTCATCTTCCCTTAAAGAACTAACATCAGAAGACACTGAATCCTCCTCAACACTCTCCTCTGAACTATCACCACTAGCATCATCACCCTCACCGCCCTCACGAGTCTCAGCCTCCTTAGCTCCCCCCTCAGTAAAACCACCCCGGGTGAGGAAAGTGTCCAGCTCTCTAGGATAGACATAAGAGGCAGCAGGAGCACGGAGGATATCCTTAACAGAAGGGCCACCCGAAACTCGTAGGGCCCGGACAATACTAGCAAGGACGAGCCTCTGATCCTCCGCCCACTCCCTCTATGCAGCGGCAGCAGTATACATGTGTCTCTCAAAGGTGGAAAGAGTGGAGGCGGGTGGTGCAGAAGATCGGCTACGGGGTGGCCTAAGAGCCCTGGAGGAAGAAGGGGTGTCGAGAGGATGTGCTAAGGTACTCTGTCTAACAATCCATCCCGACTTCTTCCCACCAGTATCATCATCATCATAAATAGGGACTTGGACACCATGGGCAAGCTCACAAATGAGGTGTGGAAAGATAATGCTCCTAGAACGGTCGTGACGGACATCCTTGAAAGACTCGTAGATAACCTTACCGACATTGATTGGAAGATTTCTATACAAGGCATTGACTAAGTCAAAGTCGGGAAGCTTGAGGTTGGTGATGTTCTCACGAGGACGGAGACGGCTAAGGACAAAACATGAAATGACTCTCGAATCAACCGGCCACTCCGGGGCACTAATGTCAAGCCAGACCCCCGAGCTATTGATGTTCCAAGGGACTTGTGGACAAAGGGCTAACCTACCCTCCTCTTGGTGATCCACACCCCCAACTCTCTTGGCCTCAAGGATGGTTTTGTAGTCGGCCTCATCGGGGACTTCAGGGATAAAAAAGTGAGAGTTAATGGCCTCAGGGGAGAAGGGGATATCAACACCTCTGACTAAGACGACACCACACTCAAGATCAACCACCGAGAAATTTCCCCAAAACTCACGGAAAATGGACATGTTGGGTGGATTGACGGGTGCAGTCATGATTTTGCCCCACTTACGGTCCCTAAGGTTCTGGACAAAGGCACTGTCGGCCTTAGAAGTATCAAGGGCTCGATCAAGGGTGGCATTCCTTTTACGGTAAACTTGCATATAATTGCGGTAGGCTTGAGTGGAAGTAAAACGCTGTTCTAAAGGAAGAGGGTCGTCTGGAAGGTGAGGGCCTCTAGGAGGGTTAGAACGCGTGGCAGTAGGACTGTCGATTGTGAGATGGGGCTTGTGCAGTTCGGGCCTTTTTCTGGGGATTGGCCTTTGGCTTAGCCGGAGCTTTAGCCTTGGCTTAGCCGGAGCTTTAGCCTTGGCTTTGCCCTTGCCTTTTGTCACGGATTTTATTAACACAAAACAAACAAGTAATAATCCGGTTAACCTCAAGTATAAGGATCGTAGTAATAGTGTTTAATGCCGGGTCGATCTTACGGGGAACTAAACAATTGTGATTCTAGTTTTTGTCTAACCTAAACTATGTCACGAAACTAATCTAAACAGCGAGTAAAACAAAACAAAACAGAAAATAAAACTAGACAGAGGATATAGTCCAAAGCTAGGAAGAATACGGGTTGCGAACCTTTAACTAACTAATCTAAGATGCAAATAAAAGTAAACTAACTAAACAAATTCAAGTTTTAAGGATTTAAATCAAGTGTATAACGAACAAACGAGGATTGATCCACCTATCCAACAAGCATTGATTTCCTATCTCGATTATATTGTGGTTTTTATCTAGGTTGTGATTCACCTTATCTAAATATGAACCCTAATTCCTTAGAAAGTTCATCTATTAATCTATTATCTTCCAATGCAAGATTAACGCGTTTTCTAACCAAAGGTGCAAACTTTACGTTTATAATCTTGCAATTAAACCTATTAACTTCCGTTATGATAGATTCAAATTACTATTCTTATTCATGGTGATCTAAGGTTTATTAAGATTTCCATCAACAATAAACAATCAACACATGCATATCTTCCGATGTAAAAGCAATTAAACATATTAAACATGAATAAGGAAACAACCTTTAATAAAAACTCACAGTATAATTGATGAAAACGAAATCAACAATTGTTGGATGGCTTCACAATACTCGTTTGATGAAGCTTTTAGCTTCTAAACATCCTCAGCAACTCAAATTTGCAGAAACAGTGCATAAAAAGGTAACTAATTTAACCTAAATCTAAAGTGCATAAAAACTGGAATAAAAAGGAGAAAAACGCAGCCTAAAGCCGCCCCTAGGTTTAGGGTTTCGAATAATGTGTATATGGTATCTTCTGGGTTGAGAAACAGCCGCCTATATATAGATTTCTAAGTCGGTTCAGCAAAGTCGGCTACCGGACGCCCGTCTGGATCCTTGAACGCCCGTCCACTCTTCAAATAAACTTCGAATCGGGCCGAGTCATGATCAGAAGCTCGTCCATCCAGCGTCCACTCCTGCGTCCAAACTTCCTGAATCAACTTCCCATCCCTGGACGCTCGTTCACTTCATCAGACGCCCGTCCACTGGACGGAACCTGGACGCCAGTTTGATATAATCGAATTCTGATTTTTTTTTTATCTTTATCTCTTTTATCATCAATTAGCTCGAACTTAATCAACTTTTGATCATCTTTTGAGCCTCAAACATGTATCTATAAAACATAAAAACATCGCAAAATGTAATAATGCTCAAATAATCATAAAATCACAATTAAAGCACCAAAATCAACCTATTTTGCGATTAACTCATTTAAAATATCATTTGCTCAATATTTCCGTTAAACACTCGTTTCTTATGCAATTTAGTACAAATACGGGGAAAAATATCATAGAATATAGCGTTATAAATCGTATAAATTCACCCTTAACAACTCCCCCACACTTAGCTTTTGATCGTCCCGAGCAAAACAAGACAAGATAAAGGCTCGAGAAAAGAACAGACATCTAAACATATATAACACATATCCAATAAATCAGAAGTTCACCAGTGTGTGTGCATAGCCATAGAAAACTTCCACTAAATCTAAACTCGAGAAACTCAAAGCAAAACTAGCTAATACCCCCTCGTAGACTAGCAATAAATAACACTCATAAGATGTACCCTACAAACGTAAAATATCCCGAAAAGAATGATCGAATATATCTAGGGCCTTTCTGAAATACTCAGAGGATAATCCCTACAGCATATCTGTCAGTTTCTACTGGGGATAAGATAGACGATAACTCAGTCTCTCATTCATTTCATAACAATTCTTATATAAGTTGATTCAACTATTTCCACTCTTAAACGCACATCAGAATGAGCTGTTGCCCTGTCATAGCAGAATAGGATATTTGAGATATACCCTACCTTACTCCAATCATCAGGCAGCTTTTCCTGACTGTCGTGAGATTTTGGTCATCATAGTGGTATAGGACATACGTGGTATACCCTATCGCACTCAAATCATCGACCAGCTTCCGACACACCCAATTACTTCATTTAAACTCAACTTTTTCATTTGACAATAAGTTACGTGTTACTTATCACATTCAAACCTAAGATATTCACAGTATAACATACTCCGGATCTAAATACAAACTATCATAAATCTCAAGATATGTACGTAGCACTAAGCACATGACTTATAAGAAAATCAGAAATCACTCGTCCAAAAGGGGTATAACTTTATAAATTAGCTCATCATTTACTATGGCTCGTGAAAAATAGATCAGGTGAAACAACTAACTTACTAAACATATGATATATAGCTTGGATGACTATAAAAATAACGAACAAAGAATATGCATTTGCTCACTCGGGACAAAATAAAAAACAAAAATGTCGGAAAATTTTGAAAATTCTAGCTCATTTTGCATAGAAAAACATTGATATAAGCAAATGTGTAGATACACGTCATTCATTCCCCTCCCCCACACTTAAAGATCAACATGTCCTCATGTTGTGCAGAAGTAAAGAAAAGATAAAAGAATTAGCTGATGTCAAGCGTTACTCGAATGTCGGTCAGGCCGGAGCCTATATAGTGACACTTAGAACTCGTAACCAGACAATGTAGCTCGACAAAACCGCGAAAAAGATACCTGCACGACTTGACAAACACGGAAACATCTCGGGGAAAACGGGGAATTATACCAGAATGAAAAGAGATATCAAAAATGAAGATAAATCAAAAGATAAAGCATCCAATACATCCAAAAGTCTAAACAAAATAGAAATGAAAGTACGGGTGCCTTATGGCTTACATGATCCATCGGAAAAAGTAACAGTAGCAACATCAAAATTACACGAATCATATAAGTAAAAATGTCAATAATACAAAACCACAAAATCTAGAATCAAACAAATAAGATCAAGGTTGGCTCGGCGCCGCAGAATCATCAGCCGGAGGATCAGAGGAGGGTCCAGAAGGTGGTGCCGCAGTCCCATCTACCGAGTCAGGCAGCTCCTCATCTGAAGACGACTCAGACCCATCCAGGACGTCCGTAATGGCCTGCTCAATCTCATCTGAATAATGGAAATCAATGACGCTCGGATTGAAGATTATGTCGTCCCTTGGCCGCCGGCCTTCACTGATACACTGCAGAATCGTCAAAATGTTGTTCTGAGACGTCCTTATGTCCTCCAGCCAGTCTCGCACACTGTTGCCCATACTGAGCCTCATCCGAACCGAATGAGATGAAGTAGGAAGTGAGGACGCTCGAGGCGGTGCTGATGATGAACCAGGCTCACGTGGTGCCTCAGCCTCAGTCTCAGTCTGACCCGAAGGCTTACCCTTCTCTCTCTGTATAGGCCTCGGGTTCTTCGGTTTGTGATCGGCTCCATACTCAGGTACACCGGCATCAATACAGAGACTGTGGATCAGGTGAGGGATAATCAAGCAACGAGTATAGATCTTCTGATTAATAGCCACCTCATCATATAATGCCTGTCCCACATCCACATTCAGGCCAAATGTCAACGCATACAGCATGCCGAGGTCACCAATATGAAAATGTGTCAAGTTGTTCTTAGGCAACAACCGACTCTGAATAAATCGACACTGGACCTTCCAGTCCTCCGTCCAGGTCGTGGTAACCTACTCCTTCCGGTCTCCTCCCGGTCTCAATGTCCAGGCCACATCCGGGCAAACTCGCAACCTTAACTCCTCCAAGGGATCCTGCCCCAAACTCTGTCTATGAACAATCTCCTCCTTGTAATCCCGACCCTCAAAAGCCGCTAAGTTGTATTTCTGATTAATCACCTCTGGTGTAAATGGAACTTCCACCCCTCGAACCACAACTACCTTCGTCCCCAAGTCGGTTTCCGAGCAATTAGCATAAAATTCCCGAACTAGGGAGCCATTTACCGGGGTAGGTGGGATTGTCATCAAGGCATCCCATTTCCGATCCTTAAGCAACTTAACGAAATCCGGATCGACTTTTGCCTCCAATGTCGCCCTCTCAATCAACATTGTCCTCGAGAAATAATGTTTAGTATAAACATCATGGGCTCTAGGGTTCACGAATCTACGAGGCATAGGCATAGGGGGTACGGTTTTGGCTTTCTTCCTAGGTAAAGCAGCCCTAGCTTCAACCGGTTCCTCTTCCCGGGTAGCACCTACAACCTCCTCGACCCTGGATGATGCTCCACCTTTCTGAGCTCTCGGCATCCGCACCAAGGGAATATCATCATCCGTCTCAGACTCCGAGGTTGGTTCATCCCGTAAAGTAGTCCTAGTTTGGGTGGCCCTGTGAGGTTGTTCTCGGATACTCACACCCCGGTTAGGATCAACTAAGGTGGGATCAAACTCCTTGCGTTTCTTCCCGGCCTCCCTAGCCACGTCCTTACCGTGTCTCTTCACAACTCCCTTCTTATGAACCATATTTTAGCCTAAACTACACGAAAACAATCCCAATTCACCACAATTTACCCGTTTAACATCCAAAGCGGGATTTCAAGGCAACCAAACCACAACCACAACCATAATCATCACCAAACAACCCATTCATCACCCATCACAACACCATATCACCATAACAGAGCAGACAGAAACACAAAACCAAAAAAAAAAAAAAACGAATTAAGGTAATATTCAAGTGAACGAGCCGACCCGAAGATCGAACTCGCAAAAACGTGAATAAAATCTAGAAAAGTTGTTACTAACTTACCAAGTAGGGTGAGTAGATGCTGATCGAGATGAAAACGAGTCCAAACAACACAAATGTGGCCTCCAAAATCGAATTTTTCTCCCAAAAAGTCGGATTGAGGAGGGTGCTGATTCTCCTAAAAAATGGCGTGTTGGGGAATTTGGTTATGAAAATCGAAGAGAGGGTGTCAAGAGCGGTCTATAGCACTTGGAATCGCCCTAAATGGTGTAGAATTGAAGATTTTAGGGCAAAAGGAGGGGAAAAGTCGGTTTTTGCGTTTGAAAATTCAGATAAGTGAAGGTTCACTGTCGGAGAGGGTATATATAGACAGAGGTTGGACGCTCGTCCAACTCAGTGGACGGGCGTCCACTAGGAAATCAGATGAACTGGACGGGCGTCCAGTTTATTAGACGCTCGTCCAAGAGTTTAAATCACATACAGGATTGGAGGGAATAAAGTAGACGGGCGTCCAGGCTTAGTGGACACTCGTCCAAAAATTGGTCAAGGCGGACGGGCGTCCAGAGTTCTGGACGGGCGTCCAAGCAGTATAAGTGCAAAAATGATAAAATTTCCATACAAAGCAAATTCAAAATTGCACTTTCTTATTAAACTTAAATAAAACTTCAAAAATACAAATAAAAATCAAACGAAATACATAAAATTACTAGAGAATAAATAAAAACAAATAGAAAACAGTGGGTTGCCTCCCACCAAGCGCTTTTGTTTTGCATCGTTAGCTCGACGAAACAACCTAACCACGCTAGTCCTCATAAATTTCCGACCAATCCACAACTCGGATAAGACGGCGGAGCATGTCAATCGCCGGAGGGAAATCATATTCATCTTGCAAACCCCAATCCTCACCAAAGCCTACATCAACACCTCGAAAATGCTCGGCTTGCGCACTAGCGCTAAATACGTCGGCATCGGATCATTCGGGATTGTGTATGGGCGTCCTAGAGCTTCCCGTAACTCCTCGTAGTAAAGTCTCCACCTCCCGAACAACGGGGAACAATGAGAACATAGGTGACCGTCTTGACGCGGGTACTAATGTCAAAATCTACGTGCAAAACGATGGTTCCTCCCGGTCCGTCATCTACAGTAATGAGTGGAATCCTCCTAAGGAAAGGTAACTCCTCTGGCTGAACACCGAAATCCATATCTAGAAAGCACAACTAACTGACATTTAAAAACAAAAACTTAATACGGCTAAAACTGAATAAACTAAACTTAAATACTAACACTACCAAAGCATAAAACAAAAACAACTAAAAGAACGATATCTAGGTTGCCCCCTAGTGGCGCTTTTGGTTAATGTCGTTAGCTCGACACCGTTTTAAAGCTCATCCTGGATCAGGCCATTTTCTGCCAGCCACTACCTCGTGTAAGCTCTGATTAGTAGTGTGGCTGCAGAAACAGCATCTCACACATGGGGTAAGATCTTTGATAGCTTTCCAAACACGTTTAAACTTCCCCATGGTTGACTTCTTCTCCTGCTGAGTCTTTTGATGATGTTTAAGTTGACGCTCCTCCCAATACTCTTCCATATCCCAACTACCAGCTAGAACTTCTTCAGATTTACCATTATCGTCATCCTCTTAAAATAGGTCGGGTGAAAACTGTTCAGGGTCAATTTGTAGTGTTTTTAAGGATATATTTTACATCAATTTTCCCCATATATAGATGTTTTTCATAGAAATCGAGCTTATAATCGATTAATTGAGTAAATGGTGTTTCTAATAGGTTAAATTTAGCGATTTATGTGTTTAAATGATGATTTTATATTATTTTAGGATTGTGTTACGCTTTGGTATGTTTTTCCTACATTGTAGATACACATTGTTGATGGAAAGGATGATTTTAAAGAGATGAATTCGAGTGGAAAATCCCGAAATATACTCGTAATACGACGGGCTAATCAAAAAGGCGTTTTCTGAAGAAGAGTCCTTAATGAAAGTTGTAGAGTTTTCCGAGAGCTTTTTTATGACATTCGGATCATAATTTTTGGAGGTCTACAATTCAAGATATGAATTTTAAAAGTTTCATTCCTAAATAATTCTCCCGACCCGACTTAAGCTTTCCTTTCTTTTAGCCGCATGCAAATCCTAATTGGAGAAGGAATTAATTCACCGACATCGCATTACATATTTCAGCCGCCTTGCTTCCTATATATATATACACAGCATGTAACCCTAAAGGATTATCAAAAAAAATACCAAATTTACTTCAGCCGCAATTCTCCCATCACAGCAGCGGCACTTTACTGGTTTCAAGGCCGGTCACCCGAGCCTTGTGCTCGGGTGATCCGGGTTAGATTAGGATGTCGTTTTTCTTCCGTTTTCGATTCATGAGTTCATCCATGTACCAAACCTTGTGAGTTTAATCTCTTTTTAATTTATTCAATCTCTAGTTTATTTTCATGATCTTTAATTTATTTTGTATCTTTTTATGATTATGATGCTATGTGTGAACTTTATCGAGAGATTGGTTTGCGATTGATAGTTACAACATATGAGAGTTGCGTAACGTTAGATCACCATAGAAAGATAGGATTTTTAATCGTTAATGATGACAAGTTAATCGATTAATTATCTAGGTTGTTAGATTCTAAAATACGAGAGTTAACCTGAATCTACACCGAGTGTTGTATGGAAATCAGTTTCAACTTACGAGAGAGTAGAGATTGATAAATTGGATTTACTAAGGAATTAGGAATCCGTAGCTTGAGAATAAATTCATTAAGGAATTAGGGGTTTATGTCTCGTGAAAAGGTGAAACCACAAATCGAATTAGAATCATGAGATTAACTAGGATTGAGATCACATAGGTTAGTATATTGGTTGTCTGATCCCATGTCTTTAGTTTAGATTGTTTTATTTTGTTTTCTAGGTTAGATTTATTTGATTTGTTCTTTGTTTTTTTATGTCTCTTTCTTTCGTTTATTTCGTTTAAGAATTTAGGAGATTAGTGAAATTAGATTCAACATCCCTTTTCCCTGTGGATCGACCCTGTACTTACCCTACTATGCTATCAACTACCCGATATTTGGTCGGTTAGGAGTTAGTTTGCATGTTAAGTATAGGTTTATAAATTTTCTTTTGTTTTAATGATGCAAAATCCTCCCAACAAAAGTGGCGCCGTTGCCGGGGAATCGGTGTTTTGTTGAATTTAATTGAATTAATTCTTCGATTTTGTTACGATTTATTTTTCGTTCAATAAAAGTAGCGATAAATAAGTTGAGAGTTTTTATTTTTGCCGTGTTTCGATGACCGTAGGGTTAAGAATGTGCAAAAAGTTTTTTTACTCAACTTATGAAACGTGAATTATATGTTTAGATGTAGTCTAGTCTAACCCTCTGTGCTTTAATTTGATGCGGCTGCTCTGTGATATTTGATGTATGATCTTTTAAGAAATTAGGGTTTGCTGTGTTTCCTACATTTTCTATTCGATTGTTGGACGAGCGTTCAGGTAAGTGAACGCCCGTCCAGTCCCTAACATGCAGGTAAACGAGCGTCTGGTTTGTTGGACGCTCGTCCGTTCCAAAACGTATCGGCCCGTTCGTTTTCGAGAACCGGACGGGCGTCCATATATCGAACGCCCGTCCGGCCGCATAAGTTTTAAACGCCCGTTTGAATTAGTGAACGCCATCCGAGTTCCGTATTTCTTCTCAATTTGATTTTTAATGCTTTATTTGATATGGATACTTTAATTTGAGCTTCGTGGCTACTTATTTTCACGTAGATGTTCGAACTTACATGTTTACATCTTTCCATCTACGGATCCATGTTAAATAATTGAATCTAATGGATAATATACTTGATTCATCCATGCAAGTTATAGTTACTCGTCGGTTCTCGTATGCTATAAGCGGTCTTCGTGTTAATTAGTAGCTAATGTCGGTTTCCGTATGCTACATACCACCGTGATGAATCTTGTGAGCTTTGAGACTTATGTGCTTCCTTGTTATTTTTATAACTCATTTGGGTAGTAACTTGTCGGTTTTCCGTTGCTACGATGGAAACCTTAGGAGTTATATCGTTTAGTATAGCTAATTGTTGGTTTTCCATAATGCTATCACCTTTGACGAGTCTTAAAGCGCGTCTACACTTTTGCATGTAATGAGCGATCGTCGTTTATCGTAACTTGTCATTATCGGTAGACGTTTATTATATACATGTCATGTTGCAAATGAGTGGGCTAGTTTTCTTTCTTTTATTTTCTTTTATTTTTGCATATCATTCAGATGCATATCATTTAGTTGCATGTCATCTAGTTGCATTGTTTTTCTATTTTTCTTTTATTTTTCTTGAGTGTAGTTAACTGTCGGTTTCCGTAATACTACCTCATTTTTATTTTAGTTTCTGCATAGGCCGTAGTCACTGTAGAGTTGTCAGGGGTCAACTTGCTCAGCCTGAGCCTGTCAGAATTTATTTTTTTTATTTATTTTATTTTTAGGATTGCATATCATGTAGATTGCATTGTAGTATATTTTCATATAGTTGCACCTAGCCTACGACTTTTGTAGTATTTCATGTATAGTATTCAATCTTTAGTTGAGCTTAAGTTGAAAAATCTCTATGATCCTTTTCTTCATGTGCTTTATATATGTAATCTTTTCTTTTTCCCCGAAGACTCTTTTTGCACTAATCAAGTCTACAGGATACTTTCTATAGCTATTGTGCACTTTAAAGATGTATTCAGTTGTCCTGTGATGCTCCACAGTCTACTGAGCTATGCAAGCAATCCTGGTTCTTGTTGGTTCCTCCATAATTGCCAGCATCCAATCAGCTAAGTTCTCTAATTTATTATTTACGTATAACTTGAGGACAAGTTGCAATCTAAGTGTGGGGGAAGGGATAGATGATTTATGTGTCTACTTTCGTTTGCTCATATTTTTAGTATTTCTATGAAAAGTGCTTAATTTTCAAATTTTTTGTTATATCCCGAGTAGACAAAGGCATATCTTTGCTTGAGTTTATATCATTTTTGCTATATTCTGTATATTTAGTAATTTTAGATGTCTCACCCGACACTCTTTTTCACATGCCATAGTAAATGATGAGCTAAATGTTGAAAGCCTACCCCATTTTAGTTGGAGATTTTTGATGATTATAGCATGTTTCTTTGCTTATGTACAATTCTTGAAAAGTTTAGTAGTTTGTATTCTAGGATTAAAGTATGACATACCGTGAATATACGTAAGTTTGAATGTGATAAGTGAAACGTGATTAAGTCTTTGCAATAGTAATAAATTGTTTACTTGAGGTGTTATGCTCAGTGGTCTGTGCTACTAGAAAATAATCTTTTCCACTGCCAGCCAGAAATCTCTAAGTAAACATAGTTGTAATTGTGTGTGTCGGAAGCTGGTTTATGATTTGGGTGAGGTAGGGTGTACCACGTATGTCCTATTCCACTATGATGACCAAAAGCTCACGACAGTCAGGAAAAGCTGCCTTATGATTTGAGTAGGTAGGGGATTAGCGGGAAATGTCCTATTCTACTATGAGGGCAATAGCTCATTCTGATGTGCGTTTAAAAGTGAAATAATTAAATCAACTTATGAGAATAGTGTTATGAATTGAATGAAAGACTTAGTCATCGTTGATTTATCCCAAGTATAAGCTGAAAGATATGTTGTAGGGACTATCCTCTAAGTATGTCGGAAATGTTTTGAATACTCCCTATTATTATTTTTCGGGGTTTGTATGTTTTGAGAGGTGCATGTTATAATCGTTTCTATATTTCTAATTTCAATAGGATGTTGGCTAGTTTTGCTTGAATCAATTTCAAGTGTGGATTTAGTGGAAGTTTACTATGGCTATGCACACACGCACTTGGGTGAACCTCTAAACTACTTGAATATGTTTTATATTTGCATATATGTTTATTTGTCTCGAGCTTGATTTTTGTTTTGTTTTGCTCGGGACGAGCAAAAGTTTAAGTGTGGGGGTGTTGTTCAGGGTCAATTTGTAGTGTTTTTAAGGATATATTTTACATCAATTTTCCCCATATATAGATGTTTTTCATAGAAATCGAGCTTATAATCGATTAATTGAGTAAATGGTGTTTCTAATAGGTTAAATTGCAAAACGTAGTGATTTATGTGTTTAAATGATGATTTTATATTATTTTAGGATTGTGTTACGCTTTGGTATGTTTTTCCTACATTGTAGATACACATTGTTGATGGAAAGGATGATTTTAAAGAGATGAATTCGAGTGGAAAATCCCGAAATATACTCGTAATACGACGGGCTAATCAAAAAGGCGTTTTCTGAAAAAGAGTCCTTAATGAAAGTTGTAGAGTTTTCCGAGAGCTTTTTTATGACATTCGGACCATAATTTTTGGAGGTCTACAATTCAAGATATGAATTTTAGAAGTTTCATTCCTAAATAATTCTCCTAGCCGACTTAAGCTTTCCTTTCTTTTAGCTGCATGCAAATCCTAATTGGAGAAGGAATTAATTCAGCCGACATCAGCATTACATATTTCAGCCGCCTTGCTTCCTATATATATATACACAGCATGTAACCCTAAAGGATTATCAAAAAAAATACAAAATTTACTTCAGCCGCAATTCTCCCATCACAGCAGCGGCACTTTACTGGTTTCAAGGCCGGTCACCCGAGCCTTGTGCTCGGGTGATCCGGGTTAGATTAGGATGTCGTTTTTCTTCCGTTTTCGATTCATGAGTTCATCCATGTACCAAACCTTGTGAGTTTAATCTCTTTTTAATTTATTCAATCTCTAGTTTATTTTCATGATCTTTAATTTATTTTGTATCTTTTTATGATTATGATTCTATGTGTGAACTTTATCGAGAGATTGGTTTGCGATTGATAGTTACAACATACGAGAGTTGCGTAACGTTAGATCACCATAGAAAGATAGGATTTTTAATCGTTAATGATGACAAGTTAATCGATTAATTATCTAGGTTGTTAGATTCTAAAATACGAGAGTTAACCTGAATCTACACCGAGTGTTGTATGGAAATCAGTTTCAACTTACGAGAGAGTAGAGATTGATAAATTGGATTTACTAAGGAATTAGGAATCCGTAGCTTGAGAATAAATTCACTAAGGAATTAGGGGTTTATGTCTCGTGAAAAGGTGAAACCACAAATCGAATTAGAATCATGAGATTAACTAGGATTGAGATCACATAGGTTTGTATATTGGTTGTCTGATCCCATGTCTTTAGTTTAGATTGTTTTATTTTGTTTTCTAGGTTAGATTTATTTGATTTGTTCTTTGTTTTTTTTATGTCTCTTTCTTTCGTTTATTTCGTTTAAGAATTTAAGAGATTAGTGAAATTAGATTCAACATCCCTTTTCCCTGTGGATCGACCCTGTACTTACCCTACTATGCTATCAACTACCCGATATTTGGTCGGTTAGGAGTTAGTTTGCATGTTAAGTATAGGTTTATAAATTTTCTTTTGTTTTAATGATGCAAAATCCTCCCAACAAAAACACATCAAATTCTTCGACTTCTGTAGCACCACACCCGAGGATATCGAGGAAACGAACAATCAAAGGCTTTTCCTTGGTCTCACCAATGTAGTGCTTGCACCTTTGACCATTCACTCGAAACGGTTTACCGCTATAACCGTGAAGTTCTAGAACGCCACCAGGAATGATTTGGAGAACTTGTTCTCAACTTTCCAGGAAACAAATGTAACCTAGAGTTGTATAGAAGAACTTGTTCGCCGACGTGGAATTCTCTCTTCTTAATCTTAGCATCGTGGAGTAGCTTCATCTTATCTTTACTAATCCCGGCACTTTCATAGGCTCCGGAGTCCGAATTCGTCTAACTCATGTAACCGCTACTTTGCGGTCGATGTTTCCCACAAGATTGGGAATCAAAGTTCGAAACTTTGTAGCCCAATAAGCTCTATGCTCTAACTCGACAGCGGATGACATGGCTTTCCATAGACCATTTGATATGGAGATGTACCCATAGGGGTTTTATAGGCAGTTCTGTATGCCCAAAGTACATCATCCAATTTCAAACTCCAGTCTTTTCTATGACTGTTGACTGTTTTCTCCAGGATTTTCTTGATACTTTGGTTGCTTCTCTCAACCTGACCACTAGTCATCGGATGATATGGTGTTCCTGTCTTATGACGAACACCATACTTTTCGAGAACTTTCTCTAGGGGTCGGTTGTAGAAATGCGTCCCTTCATCACTGATCAAGGCACGTGGACATCCAAACCTCACAAAGATATTTTTCTTTAGAAATTTCATGACCGTCTTATGATCATTTTGAGGAGTGGCTTGAGCCTCCACCCATTTAGACACGTAGTCTACGCAGACTAAAATGTATTTTTTACCGCAAGATGATGGGAATGGTCCCATAAAATCGATACCCCATACATCAAAGACCTCGCATTCTAGGATGGGTTTCAAAGTCATGTCAAAACGCCTTGTCAGAGTACCGGTTCTTTGGCATCTATCGCAAGCTTTACAGAAAGCTTCTGTGTCCTTAAAGATCGTAGGCCAATAGAAACCGGATTGGAAGATCTTAGCAACGGTTTTCCACGGACCAAAGTGACCTCCAGTGGGTCCACTGTGGCATTGCTCAATAATATCCTGTTGCTCAGATTCAGGAACACATCTCCTAAGCAAACCATCTTTACAGATCTTAAAAAGATAAGGTTCATCCCAAACGAAAGATTTCAAATCAGAGAAGAACTTTTTCTTCTCCTGATAAGACAATTCTGGATCGAGATATCGGGCATGAAGGTAATTGACAATGGAAGAATACCATGGAACATCAGGAGGACAACCGTCGATAAGCATAATGTTCTCTAGGGGAAAGTAAAGATCTATATCATCTGGATCATCCTTTTCCTCACTTAGTATCCTTGAAACGTGATCAGCCACTACGTTTTCACTGCCCTTTTTGTCCTTTATTTGAACGTCAAACTCTTGTAGGGTCAGTATCCAACGTAGTAGGTGTGGTTTGGCCTCTTTCTTAGTCATCAGATACCGCAAAGCAGCGTGATCAGTCCACACAATCACTTGAGCTCCTAACAAGTAACTACGAAACTTGTCCATAGCAAAGACTACGGCCAAAAGTTCCTTTTCAGTAGTGGTATAGTTAACTTGAGAGGGGTTCAATGTGTGACTGGCGTAATAGATAGGCTGGAACTTCCCCTTGATCTTTTGTCCTAGAAAAGCACCAACAACATAGTTTGATGCGTCGCACATAAGCTCAAAAGGTAGGTTCTAGTCGGGCGATATAAGAATTGGAGCAGATATTAAACGATTCTTAAGCTCCTCAAACGCTTGGTTGCAGCTCTCATCAAAATTGAACTCAACGTCTTCCTTTAGTAAAGTGGATAGGGGCTTGGCTATCTTGGAGAAGTCTTGAATGAATCTTCTGTAGAAACCGACATGTCCAAGAAAGCCTCTCACTTCACGCACATTCTTAGGATAGGTCATCTTTTCGATAGCTTCTACTTTTGCCCTGTCAACTTCTATACCTTGGGCGGAGATTTTGTGGCCAAGAACTATTCCCTTATCTACCATGAAATGGCATTTTTCCCAATTAAGTACTAAGTTCTTTTCTACACATCTGGATAACACTTGATCAAGATTGTCAAGGCAATCATCAAAAGACTGACCAAAAACCGAAAAGTCGTCCATAAAAATCTCCATACACTTTTCTACAAGCCCGTCAAAGATAGCTAGAATACATCGCTGAAATGTAGCTGGGGCATTGCAGAGACCAAATGGCATTCGCCTGTAAGCGAATGTACCATATGGGCAGGTGAAGGTGGTCTTTTCTAGGTCAGCTGGATCAATGAGTATCTGGAAGTATCCTGAATATCCATCTAGGAAACAGTAGAATGCGTGTCCCGCCAGACGCTCAAGCATCTGATCAATGAATGGAAGGGGAAAGTGATCTTTCATGGTTACCTCATTGAGCTTTCTATAATCGATGCAGACTCTGTAACCAGTGACAAGTCTCAATGCTATTTCCTCTCCCTTCTCATTCTTCTCAAACGTAATTCCTCCTTTCTTGGGAACTACTTGAGTCGGGGAAACCCATTCACTATCCGCGATGGCATAAATGATTCCCATGTCCAGAAGTTTGATGATTTCCTTTTTAACGACTTCTTGCATATGAGGGTTGAGCCTCCTCTGGGGCTGTCTAACACATTTTGCACCCTCATTCGTCTTGATCTTGTGCATACACAGGTCCGGAGATATCCCTCTCGATATCTCCTACCGCCAACCAAAGGCTTTTTCATTTTTCTTCAAGACGTTGATTAGTTTCATTTCCTCTAAACGAGAAAGCTTGGCGAGATATAATCAATGGAAGCTTGTCACCTTCTCTTAAAAACACATACTTAAGATGTTTAGGCAACGGCTTCAACACCAAATCTGCAGGGGGGTCTTCTAAACTCGACTTTAGATCTCCACTTTTCAACTCAACATCACTGAGTTTACTCTGTGGTCCCACTGCCAAAGCTTCTCCTTCCAAAAATTCTCCCTCAAAATCAGCTGCTAATTGATCTAGATTGACCACACCATGGGTATTTAGATTATCAACCAATCGCTCATATTAAACTTCTACAAACCATGACTTGCTTATCCATATAATCGGTGAAATCATCCGTCATATAATCAATGGAAAAGCCGGTTGGAGGGCCGAGAGGGTACTTGAATGGACTTTAAGACATTGTAACTCACCTCTTGATCACCAACTCGGATAGTCACTTGCCCACCATCGCAATCGATGAGGGCTCTAGCAGGCGTAGATAAGAAAGGTCTTCCAAGAATCGAGGGACGTTTTCATCTTTCTCCATATCTAAAACATACCAATCAATCGGAAAGGTAAATCTATCAATCGAACCAAAACGTCTTTCGGGATCCCCGAAGCTTTTTTAGAAGATCTATCGAATTGTAGACTCATAGTAGTGGGTTCTAGAAGGCTTTGTAAACCGAGCCGTTTACATACGGACATTGGCATAAGACTTATAGAGGCACCTAGATCACACAAAGAATTAGGGAAGACTAGACCTCCCATTAATACTGTAAGTACGAACTTGCCAGGGTCACCTCTTTTAGTTGGTAAGTCTTCATAATTAATCATGGAGCAATCCTCACCAATTTGCCTTTCCATGCCTGCTAACTTCTTTTTCGAAGACACAACATCCTTGATGAATTTTGTATACTTAGGCATCTCGACCAAGACTTCTGATAATGGAAGATTTACCTGAGTATTTTTCAAAAGGTTCAGCACCTTTCCGTACTTTTTGTCCTCACTCAAGGGAATGTTGCTCTTTCTCGGTGGAAATGGAAGCTTCTTAAGGTCACTCTCAGAAAAGACTTTCTTTGTGGATGCACTTACAGCTTTGTCTTCCAAATCTTTCCATCGAACAGCTTTTTCAGATTTTTTTTGTAGTCAGGGGATCAGCCTCCCGACTTTCGCTTGCTTTTTCCGTCCTCTCAAGGGATCACCACTTGAGGATCACCAACTTCTTCACCTCTCGGGGGATCAGCCACCGAGTTTTCTCTTGCGGTTGAGGGGAGTGTAGGTGCTCGGCTTCCCTCCCCGCCTTATCAATGGCGGGGAGGGGCTAGTGGTTTCCACGATGGGAAGGACCACTAACTTGAGTACCGCCGCTCGGATTCATTGCACTGGCCTCCTCTTTACCGTATTGAATTGATGGCACGAGGTCAGTACATGGGCCTTTGTTCAAGTCAGCCTGAGCAACTTGACCACCCTTTGGATTCTTCTCGGTGAAACTGGGCAGCTGCCCGGGGGTCTAGAAGCTAAACTGTTCAGCCAGTTGCCCAATTTGTCTCTCAAGATTCTTCATTGATCTACTTTGCTCCTCCAATTTAGCTTCAAGATTGGTAGATTGGGAGGGGCCTTGAGAGTTTTGGAAATTTGGAGAATAGGGCTGGCTGGGCCGACTTTGGACTGCAGAATTAGAATTGGCGGGCCAATTCTGATTGAACCTTTGAGTAGGATTGGAAAATTTTGAATTTTGGTTCTGATTAAAACCAGGGTTTCTATTGAAATTTTGATTCGAATTAAAATTCGAATTAGGATTAAAACTTGAAGGTTGACTAAACCCTTGGTTTTGAAAATTATTACGCAGAAAAGCGATTGAACCTTTGATTGTTCTGGCCATAGAATGCATTCACTTCAAAGCATTACGCCCGTTCATAGGACGAGAATCTAGAAGTGTGCCCCACCTCGTCACAATTCGACATGTGACTTGATTGTCCGTCCATAATCATGAACATCATTCACTTGATAAGGTGCGGGGGATTAAATTGACACCGGCCATTCATATGGCCGGTCCGACAAAGCGATTTTCGCGAGAGTACGAACCCGAGGGTTCGTGGAAAAGAAGAAGTTTGATTTATCGGATTTGAAACTTGAGGTGTTGCCATCGCTTCGCGGCATGGCGATCAAACTTTGCAAATTGACTTCCTCAACCTTGGGAGGAGGAGGTGCTTGGATTGCTTGATAAGAGGGGGCATAGTTATACTTTGCAATGTCCTCAAACAATGCCCATCCCTCTTCAGGTGTTTTCTTCAGAAATGCCCCACCGGAAGAACTATTGACCATGCCTTTGGTGAGCTCGGTCAATCCACTGAAGAATGTATTGACTTGCCTTTCCAGTGGCAAGCCATGGTGGGGACACTTTCTAAGAAGAGACTTGAATCTCTTCCAACATTCGAAGAAGGATTCATTCTCTTTCTGATAGAAAGTGAATATTTCATTTAAACACTGGGCCGTCTTTGAAGGTGGAAAATATTGACTCAAGAACTCTCTCTCGAGTTCGGCCTGGTGGTGATAGATTCGGAGAGGAGAGAGGTGTACCACTCTTTAGCCTCTCCTTTCAAAGAAAAAGGAAACGAGTTTAAGCTTGATCGCATCCTCATTTACTCCTTGGATGCGTGTAGTACCGCATATCTCTAAGAATGTATGTAAGTGGGTATGCGGATTCTCTCGATTGATAGCCATGAAAGATTGATGCATTCCGCATCATCCGGATAAGTCCCGGCTTTAGCTCAAAGGTTTGTGCAAGTAATGGCCGGGATAACAATAGCCGGGTTGACTTTGACTTCGCCGGCCCGGCGTAGTTTGCCAACGTACGTCTATTATTAGCGGCCATTATCACAAAATCAGTGATTTCCTTGGCTAGTTGAGCTTCAAGATCTTGCTCGGCTCTGTCTGCCAGAACCACGAACGGAAAATCCGCCTGTTTGGCCGGACTACGGTTTGCTCGGGGTCAGGGGTGTATAATAACGGTCCCTTTTGACTCCGAGTTTGCATAAACCGGACCAAAAACAAGTGAAACGAAGCCTAAAAACTAAAAAATTAAAAGCCTAAACTAAAGAAAAGAAAAGGAAAGAAGAAAAGGAAACAAAATTATTGAAGAAAAAGGGACCAGACGGACGTCCAAGGGTTTGGACGGGCGTCCGGGTGAAATTTGGATTGGACGGGCGTTTAGTGGTCCAAACGCTCGTCTGAAAGGAAGAATACTTGAACGGGCGTCCAAATTTTATATATGGACGCTCGTCTAAGTGAATAAAAACATAACAGAATTGATAATTTTCCAGCGAACGGGCGTCCAATTTCCCAGACGTCCGTTTGGTAGCGGGAAAATCAGAACAGAATCAGAAAAATTGCAGAAAAGAAGAGAAGGTAAGACAGAAAGACAGAAGAGAAGAGCAGAGAACTAATCACAAGAGAACCTTAAACCCTAAGCTAAAAACCCTAATATCCTAATAACCTAAGTGATTACCAAGTAAAAACAGAAATTAAAAACAGGAATTAAAACGGAAAAAAAAACGAAAAAACAAAAACTAGACAACCGTCCGGTTCCCCGACAACGGCGCCAAAAACTTGTCACGGATTTTATTAACACAAAACAAACAAGTAATAATCCGGTTAACCTCAAGTATAAGGATCGTAGAATAGTGGTTAATGCCGGGTCGATCTTACGGGGAACTAAACAATTGTGATTCTAGTTTTTGTCTAACCTAAACTATGTCACGAAACTAATCTAAACAGCGAGTAAAACAAAACAAAACAGAAAATAAAACTAGACAAAGGATATAGTCCAAAGCTAGGAAGAATACGGGTTGCGAACCTTTAACTAACTAATCTAAGATGCAAATAAAAGTAAACTAACTAAACAAATTCAAGTTTTAAGGATTTAAATCAAGTGTATAACGAACAAACGAGGATTGATCCACCTATCCAACAAGCATTGATTTCCTATCTCGATTATATTGTGGTTTTTATCTAGGTTGTGATTCACCTTATCTAAATATGAACCCTAATTCCTTAGAAAGTTCATCTATTAATCTATTATCTTCCAATGCAAGATTAACGCGTTTTCTAACCAAAGGTGCAAACTTTACGTTTATAATCTAGCAATTAAACCTATTAACTTCCGTTATGATAGATTCAAATTACTATTCTTATTCATGGTGATCTACGGTTTATTAAGATTTCCATCAACAATAAACAATCAACACATGCATATCTTCCGATGTAAAATCAATTAAACATATTAAACATGAATAAGGAAACAACCTTTAATAAAAACTCACAGTATAATTGATGAAAACAAAATCAACAATTGTTGGATGGCTTCACAATACTCGTTTGATGAAGATTTTAGCTTCTAAACATCCTCAGCAACTCAAATTTGCAGAAACAGTGCATAAAAAGGTAACTAATTTAACCTAAATCTAAAGTGCATAAAAACTGGAATAAAAAGGAGAAAAACGCAGCCTAAAGCCGCCCCTAGGTTTAGGGTTTCGAATATTGTGTATATGGTATCTTCGGGTTGAGAAACGACCGCCTATATATAGATTTCTAAGTCGGTTCGGCAAAGTCGGCTACCGGACGCCCGTCCGGATCCTTGAACGCCCGTCCACTCTTCAAATAAACTTCGAATCGGGCCAAGTCATGATCGACGCTCGTCCATCCGGCGTCCACTCCCCGCGTCCAAACTTCCCGAATCAACTTCCCATCCCCGGACGCTCGTTCACTTCATCGACGCCCGTCCACCGGACGGAACCCGGACGCCGTTTGATATAATCGAATTCGATTTTTTTGATCTTTATCTCTTTTATCATCAATTAGCTCGAACTTAATCAACTTTTGATCATCTTTTGAGCCTCAAACATGTATCTATAACACATAAAAACATCGCAAAATGTAATAATGCTCAAATAATCATAAAATCACAATTAAAGCACCAAAATCAACCTATTTTGCGATTAACTCATTTAAAATATCATTTGCTCAATATTTCCGTTAAACACTCGTTTCTTATGCAATTTAGTACAAATACGGGGAAAAATATTATAGAATATAGCGTTATAAATCGTATAAATTCACCCTTAACAACTTTACCGGAGGAAGAGGCGTCGGTTTGGGGACGTTTATGAGCCATGTGCCTAAGGTTGTGGGCAAAACAAAACCAACACAGCCACAATTCAACATCAAACCAAGATTAAATCAACACCACACCTCAGACATTGTCCAAGATGGTACCACAAATCCAACCAAAACCCATACCATCCATCACCAAACACCATGAAAACAAATAGCACCACACCCACATCAATAGAAAACCAAAGACCACCACAAACCACCATCACAAAGCCACCATCACAAACACCAACAATCAACAATCAACACCACAGTCAAACAACCAATCCACCATCACCAAGGAACAAAAACAAAGCAAAACACAAAAGCTCAAATAAGTTATAGTTGAAAAGAGGAAATTGGTACTGCCCAACCCTAAAATTTGAAAATTGACAAGGTAATCAAGCCATACTTAGAGCCAAAACGAATTTTAGAATGGATGCCATGATGAATCGCAGCAAAAAGAGTGGTGGCCGGCCGGAGGATGCGTCAAGACGGTGTTAATGGAGTTTTCGGTTGAAGTGACAACGCCGTAGGGGGGCTGCGATGGAGGAGGAAAACGAGGGTGGAGAAAGACTGTGAGGGTGAGATAAAGGGTGGCTGAGGTTGAATACGTTATCTGGGGAAGTGGGTGGCGATTTGCGTTGGTTATGGCCAGAATCGGGGTGAGCGGGCTGAAAATGGCTGGAGAACGAGGGGGTGGGAGTTGAAAGTCGGGTGAGAAATGAAAAGGGTAATAGGTGAAGGTGGATTAAAAAGGTGAGCTTGGCGGGTGCCAATGGGGTTGGCAGGCGCCAAAGAGGAAAATGGACGGATTTTAACTCTCTGTTCAAGTGCAGCGGACGCCAAACAGGTTAGCGTGCGCTAACTACAGACAGAGGCTGAACAGAGAGTTGAGTGGATTTTGGCATGCGCTAACATGTCAGGCGCGCGCTAAACAGGTCGGGAACCCAAAACAGTTACTTTGAGGCTAAAACTCCCTAAATTAACCACCTAGATCACTCATAACACCTATAAACTAAATAAAAAAACATAGAAACGGTGGGATGCCTCCCCCAAGCACCTTTGTTTTACGTCGTTGGCTCGACGGAATGACGTATACAATGTCAACTTTAAAGTTATACCGTTGACACAAAGATGGAATTGGTGGATAGAAAGAAGTTTGATGGAATTATACGATTTGATTGTCAATTTTATAGTCCTTGACAGGACTCACACGAACCAACACAAGGGGTGGGGTCCTTAAGGAGAATGACCTCGAGTACCTCGTCAAAATGTAATCTTTCATACCTCTTCAACCGGAGACCATTTGTAACAAACGTCCCTTTGGTTGGGTGAATGATTTTGACGGCACCGGAGGGGTAGACCTTAGAACTAGATAAGGACCCGACCAACAAGATTTGAGTTTCCCTTGAAAAAGGTGAAGGCGAGTGTTATAAAGAAGGACCTCGTCACCTTCCTTAAACTCTCGAGGCTTAATGGCTCTATCGTGAAGTAACTTAGTCTTTTCCTTATAGTCTCTCGCACTCTCGTAAGCTCTAAGGTGAAACTCATCTAACTCGTTTAGCTGTGCTAACCGCCTCTCTCCTACCAGACCCTCATCCAAGTTAAAGAACCGGGTAGACTAATACGCCTTATGTTCAAGCTCTACGGGTAAATGGCAAGACTTCCCATACACCAACATGTAGGGAGACATGCCTACGGGAGTCTTAAGTGCGGTTCTAAGGGCCCATAACGCATCATCTAACTTATTGGCCCAATCCTTAGGGTGTGAATTAACGGTTTTCTCAAGGATACGCTTAATCCCCTGGTTACTCACTTCGACTTGGCCACTAGTTTGTGGGTGATAGGCTGTCCCTAACTTATGCTTGACCCTATACTTAGCTAGAAGCGTGTTAAAAGGACGGTTGTGGAAGTGACTACCGTTATCACTAATGATAGCACGTGGCACCCCGAAACGAACAAAGATATGCTTTTTAATGAACCGGATGACCACATTCCTATCATTAGTAGGGAATGCTATGGCTTCTACCCATTTTGACACATAATCACACGCAACTAGGATATACTTATTGTTATACGATGAAGGATAAGGTCCCATAAGGTCCAGTCCCCAAACATCAAACACCTCACATTCTAGGATCGGCTTTTAGGGCATCTCATTTTTCCTAGAGATCCTACCTACCCGTTGACATGTGTCACAAGCTTTCACATAGGCATATGAGTCACGAAAGATTGTTGGCCAATAAAAGCTACTTTGGAGCACTTTGAGATCGGCTTTGTCTCCCGCAAGATGACCACCGGCTTCCCGGTCAAGACAAAACGAAAGGATATTCCTAATCTCGCTATCATGCACACACCTCCTAATTATACCATCCGAGCAATGTCTAAATAGATATGGATCATCCCATAAGTAAAATCGAATATCACTATAGAACTTCTTGCGTTGGTAATCCTTCAAACTAGGATCCACATACCCACAAGCAAGAAAGTTCACAAAAGGGGCATACCATGGGTCACCATACCTACCCCGTTGCTCATGAGCACTCCTTTTCACCGGAAGCATCGCGTCAACTACCATCAACTACTCATCCGGGAAAGATTCATTGAGTTCCTTCTCAAATCTTCTCATTTCCTCATCTACCGTCATACGACTCAAGTGATCCGCTACCACGTTTTCACAACCCTTCCTATCCTTAATCTGCACATCGAACTCTTGAAGAAGCAAAATCCACCGCAATAAGCGGGGTTTTACCTCTTGCTTTGCAAATAAGTACCTCAACGCAGCATGATCGGTGTGCACTATCACTTTAGATCCAACTAAATACGACCGAAACTTGTCAAAAGAAAAAACAACAGCATGCAATTCCTTTTCGGTCGTGGCATACTTGGATTGTGCGGGATTAAGTGTGTGACTAGAATAGTAAATAGGCTTAAATATCTTATCAACTTTCTTCCCTAAAACAGGCCCTACAGCAGTGTCACTAGCATCACACAACCTCAAACTCACGTGACCAATCAGGTGCAACTAGAATCGGTGCGGTCACTAATAACTTCTTAAGCATGTGAAAAGCATCAACGCACTCTTGAGTGAAAATGAAGGGAGTGTCTTTTGTGAGAAAGAGTGTAAGTGGCCTAGTAATCTTGGAGAAATCCTTGATAAAACGCCGGTAAAAACCCGCATGACCAAGAAAAGGCCGAAAGGTCTTCAAGTTCATAGGGACGGGCAATTTCTCAATAGCCACAACCTTGGCTCTATCAACTTCAATCCCCTTAAGTGAAATCTTATGCCCTAACACTATGCCCTCTCTACCATGAAATGACACTTTTCCCAATTAAGCCCAAGATTGGTGTCTTAACACCTTTGCAAAACTTTATCAAGATTACTCAAACAATCATCAAAGGAGTCTCCAAATACACTGAAGTCATCTATAAAGAGTTCCAAGAATTTCTCAATCATGTCCGCAAAGATAGCCGTCATGCATCTTTGGAATGTCGCGGGTGCATTACACAACCCGAAAGGCATCCGTCTAAATGCAAAGGTACCATAGGGACATGTAAAGGTAGTTGTCTCTTGGTCCTTAGGATCGATGCAAATTTGGTAATAGCCACTAAAACCATCAAGAAAACAGTAAAGAGCATGGCCACTTAACCTCTCTAGCATTTGATCAAAAAAAGGGAAAGGAAAGTGATCTTTCCTAGTGGCATCATTCAGTTTTCGATAATCAATGCAAACACGATAGCCAGTGACTAAGCGGGTAGGGATCATTTCATTGTTTTCATTAGGTTGAACAGTCATACCTCCCTTTTTAGGCACCACTTGGGTAGGGCTTACCCATGATAACGGTCATTTTGTGCCCGTTATTCTATGACCTTTATCCCCGATTCTAGTTTAAAGGAGCTATAATAGAGTAATAATAAGTCGTTACACGCTTAATTTGCATATGCCGAGAGTTACGATTCATTATTATGTATTAAGAGGTTTTATTATATTATTTGATGTTACAGACTGTATTTCATGCTATATTTGTAGTAACCCATTGTGGAGCACAAGGATGGACTTCGGAGAAGCTTTAATGGATCGCAGACAAGTTCAGAAAGCCCAAGACGGAAAAAGAAGAAAGCCCAGAAGCACATAAGGCTCGGTCGACCGAGCCTATGCATTCGGTCGACCGAGTGGACCTGAAGCCCAGCAGCAGTCCGGCACATTGTTTGAGGCGGTTAGGGTTCAGTAGTGTCGGCATTTTAAGTCGGTTTTCTATGTCGGCTGAGGCTCTATATAAACACAAGTCCTTTGTATTTTTTATTACACCATCACCAACATTATTTCATATTTACATACAAGCAAATAAGGATTCATATAGGATTTTGGAGGTTGCTAGGGTTGCAAACATGTAAGCCCTAGTTTATCTTCTTGTTTTCTTTTAAGTAATCAATTCCCAATTATGCTTTGATTGTTTGAGTAGTTATGCATATCTAGATGATGTAGATCTAGGATATGGCGTGAGGGCGGTGGTGATACCTTGTCTATGAGGATCCCATACCCTACGTCCTCTACCTAATATCTACGGATGAATCTGTGTGTTTAATTTACGTGTGTTTAGATTAGTTTATATGATGTCCTGATGATTCGCTATATAATCCGATTCATATATGAAACGCTGAGAAATATATTCAGGAATGTAAATCTGGGGAGTTAGGCACTCGGGTGACCGAGAGGTGTCACTCGGTCGACCGAGAGCACCTATTCGGTCGACCGAGAGCCGTCAGATCCGTTTCATCCGTTAATCAGTCACGTCTTTATGATTAGGTTAGCTTAATTGAATCTGTTATCTCAGTCGGTATGGCTATGGCTACGTCACTCGCTTAATTTAATTAAAACGTGTAAAAAAGAAATACCGATATAAAACTCTTAGGTAGGCTTAGGAATTGATCTTCGGACGTTCAGCGTTATCTAGGTAGGTTTATATTAGGGAATTGCGCGCACCTTGTTATACGTAGATCGTAAACTAGAATGAGACTATAACTTGGTAATTGTTAGTTGGACGAGAGTTTGAGTGATCGTTTAGGAAGTACGCCTAACCATAGGAATGTTGCCTAGACGAGGTGTACGGTTAATATCGGCATCCTTAGAGTCGTAAGCGTGTGAGTTATATGAGATGGAGGCACCAAAAGGCGAAGTCACGTAACAATACCACGGTTGATATAGTGACCTACCGGTGCTACATCAAGTTTTAGGGGATGACTCCCGTAGCCAATATAAATAGATATGAACGGATTAATAGTTGTTGAGTCTTTATTGTTATATAAGTTGTCTAGATCCAAATGATTATGGTTATAATTGGGCAGTTGATTACGTTATTTGTTTATATGTTATTTGTTTATATGTTTGAGTGTGCCTTTCTTTTCTCGTATTCTATGTTGGTCATAGACCGTCTTTGTCAAACAAAATAAATAGGTTGACTATTTAAGTTAGGATCCACAAATTGATTCTCTGTGGGATCGACCTCGACTCTATCTAGCTATACTGCGATTGAACCTAGTTCACTTGCTAGTGGTTATTTAGGAATCGAGTTATTGATTTAACTTGACCTCAATCAACCCACTCGCTATCCGATATGGCATAGATGATTCCATGCTCTAGCATCTTCACCACGTCCTTACGCACCACCTCTTGAAGGTGTGGATTAAGCCTTCTTTGACATTGCCTCACCGGCTTCACATCCTCCTCCAGTATGATTTTGTGCTTGTAAATCTCGGGGCTAATACCCCGGATATCCACCATCTTCCATCCAAAGGCTTTCTTATGACTCCTTAGCACTTTCATTAGCTTTTCTTCCTGCAAAGATGTTAATGCCGCAGAAATAATCAAAGGTAATAAATTATCGGACTCAAGAAAAGCATATTTAAGGTGCTCCAGGAGTGGCTTTAGTTCCAAATCCTTTGGTGGCTCTTCAATAGACGGCTTCATTTTCTCACTGTTTAGGCCAAGCTCTAGATACTTATGCCATGATGCCTCAAGAAAAGGCATTGCCTCCAACTCACAAGCTGCTTCTCGCAATTCTTCATTATCATCATGAAGTGTGCTAGACTTCATTAAGCACTCCTCCATTGGCTCTTGATAACCCTGCGTGTTAGCAACTTCGGACACACAAGAATATATCGATTCAATTTCATCACATTCCTCAATATCATCATGGGGGTACTTAATGGCATCAAACACATTCATGGTCACACTCTCATCTCCCACTCTCATAGTAATATCACCTTTTTCTACATCTACATTAGCACTCCCGGTGGCAAGAAAAGGTCTTCCTAGCAAAAGTGAGTTTCTAGGGTCCTCCGCAACATCCAGCACGACAAAGTCGGCCGGGAACACAAACTTATCAACTTGGACTAACACATCCTCCAATATTCCTATAGGTCTCCTCAGGGTCCGGTCGGCCATTTGTAAAGTCATATTGGTCTCGGTTAACCTACCTAGCCCAAACCTTTCATAGATACTCCTAGGCATGAGATTCACACTAGCACCTAGGTCACATAAAGCTTTCGGGAATCTAATAGAGCCAATGGTGCAAGGGATATAAAAACATCCGGGGTCTTTCTTCTTAGGCGGAAGCTTGTTTTGAAAGACCGCAGAGCATTCTTCATTTAGGTACACCACCTCATCTATCTTGGTCTTGTTGGACAATATCCCCTTCAAAAACTTAACATACGAAGGCATGTTAGCTATAGCATCAACCAAAGGGATATTTATCTCAACCTTGCGCAAGATGTCAAGGAACTTGTTTTGACTCTTGGATAACACATCCTTCTTAGGACCTCTAGGGGAAAAGGTAAAGTGCTCAAATCAAAAGGTGTAGAAGAAGTATTCATACCATTTCTACTTGTACCTTTCCTTTGTGGATTGGAAGTGGTTGTGTCCCCTTTGCTAGTCACCTTCGGTGCCTCCTCAACTTGCTTATGAGCTTCACTATCTTGCTCTCCAACAACTTGAGCTTCACTATCATCCCTTACCATATCATCCACTTTGATTTTTACCATGATCTTCAACGCTTGTCCTCACCCCAATGTCACTACCAACCACCTTGCCACTTATTGTAGAGATAGCATTCACACCCTTGGGATTTCTCACGGTGTTACTTGTCAAGCCGCCAACCGGTGCGGTATTAGCATTTTCGGTCAATTGACCCAGTTGAGTTTCAAGATTCCGTATTGCCGATTGGAATGTGGCTGTGGTATTGTTGACATTTGTCTTGATATCCCTTAGCTCCCGACCTTGATCTTGGAGCATTCTTCCATGATCTTGCAATGTCTTGTTAATCTGCTCCAAGAGAATATCGGTAGAGCTCTTTTGTGGAATAGGAGCCATTGGTGGGGGTTGAGAATAGCTTCCTTGAGAGTAGTTTGATGAGCATTCGGATGTTGGTAAGTTCCGGATTGTTGTTGTCGTGGAGCTTGATTGCCTTGATAAGAAGGACTTTGTTGAGGCCAAGAGGATTGCCCTTGATTCGGACCACGACCCCAAGTCAAATTAGGATTCTCACGCCAATTTTTGTGGAGCTCCTTGGAAGTCATAATTTTGGACACGCCCTTGCCCCACATAGTTAGCATCATAGGGTTGTGTATCCAACATCAAACTCATATCCATAGGTTCAATCACCGGATTGCCATAGGTGGTGAGAGGGTTGAAATCCATTTGCCCCGCATTTAATTGCCCTAAAGCGTAGGCATTCATCAAAGATTGTTGCAATGAATTTGCATTATCCACTAAGGTACCGGCTTGAGGTGCTATTTGAGCTTTCATTGGCACAGTTGTTGGTGGTGTATTAGGAGATGTGCAATTCGTAGCCGAATGTTCACCACCACAAAGTTGACATAACCGGGCCTTCTTGTTCTCTAAAGCCGGATCATCAACCTTTTGTTCCATGGCTAACACCTTATTATGCAACTCGGAGTTTCTTTCGGGCTCATCTACCAAAGCGGTCACAAGTGGCTTTTTATGCTTCAATTGCCTTCTTCCCGAACTCCATTGCCTATTGTTCTCACAAATCATCTCAATGGTGGCCAATGCCACATCCGGTGCTAATCCATGATGGATCCTCCACATGCTCCATTCAATTGTTGCATTGAACTACCATCCAAATTTCTATAAAATAGATGCACTTGATCCCATGCTTCGAATCCATGTTGAGGGCATTTCCATAACATAGTTTTGAACCGATCTCATGCCTCAAACAAATCTTCACCCAATAGTTGCTCAAAGTTAGAAATGTCGGACTTCAAGTCAAGTGCCTTCGATGGTGGAAAGTACTTGAGCAAGAAAGTGCTTGCAACTTGTTCCCATGTGTGGTGGGAGTCATGAGCCAAAGATGAATACCACTCCCTCGCTTTCCCTTTTAGAGCAAAAAGGAACAAAAGTAGCCGAACCGCTTCCTTACCAACCCCATTTATCTTCACTGTTTTGCATACCTTAAGGAAATTATTGATGAAGGTGTTTGGATCATCCGTCGCCTTTCTTTCAAATTGAGCATTGTCCCCAAGTAAATGCCAGACATGTTGCCTTATCTCCAAGTTATTAGCCACAACGGCCGGTAATCGAATAGGACTATGACCCGTAGTAGCCATTGGGGTCATAAAATCCCTACAAAGTCTTACCGGTCGATTTCCCACTTGGTTCACTTGAGCTTGTGGCACATATGATTGAGGGTTCACTATGGGATTTGGTTGAGGGTTAGCTTGAGGGATAAATTGTTGAGCATAGGGATTGGCCATTTGAGGGTATTGGTTCATCATGGGATTCATCATAGGGTTCATCATTGGATTGAATTGGGCCATTTGCATCATCATTTGTTGATATTGTTGAAGGAATTGGGGGTCCATTTGTGGAGGTTGTTGTGTTTGAGGGATTTGTGGAGTTTGGAGAGGGATATTGGTCCTTTGTTGAAAGTGATTGGTCAATGAGGGACTACGCACAATATTCCCTTCTCTAGGTAGAGGTTCCATCCTTGGGGAAAGCGAATTTGATGGTTGACCTTGATATTGAGTAGTATCCCTTTCCTCAAACAGATTCACACTTCTTTCTCGTTCTATACACCGGTCAAACTCAAGATCTTCATTTCCCGTAGCCATACTAGAACTCTCGGAACTAAAACTCCCACTTTCCAAATATTGATTCACTTCCTCAACTAGAACCGCCTTGTTACGCAAGGCGTTTCGGTGTCTAGCCAAAGCTTCAATCTCGGGAATATAAGGAAGTAATGGTTCCTTTGAGCTTCGTGTCATACACTACAAGGAGCAAACAACAAGAAAACAGGAAAAAAAAAAAAACCTAAGCCTAAATCTTCAAAATACTAAAGAGAGATTGATTAATTCCCCGGCAACGACGCCAGAAAACTTGATGAGCAAAATAGTAATGACCAACCTTAACCGGCAGAGTACCGGGTCGGAAGCACTATAGAGGTGAGCAAGGTCGTATCCCACTAGGAATTTATGGAATACCAAAGTCGTTTTTTTGGATTTAGTTCAGGTTAACCCAGATGTTTCATGTTTAATTACACTAAAAAGAAATATAAACTAAAGATATTAAAGAGAGAAAGAGACATAGCCAAACTATGATCCAATTGATTACTTTCACCCCTCCAATCGATTAGCTCGGGAATGGGATTAACCAACCTACCAACCTCTACTTATATCGACTCATTCATGGGTGCAAACTCCTAAGCTAGTGTAAGACGCCATGCAACAATGGAACACCTTTTGCCCGGTTCAACAGTCCGCCTTTAAGAATTTAATTGACCGAAACAAGATTAACGCGCTAGAGTTGCCCGATTTCACAACCGATTGAACCTCACTCCCTAATCAATCTAAACAACTCAGTTGATTATAAAGAATGATCTTAAAACCCCTTTTCCCACACCCCTTCGCAACATACATTTATAAAAGTGGTGTGTTTGTTCATGAACTAGGTGTACAGTCTAATTCAAGCATTTATAACAAGTTTTAAGACATGAATTCGTCAATATAACAACAATTAAACACTACCCATTCCCAATTTCATCAATTAGAGGGTGATTTCTTCAATTTTCACCTAATTTGGCTATGAAAAGTTTAGCTACTCATAATAAAACTAAAAACAAGAAACAAAGATAGAATTAAAGCCATAAATGAAATAGAAACTGAAATTGATTACCAAAATCGTATAGAATTGGAGTTTACATCAAGCTTTTTCAACACCCATGTCAATTGGTGAAGAAGAAGACCCAAAATGAGAAAATCCAAGAGTAGACAAGAAATTTTAGCTAGAATCTAAGCTAGATTGTGTTTAATTTAAGTAAAATATGATGAATGAGTGAATCTAGGGAAGAAGAAGGAGAGAATTCGACCTAAAGGGGAGAAAAGTGTAAGTATCAAAGTGTAAAAGTGTGTCTAGAATGTCTAAAAAATCTGTGCAAGTGGTATTTATATTCTCCAAAAATGTGCAGGAAAAGTCATTTTGGCACGCCCCAAAACTGCTTCAGTGATTCCGCAAGCTCTTTGTATCAACTTGGCGCGCCCTAAACATTTTGGCGCGCCCCAAACCTGTTTTTATGGTTCTGAGCCTCTCTGTTCAACTTTGGCGTGCCCCAACTCTTTTGGCATGTGATGGGAGTCAACTTTACGTGACTCCGGTGCATTGTTTATCCCCGTTTACCACATTTTCAGCACATTTTTGGGTGATTTAGACCGTTTTCGGGGTATTATCGTGAGCTCATAGCACGGGGAGTGAATCCGTCACTTTGATGCATTATTGCCCCTTTTTGTTGATATTAACCCCATTCCCGAGCACTTTTACCCTCCGGAATTGTTTGGATGTTGTTGGTCATGTATGATGTTATAGGGTATCAGTGTCTCGAGGACCCGAAAGGCGATGATTTATGGTAAAAAGCATAACCGAGGCAAGAGAAGAGATCAAAGGAGGAAAAAGTGAAGTTTTGGGGCAACAGGGGTTCAAACGCACGTTTGAACCCCCAAAACGTGCGTTTCAAGAGGCACAAGTTGATACAGAGTTGAACCCCTCCAAACGCGCGTTTGAAACTATCCTAAACGCGCATTCCAAGTTTTTCAAACGCACGTTTGAACCTCATAAACGCGCGTTCCAGATGAAGAACAGTCAAGACCGTGCCCAAAAATGAAGCTAAACGCACGTTTGAACTAAGCCAAACGTGCGTTTGAAGATGTCAAACGCCAATCTCAGCCTTCCAAATATGCATTTGAGGCCTTTTTCCTACAGATTTTCTCCCACCTATAAATATCCCTCTTAGACTTTTTCTTGGATAACAATTATTCTCTTAGCAAAACACTACCCATTTCTTAGCTCGATTTTTGTAATAGCTTAGAATACTTTCTCTTAGCTTACATCAACATAATATTAGCTTAATCTTTCCATTTCTTAGCTCAGATTTCCATTCCAAACACTAAGAGACCACCTTTTAATTACTTCTTTATTTTGTACTTTTTGGATCTAATCTCGAATTTATGCAAATTAATGGTAAATTTCTCCTTTCTTTTACTTGTTATGGCTTTCATTTACTGCTTTGTATATGTTTTGATTAGCATAATGAGTAGCTAAACACCAACATAGTCGAATCATGTGAAATTTGGTGAAATCACCCTTTGGGTGATGAAATTGGGAGTGGGTAGTGCTTTTTATCGTTGTATCTTGCATGTTTCATGTCTTAGAACTTGTTATAACAGATTTGGGCTAGATTGATCACCTAGGTCAAAATCACACACATCACTCTAAAGAGTTGTTCAGATAGAGAGATGTGGGAAAAGGGTTCTAGGATCACTGCTTAGAGTGAGGTTACTCGTTTTAACGTTTAAAGCGGCTCTAGTGCATAGCATGTCTTGTTAGTGAACCTTCTTTAGGGAAGGGTAATTAATTTGGCATAAGGTGTTAGGAGAGAGTTGTTCAGACCTTAGCAATAGGATTAGGAGTACGCACCCGTGAAATTGAATGCAAGAGTTCGTTCGTTTAATGCACACTCCCGGTTTTGTCATTTCTTAGGGTGAAACTAGCTATTCTGATCATGGTTCGGCTATGTCCCTTAATCTATCTTTAAAACCTAGTAGTTTAATCTTCTTTCTTTCTTTCTTATCTTTAAACTTGTTAGTAGAGATCACTTTGGTGTCGTTGTAGTTTCAAATACTTTAAAAGATTGATCACCTAGACTAAGTAATACGTTCACTTTGGTACTTGCAACCACTTTTCCATTGGGTTCGACCTCGTACTCCTGTAGCTATTCTAGCAATCGACCCGGTACACTGCCGGTTAGAGAGTTAGTTTGCCCACAGTTTTCGAGTCTTTATAAATTGTTTTTGAAGGGTGAATTTAGCCTCGATCAGCATGCGCCAAACTCCTCCAGGCCCCAATTTCTTCACTTTTCTCTATTTTCTTCCATCTCCAACCATAGGTTTCATCTTTATACGCTCCATGCCTTGTCTCCCGGGCTTACGAGCATGGATTTTGGTGTCGTTGTAGTTACAAATACTCGATTCTTCTCTCCCGCCTTGATTCTTCTCTCCCGGGTTTCATCTTCATTGATCACTTTAGTGTCGTTGTAGTTACAAATACTTTAAAAGATTGATCACCTAGACTAAGTAATACGTTCACTTTGGTACTTGCAACCACTTTTCCCTTGGGTTCGACCTCGTACTCCTGTAGCTATTCTAGCAATCGACCCGGTACACTGCCGGTTAGAGAGTTAGTTTGCCCATGATTTCGAATCTTTATAAATTGTTTTTGAAGGGTGAATTTAGCCTCGATCAAAATGGCACCGTTTCCGGGGAAATGTGTGCTATTTGTGATATCTTGCAAGTGAACCGAAGGCTTGGGCCTAGGTTTTATTTTATTGTTTTCTTGTTGTTTGCTTTTTGTAGTGCATGACCCGGAGATCTCAAACACCACTCAAACCTTACATAGACGGGATTGAAGCTTACGCAAGGTGTAGAAATAGTCAAAGAAGAAGAGGTCATCAAGTAGAGGAGTCGAATCCGGTCTTTGAAGAAAATAGTTTGGGTGAGTTGGAAGAAGGATCCGGAATGGCACGAAACGGTGAACAAGGATTGGAAGGGAATTTGGGGATCAATAATGGTCCCGAATCAAAACCCGCCTCTTGTCAACAACAATGCACAAGGAGGTAGGAATGGACAAGGAAATAACGCTGTGAATGCGAATGGGCCTATACCACAAAATGCTCAACAGGAGGCCCAAGGGAATCAAATGGATCCCATTGTTACGCAACAGTTCAATGCATGGATGTTGAATCAACTTCAGTAGAACCAAAATCAAGTTCACAATCAAGGTGCAAATGCGATGCCTAATTGGTTTAACGGTCAACAAGAGAAGAATCAAGGCGGATTGACTTGTAGAGACTTTGTGATGGCTCCCACGGCAACCATGGGGCATAGTCCAATTCGAATGCCACCGGTGGCCGCTAACAACTTGGAATTGAATAGAAACATCATACACTTGTTGGGAGTCAATGCCATATTCAAGGGAACCGCTTTAGAAAATCCTCACTTGTTCATTGATCACTTTCTCCAAATAGTGAACTCAATAAAGATCAATGGAGTGAGCGATGAGGCACTCAAACTTATGCTTTTCCAATTCGCATTGAAAGAGCAAGCTAAGCGGTGGTATGATTCGTTGCCCAACGATTCTTTACACACATGGGAAGAAGTGATTAAGACCTTTCTACTCAAGTATTACCCCCCATCGAGGACCATGGATATGAAAGAGGCTACCATGTCGTTCAATGCTTATGAAGGAGAAGAGTTACATGAGTCATGGGACCGGTTTAAGGCTTTGTTGATGGAGTGCCCGGGGCACGGATTGAGATCTTATGAGGTAGTTCATGCTTTCTTCTAGGGTTTGGACCAAGTGCATCAAAGTACCTTGCATGCTCCGTGCAATGGAGATATTATGAGTATGGTACCCGAAGTAGCTATGAACCAAATAGAGAAGATTTCCGAGACCTCGAGGCAATACATATCGTCAAGTAGAAAGGGGACAAGGAGTAAGAAGCCCGGATTGGTTGAAGTGAAAGAAGTTGAGGCAAATGATCAATATCATGCTCAAGTACAAACGATGGAGCAACAATTGGGGAGATTGCAAAAGGAGAATGAGAGTGCTAAACTTTGCCAAATTTGTAGTGGATCACACTCGGCAAAGGATTGTAGGATGACTACCAAAGCTCAAAACATGGCTTACCCTCAATCCTCAACTCAAGGGCAACCTAGTACTCTATCTCAAGAAAACATGAATGAGTTGGCTAAGCGGATGATGAGTATTTGTTCGATGGAGCAATGGAATGCGGGGCCCCAATTTCAAAATCAATTGCAAAGCGCCTACCAAGGCCAATATATGGGAGATCAACCAAGTGGGCCACCGTACGAAGAATCTCAAGATATAAACTTTGTGGGACAAGGTCAAGGAGGAAATTATGGAAATCAAGGTGATGGTTCTTGGAGGAATAACAACAATCAAGGTTGGAACCGAAATCAAAACCAAGGCCAAAACCAAGGTTATAGACAAGGCCACAATCAAGGCCAATCTTCTCAAGGGCAATTCTATCAACCTCCACACCAAAGGCAACAACAAGGAGGGTATAATCAACAAGGTTCTAGTACTTATCAAAACCCTCCACCTTTGGCTCCTATACATCAAAAGAGTGCAACCGATGTCATATTGGAGCAGATGAACAAAAATTTTGCAGAGATAAAGAAAGACATGGTTGAGATGAACTACAAACATGGGTCCGCCATAAAAAATCTTGAAACTCGATTTGGTCAAGTGGTGTAACATGTTCAGTTGAAATGCGGCTTACCGAGTAACACCGAGAAGAATCCAAGAAATGTAAGCGCCATCTTAACTCGAAGTGGCAAAGTGTTGAGAACAAGTGGTGAAAAGAAAGTCCTATGGGAGGACAAAGCTAGAAAAGCTCCTATTGAGACCGATGCGGGAGCCATGGGTGGCGATATTGATGGGATTGAATATGATGAAGACCATGAAGAGTATGTCAAGAAAAAGGAAGTTGAGAGGAAAGAAGCTCAAGCTATGGGAGATTATGTGGTTATTGATGTGAAAGAGGAGGAACCAACTAGAAGAGAAGGGAAAGAGCCAATGAAAGATTCGTCTTCCCCACGCACCAAAGGTAAGAAAGGTATGATCCCTCCTCCTTCTAAAGATTTTGATTTGAGCACTATCCCTTATCCCTCTAAGAATCATAGACAAAGTTTCTTGAATAAAGCACTAACCCGATTTATTGAGATTTTGCGAAAAATTGATTTGAACATTCCTTTTCTTGAAGCACTTGCGAACATGCCCTCTTATTGTAAGTTCTTAAAAGGATTGCTAACTAACAAGAGTAAAATGCAAGAGGTTGTTTGTCTAAATGAAGAGTGTTCCGCTATTTTTGATGCTAAGTCTAGAATTCCCCCGAAGGTTTGAGACAAGGGTAGTTTTACTATTCCGGTTACTATTGGTACAACTCACTTTCCTAGTGTTTTATGTGATTTGGGAGCTAGCATAAGCTTAATGCCCCATGCTATATATGAAAGCCTTGACCTAGGAGAGTTGGTTCCAACGGGGATGACCCTTCAAATGGCGGATAGGTCTATTAGGGAGCCTATGGGAGTGATAGAGGATGTCATAGTGAAAGTGGATAAGTTTGCCTTCCCGGTAGATTTTGTGGTATTAGATATGGAGATGGACTCCAAAACACCTTTGTTGTTAGGACGTCCCTTTTTAAACACCGGAAGGACCTTGATAAATGTTGCGAGCGGTGAGATTATTTTGCGAGTTGGTGAGGAAAGAGTCGCGGTCAATGTTTATAAGGCCATGAAACATCCTAAGGAGAGCACCGAGGACTGTTTTTCTGTTGATGCTATATATTCTTGCGTTTCGGAACATGTTGACATGCAGGAATATAAGGAAAAGCCCGATTAATGCATGGCAAGAGTGAGCACGGAGCTAGAAGAGGAGGAAGAGTTGGAAGGTGAAGCATTGGAACTCGAAGAGACGGCTTTTGTGGGTGAGAAATGGAGTGAGAAGATCGATCTTGGGCTTGAAGGAGAGCTAGAGAAGCCATCAATTGAGGACCCACCGAAAGATTTGAAAATGAAGCCGCTTCCACCTCATTTGAAGTATGTTTTTCTTGAAAATGATGATTTACTTCCTTTGATTATTTCTGCTACACTAACGGCTTTGCAGGAAGAGGAGTTAGTGAAGATGCTTAAGAAGCATAAGCGTGCTTTTGGGTGGAAGATGGGTGACCTCAAGGGCATAAGTCCTACTATTTGTCAACACAAGATTATTCTAGAGGATGGAGCTAAGCTGGTGAGGCAACCTCAAAGAAGACTCAATCCACACCTCCAAGAGGTTGTGAGGAAGGATGTGGTCACAATTGTAAAGTCCCACATCGGTAAAATAAGAAAATGCTTACCCCCATATAAGTGTGAGACATAAAGGTCTTGTAAACTCGGGTTAGCCCTTTTAGACCAAGCGAGGACGGCGGTCTAAGCAGTTGACCGGACATTTATGACTCATTTAGCGCTACCAGACCCGGGGTCTGGGGGCGTTACAACAATGCTAAAGCTTGGGATCATTTATGCCATCTCGGCTAGCAAGTGGGTGAGCCCCACTCAAGTGGTACCGAAGAAGGGAGGTATGACCGTTGAAATCAATGACAAAGGTGAGGCGGTGCTTATGCGTTTGGTAAGTGGTCATCGAATTTGTATTGATTATCGTAAGTTAAATGACCAAACCCGTAAAGATCATTTCCCCCTCCCTTTTATTGATCAAATGTTGGAAAGATTGAGTGGACATGCTTTTTATTGCTTTCTTGATGGGTTTAGTGGTTATTACCAAATACATGTGGCCTTAGAGGACCAAGAGAAGACTACCTACATTTGTCCCTATGGTACCTTTGCTTTCCGTAGAATGCCTTTTGGGTTGTGTAATGCACCCGCGACGTTCCAACGGTGCATGGTTGCCATATTTGCTGATATGATTGAAAAGTTCTTAGAAGTCTTTATGGATGATTTTAGTGTTTGGTGATTCCTTTGAGGATTGTCTAGATAATCTAGAAAAGGTGTTGAGTAGATGTGAGGAGACGAATTTGGTGCTAAATTGGGAAAAGTGTCATTTGATGGTCACGGAAGGGATAGTCTTAGGGCATAAGATATCTAGTAAGGGTATAGAAGTAGACAAGGCTAAGGTAGAAGCGATAGCTAAGCTTTCTATGCCCACTAACCTAAAGACTCTTATGGGTTTTCTAGGCCATGTGGGGTTCTATCGTAGGTTCATTAAGGATTTCTCGAAAATAGCCCGTCCTCTTACCCTTCTTCTTGGAAAAGACGTCCCGTTTGATTTTGACCAAGCTTGCGTTGAGGCATTCTTGTTGCTCAAGCAATTTCTTGTATCCGCTCCTATCTTAATTGCCCCGAAGTGGGATCAAGAATTTGAGCTAATGTGTGATGCGAGTGACACTGCGGTTGGTGTGGTCCTTGGTCAAAAGATCGATAAAATTTTCAAGCCTATCGCTTATGCTAGTCACACCTTGAATCCGGCCCAACAAAACTACACCACCACTGAAAAAGAGCTTCTAGCGGTCGTCTTTGCATTTGATAAGTTTCGGTCTCATCTCGTAGGTTCTCGTGTAGTTGTGCACATGGATCATGCCGCTTTGCATTATCTCTTTGCCAAGCAAGATGCCAAGCCCCGCCTCTTGAGGTGGATTTTGCTCTTGCAAGAGTTTGATCTTGAAATCCGTGATAGAAAAGGGTGTGAGAACGTCGTAGCCGACCATTTGAGTCATATGGAGCTTAGTGAGGAGTTGATTAAGGCACAAAGTGAGATAAATGACTCTTTTCCTCACGAGAAACTTTATGCACTTGACACCCTTCTTTCGGTTAAGAAAGGCAACTTTCTAAAAGTCGGTAAGGAAGGTAGCCCTTGGTTCGCACCTTTTGTCAACTACCACGAGTGCAGTTTTACAGATCCCGACCTTGACTCAAATCAAATGCGTAAGTTCCTTAGTGAGGTTGGTAAGTATGTTTGGGGGGGATCCTTGCTTATATAGGTTGTGTTCGGATGGCATCTTGAGGAGATGCATCCCGGAGAGTGAGATTTTGAGCGCGCTTTCTTTTTGTCACGATAAAGAGGCCGGGGGCCACTTTTCGGGGCAAATGAACGCTTTCAAAGTGTTGCAAAGTGGGCTATATTGGCCCACTTTATTCCGAGACGCACATGCTTATGCGAAATCTTGTGACGCTTGTCAAAGGTCCGGTCATATATCTAGGAGGAGTGAGATGCCTCAAATGCCGATCATTGTTTGTGAGATTTTTGACATGTGGGGCATTGTCTTTATGGGCCCCTATCCTTCTTCGTGTGGTAAAAAGTATATCCTAGTCGCTTGTGATTATGTGTCAAAATGGGTTGAAGCCTTAGCTTCACCCACCAATGATAGGAATGTTGTTATCCGGTTTCTCAAGAAGAACATCTTTTGTTGGTTTGGGGTACCTCGAGCTATAATTAGTGATAATGGAAGCCACTTTGCCAATAAACCGTTTCACAAACTTTTAGCGAAGTATGGGGTGAAACACAAGCTAGGTACCGCTTACCATCCCCAAACGAGTGGTCAAGTTGAAGTCACGAATAAGGGTATTAAGCGTATCTTAGAGAGGATGGTAGATGCTAATGTCAAGAGTTGGTCGTTAAAGTTAGATGATGCTCTATGGGCCCATAGGACCGCCTTTAAGACACCCCTAGGCATCTCACCTAATATGATAGTCTATGGTAAATCTTGTCATCTTCCCGTAGAAATCGAACATAAGGCTTATTGGGCTATAAGAATGTTAAACCTCGATGACACCTTAGTTGGTGAGAAGCGTATGGCCCAATTGAATGAACTAGATGAGTTTCGCCTTTGTGCTTACGATCTTTCGACGAAGTATAAGGAGAAGACTAAGTTACTCCATGATAAGTTGATCAAACCTCGTGTTTTTAATGAGGGTGATGAAGTCTTATTCTACAATACTCGTTTGCATCTTTTCCAAGGGAAGTTGAAGTCTAGGTGGTCCGGTCCCTACGTGGTGTCGAAAGTCTATCCGTCCGGTGCTATTGAAATCACCCATCCTAAGTTTGGCACGTTTACCACCATTGGTTTACGGTTGAAAAGGTATGAGAGGTTGCCTTACGACGAAGCACTAGAAATAGTAAACCTTGAAGACCCCAAACCGTGTGATGAATCGTTTAAGTCTTGTCATGGACTTTAAACCTTGACCCGTAAAATTCTCAATCCATCATTTCATCTCTCTTTCTACCCTTTCTCGCCTCGTGCCAACGGTATAACTTGAAAAAGTTGGCACTGTATAATCCATCTTGTCGAGCCAACGACGTAAAACAAAGGCACTTGGGGGAGGCAACCCACCATTTCGTAGTTTTTGTTGAGAGATTTGGTGTTTTTAGTGGTCTTGGGGTGGTAAGAATCAAGTGTGGGGTAGAAATCTTGAGTTAGCCTTGTTTCTGGTCCAAACGCACGTTCAGCACCTCTAAACGTGCGTTTCAGCTCTCATCCTTCCAAACGCGCGTTTGGACCCATTCCAAACGTGTGTTTCAGACCCCAACTCTCTGTTCTTAAATCCCCTTTGTAAACGCACGTTTAAGACTTCAAACGCGCGTATGAACTTGCGAAACGCACGTTTCACATTTCCAAACGTGCGTTTGGGGTCGTCTACTTCATATAACCCCTGCTTTCAAACGCGCGTTTCAGATTATTTTCTCCCAAACCCTACGATCGAACGGCGGCCTCTTCCACCCTTTTTGCTCGAAATCACTCGATATTACTCCATTTTCAGCGATTCAAAAGCCAAACAAAACCTCTCAATCCCCTCTCTTGTTTCTACTAACCCATTCCAACAACAAATCCCCCAGTTCCTCGATTCGATCTTCAATTTTTGGCAACTTTTTGCCTAGGTCGAATTTGACCCTCATTGACGTTTCGGGACTCGTTTTTTGCTCCAAATCGTTCACCTCATCTCTTTTAAGCATAGTACAAGTACATTTTAGTTTTATGTATAAGTTTCGGTTAGGGTTAGTTTTTAGCCTTTTTGGTTTAAACGCCCCTTTCCCGTTTATCGACTGTTATTGATTTTGTATCTGTTTTTGCTTTGTTTTGCTTGTCTTATTGTTGATGGTGAATGGTGTGGCTCTCGTGGGATGATTCATTGGATGGATTGGCTGGTTTTGAAATCCCGGTTGGACGATAACCGGGTTGGTTTTGATTGTTTGAATTTGTTGATTGATGGTGTTTTGGTGAGTATAGAAGCAATGAGAGTGTTGGTCCCTTGAAAAGGCTTTGGTTAAGTTTAGAGGGGGGGGTGAATAAACTTAACACTTAAAACTTTGGAGTTAACAAACTCAAAGAACTTCAACAGCTCGATACCTCGATAGTTTGTCGACACCTCGGTAGCCCGCCGATACACGTAGTCTGCGATAGTTGAGTTTCTTGAATTTGTGCAGCGGAATAATATCAAAAATTAAGCCTTAATACTTGTTGTTAAATATGATACTAAGTATTAGATACTCAGTAGTGTATGTGTGTGATTTCAGTTGCTAGATTCAGTAGGTTGATGTGTATATAATAAATTAAATGTAGAATGTAAATGCAGAAAGTAAGTAGGCAGATTTTATAGTGGTTCCAGGTGGTGTAATCCTGTCAGTCCACTCTTCTCCTGTGATGTTGGAGGTAATTCACTAGAGATCTTTGATGTAGCTGTTACAAAGATTCCTAAGTTGCTTGTCCTTCACCAATAACTATGGCTTCACAAACTGAAAACTAAGAACAGGTAGGATTCTTTGCTCCAAAGTTTTCCACTTTGGTCCTTGAAGGGTAGGATTGCCTCTTCACCGGCTCCACCACGGACAACGATCTTTCACACCCAACAGATGCTTCACTTGTCTTCGACGGAGTTCTTTGTAAAATAAAGATTGAATCAAGTAAATGATTCGGTTACGGCCGACTTGATTAGGATGATGTAATCGGCGACTTGCGATCTTCAAGTGTGTAAACTTGATATAGCTTGAATACAGAATACACTTGAAGATTTTCTCTGGATCAGTAAGGTTAAGCTCAGTAGGTTCAGCAGGGTGTTCTTGCAGCTCATAATTATCTCTTATATTTTTCTCTTAAAAGTTCATCAGTCATTTTATTTTTCTGAGTTGGAAGTCCTCTATTTATAGGTAGGAATGTATGTGACTTGTATTTGAAATTAAAATATAGCCGTTCCATGTTTTGTCCTATTTGACTTCCTTTCTGTCACTATTCATAGGACTGACACTGTCAGAATCCTTTTTGACAGTGCAGTATGTCCACCCTTTGACTTATAACCATTGGATAAAGTCCTGAAACATCCCAACGTCCTTTTAATCTCAGCCCTTGATTTGTTTGATAAATCTGAGGTAGTTGGTTGTCCTTATCCATGTAATCTTCCAATATAATCTTGAATTAACCAAGGCATATTATCAGCAGGTTCATCAGTCTGCTGAAACACCTATCAGTCGGCTGAACAAATATTTGCTATGTTTTAAACATAATGCAGCAGACTTCTTTTATCTAAATTTTATTTGTGAAGTTAGATTACACCTTTTTAATTATAACCAAGTTCCAAACATCATCCAACTTATGGAACTTAGACCTTCTACACAAGGTATATGTAAGGTCATCACAGACTTGCCTAAATTCTGATTGCATATCCTTGACTTTAACCACTAAGTTTGATCCCTTAGCCTTCATTTACTGAGTTTGAGCCCTCAGCCTTCAGTCTTCAGCAGATTCTTGACTAGTCTACTGACCTATCTACCCTACTGATAAAGACCAGTCTGCTGATATAAATCAGCTGACTATTACAGTGCTTGTTTGATCAAACCTATTCATAAATCAAACTCTAATAAACCTATACATTTGATCTAGACATCTTTTTGCCTTTGCACTATAACAGCTAGTCTGGCACTCATCATCAAAACATAGAAATAAGTCTAACAGAGAGAGACTAAGCGTAAAGAAACCGAGGGAAAAGGGAAAGGCAAGCAACCGGTAGAAAAACACATGCCCAAAAAGCAGAAAACCCTAGTTTATCCCCGGATACCTAAGGGTGGTATTCAGATTGGTGACACGGGCCGTGCGGAGAGTAGGAACCCTCGAGCCCTTAGACCTGCGGGACAGTTGAGAGATGAGACTTCTGATGAAGACTTTGAACCGGATAGTGAGGGGAGGAATTCTAGTAGTGATAGTGAGGAGGCGACAGACCTTGAGAGTGATGTGCCCTTGGCACGAATGCGAACCAAAACTGCACAACAACCTGTTTCACTCCCTCCTCACAGTATTCCCGAGCAAGATCCTCCACTAGCTCCTCCCCCTCATGACCCTTTACCTTTCGACCAACGTTTCAACTCACCAGTGGCCATGACAAACTTTAATGAGTATATCACCACAAAGAACATGTGTTACGAGAGAGGGTTAGATCTTAAGGTGGTTCCTCCAACGTTTATCGATAACTTAAGAAAGAGAGGATGGAACAACTTGATTCTTGAGCCTGAAGGAAACCTCAACCTCGCACTAGTTCGGGAATGGTATGCTAATTTTAGTGTGGCCAACCTAGAGTCGGGGTTCATAAAGGTAAGGGGAGTCAATGTCCCGTGGTCCGTCAAGGCCATTAATGATTACTACCGGATACCGGCTTTTGAGGGACAGGATTATATCAGTTAGTTTGCATCGAGACAGCAATGGGGGATTACTGAGACTGAGGATCCTTTGGAAAAAATGAGGAAGGATATCAATCCAGATTTACAGTGGGTAGCTAAGGGAAGTAGTGGACAGAATCAGTTAGTGACGACAACTTGGCCTGATGAATGGAAAGTTAAAGCAAAGTTCTCCCAGAATCGCCTACTACCTAAGGACAACATTACGTGTTTCCACATCAAGGACTTGCAATTGTTGTATGCCTTACACTATGATCTCAAGGTAGATGTCGGGAAGACTATTTTCGAGGAGTTTAGAGAGAATCAGAAGGTCAAGCGTCGTATGCTCATGTGCCCTTACCTCATTTATGGCTTATGCAAGAGAGTTTCGGTCGAGGAATACCTTGATGATCAGATTTTGAGAAAGAAGAATCAGCCCGTAGCTCCTAAGCCGTTCAATGCCCGCACCACTCCAATGCCTCCTAGGCTCTCCTCATGACTTATTCACACCGTCCTTCACCCCACCACCTCGACCACTTCCACCACACTCCCTATACCTCCACCTGTCATCACCTCCACCACCACCACCACTATACCTCCACCTCCTCCTTTCACTACTAGACCTTCCACCACACCTATACCTCCACCTTCTACACCTACAGCCGGGGGACCGTGGCTTAGTGAGCGGCAGGGGCTTCTCATTGCACATAAATAGCGGGATTAGATGGATAGTTTGAGGCTGACTCTGAACGGCATAGTAGAGAATCAGAGGGTGTTCGCTCGGGCCAGACAGATAGACCTTCCTCAGTTGGACATAGATGAGACACCATTCCAGTATACCCCAGAGATTGAGGCGGACTTGCAGAGGGTTTCAGAGGAGTTGATAGTTGATGAGCCAGAGGAGGGGTTTGATGACATTTCTTTGGATGATCTGATGGGCACAGATGGGGCTGAGACAGAGGCAGATAGGACGGGTGATGCGGGACCTACACGGACCGAGAGTGCAACTCGCGTGGTTGCACCATCTTCGAGCACACACGACTCCACTACCGATGTACGGGGGCATGGAGCGAGACTAGCATGTTTTTCATGCACTTTCTTATCTTAATTTTTGCTAGTCTGTCTCTATTATACTATGATGTTTCAGTTACTTTTGACGTTCTTTCATCATTCTTTGGATACACTTCACTTTGCATGCACGTGCACTTATTTTTGAGCCCCTGAGGCCTGTTTGACCGTGTATGTTTCCTTTCCTTTGACTTATACTATGGGATGACGTGGATTTTTATTATTGGTTTATATCTGATGCATGGATGTTCTGTTTTTATTGATTCTATTGTATCCTTCCATTGCATATCCCGTATCCCCCCTCTTTATGCTTTGATCTCGTCACTGTGGCATGGACTCGTTATTTTACGCACCCGCTTACCCTATTGCTTGCTTTATAGCACGTGGATTCAGTCCCATGCATGCGCTTTCTTTGTTTCTGTTGATCTCGCTTTAGGTTACAGGATGGATTTATACGAGGGTGTCACACGTTTCGAGTCACGATTGTGCCTTTCTGCCGGATTTTTGGGCAAACAGCTAAGTCTTTTACTCTTTTTATCTCTCACACACTGAGGACAGTGTTGTTAGTAATACCATCCGCAACGGAAGCGATTTGAGGATCTAGATCTATAATTTACAAGTAATAAAATAACTAGATCTACTCTACAAGGGGGTTGTAGAACATACCTCTTGGATCTCAAAATCCAAGTAGAAGAACCGCAATAGGAGAAACAAAAGATGGTGTGAAGAGCACCACGATCTTCCGCAGGTGTGATCCGAGCAACTTCCCGGTGGAAGGAAATTCTCGTCTCGAATCCTTCCGATATGCTATCCGGAAAAATCTCCAAAATTTTCCCTTTCTCTCCCCTTGGCCGAAAATTTTCCTTCTCCTCTCTAAGAGGTAGAAGTCAAAATTAACAAGTGTGATGTAGGCTTGGGAGAACTCTCTTTATATAGGAGATTAATCCTTGTCCTCCAAGGATTTTATTTTGCAAATAAATAAATCCAATAAAGAAAAGACAATCCCATAATATTCTAGAACAAATCTAGAATAATATTTATCTATTTCTTACCATAAATATTTATCCAATAAATATTTTGTGCACATGTCTTATTAATACACAAGAAAACAATTTATTGTTCAATAAAACATGCCATGGCCGAAATTTACTTATTGTGACCTAGTCACAATAATTTTCGACTATGATACACTTTTGGGCCAAGATTATGAAAAAATGTCTTTTTCACATATTTAATTATTTAGCCCAACTAATTTAATAGTCCACTAAACAATTAATTCACATATCGTTTTAATTAAATTCTAATAAGAACTAAATTAATACTATTAGGATTTGACATCCGAAAATAGCTATGCTATATTGGAGGCAGGTCGGGGACCATGGACTAATAATCAAAGGCTCCGATAAATCAAATAAATAATTATCTTACAAACAGAATAATTATATTCGATAAATCAATCACATGAATATGCCACCATAATCCCGTTACTGCACTACTCCGATTATGAGATTATATTTATCTCCTCACGAGATGATAATAAGCGTCCATTGATATAATCATTACATATGGATTAATCCTCCATAGACTGTTCATTCTAAATCGGGAAGTTACCGTTAACCCTTTTTAGAACCTCTTATCCTTATTTACCATTAACCCCTAGTGATCAATTAATTCATATAACTCACCGGTAGCTAATCGGTGTAATATGAACTCCATGGATCGATCGGTTTCTAGGATTAACAAATAAGGGAAGCTGTCTATCTACTTCCGAAATGGAAGGAATGGATTCGATATCGTGATAACAGACTACCTACTCAATCCAGTACAATGCCAAGATAGGGTAATTCAGATCACAGACTCAGTGTAATCCTTAACCATCAAGTCAAACCTCATACTGATTCAAGCAGTTGACTGTGATCACCTCAGGATTAAGATATATCCACAAATATGATCATCGATTGATTCGATAAGACTTCTCGATTACGGAATTATATCGTGAACTCTAATCAAATCGGTCCAGCCCTATATGATATATCTATAATATATAAATGCCCCACCAGGTTCTCTTAACCGAAAGTCCGGATAAGACAATCTCACCTATTGTGTTCTGGGCGCATTAATAGCACGTTAAAGGAGAGACCCGATAATCTCGATTAACTTCACTACGGGCTAATTGTATTTTAAGTACATCTTCAATAACTCAATCCTCCCGTGTATATCCCATACACTGAGTTAAGTGATTACATAAACGATATACTTCAGGGTTTTCTGTAGTGTAAATACTATTGTCACATCGGTGAATATGAGAATAAAAAATATGAATAATAATATCATTTCATTTATTAAATAAAATAATTACAAAATTGTCTTTCGGGCATCACACCTAACAATCTCCCACTTGCACGAAAGCATGTGAGTTATTGTTTTAGAGCACACCCTATTATTTAAACTACAACAAACTACATCTCCCACTTGCTCTAAAGCAATGGAGACCCATCCCGTATTCTAGTACCCATTAAGCATGTCATAAACATTGTAGATGACAAAATACACTCCGAGTGAGCCGTCGTAGGATAGGTCAGTGACTCGGGGAGTACCTACATCTAAATATCATGGATCTTAATGATTAGTCAGGTTGTCGGCTCGAGACGATCCGTAGAATCGAAACGCTACCGGTCCATCTAATCATGTGGTACTTTCCCAATATGCTTTTGACCTCTAGTGATTTCGAAAAACCTTATAAGCTACCCATTCATCATTTTCACAATGATGTGGTATCGGCTTCCAAATCTAGAATCACTCCCAGATATGAAAAGGAAATCCTTAAGCTACATCGCCTCTCCAGCTACTACAAAAGCCGCTAATCACCCAACTAGTTAAAGTCGAGTTGGCGTTGCTGGATTCCTCCGGCAATAGCTTCAACACAAGAGTAAACACTGAGCCCGAGATCGACTTAACGATCATCCTCAATCTGACTTAAAGTAAAAATCAGTGTATCACACATATCTAAGTTCACACATGAATATATCCGCATATTATTCCTCGTTCTCTCAAGATACTAAAGGACATACTAAACTTGCTTTGTTAACCGCCGAATCTAAGATTCGATCAAAGTTGACGTTCAATAACCTGACCATCTCTTACTAGAAAGAGAATCTATCCCATTTCTCTTGATCCGAAGATGTAGAGAGTCATTCCTGAGGCATAGGGTAGAACTTCCTCGTTGAATGTTGCATACACAGATGCATCATCTTAACCAAGAAGATGGATGGGAAACTAGTGACTGATTCTAATGTTCGACCGAGTCAAACTCTTTAGAATGTTGTCCAAATCTCTATTGCAGAGAATTGTGGCATTGTCAGATTCTGACTTTAGATAACACACCCATGTTGATTCCAACTGGTGCAGGGTTATCCTTCACAAACACTAATATATGTATATATTCACTACTGTACTAAGATTGATATCCAGTCTACAAAAGACTTATCAATATTCTGGTCAAATCCACATATTGTAGAAATATATGACTTCCAATGACCGAGAGGTTTGCTTTTTATCCACAAAGGACATAAGCCTTGACAGTCATCCTGTCAAAAGTTCATAAGGCAATACCCTTCTGCTTCGAATGAATCCAGACTCCGTTTGTTTGGCAAGAAAATCTCAGGGAATCACCCCTATTTTCTGCTTTTGAACGAAATCATGCAATACTAAGTGGTAAGAGAGTCCAAGGTCTGATTAACTCTCTACTTCTTAGGGAATTACCCCTAGACCACTCAAGATTTGCTCTGAAAGATAAAATTTCCTATTCATTCTACTCTTTTCCGTGTAGATCCAATTACTTCCACTGGGCCTGAGACGCTCAGGTGGTTCTACAAGAGTATGAACAGAACTGGAGTACCGAACTCCATTCACTGGGTTATGGCCATTAAACCAACCTCTATTATCAGAATCCTATACTGCTCACAAAAGAGCCATAGGTCATCAATCGATCCTCAGACTACAAAGTCCGCAGAACCCGTAATGGGTAATGGATAAACCATACTCCCAATACTTACTTGGTGGATCGAAATTCTGATCTAGTTTAGTAGTATTTAGTGTTATCACCAACAACCGATGTTGGATGTGGCCTGATTTTAATCAGTTAGTAACTACCTTGAGTAAACGTACTTCAAGGTTCAAGGTTTTGCTGTTTATGGACTCAATCAAAAAATGATGCAACAGTATAACTGTCCCTTCCAGATTTCAAGAATCTAACCTTTATACACAATAGGTTTAAAAAAAGATATATCACGAATGGTCATTGACCGAACGTATGCGCAAAATTTCCAGCCTTACCCTCAAGCACCGTGTGCTAAATGCTTATATTTACGAAAGTGGGGTGAACCGAATCCACACCTTATCCATGAATTCCAAAGCATATTCTAGGTAGACTTCTCGGTCTTACATTTCAATGTAAACCGTTATTTCGCTTCCAATATATTTATTGAGTTAAGCAGTGTATTGTAGCACATCTAAAACTATATAAGGCAATTTTAACGGTTTCTCACTTAGTGAGAACATGTCACAATGAGGCAGGCTGAGCATCAGTCTCGAGGACTATGAATGGCCTATTCCGAGTATAGAATACTCTATCTCTGTTGAAAAACAGAGAAACCTCAAAATATTTTGGATAAACTTACCGGAGTGTTTGAATAGTTATCAGACAAGAAGTCACTACTCGGAAGCTCCTACTAGCTTGTATCTTTCATCAGACCCCGAAGGTCGTCATGAACAAGCTATGTTACTTCTTTATAACCATTATCCTTTCCCGATTGAAAGGAAACTTAGTCATTGAACCTTTCGGACAATATAACCGGATCGGGAGAAAGGAATCACCCTGAGCCAGTCTTCAGGTCTTGTCTTTTAGGGACTATGCACTAACTATGGAATATGAAGAAGCGTTTATCTAAATATAGAAACCAATTGCTTTTAATAGTTCTTAAGATGTGTTTTATATACATATTTCAGCAGTTGTAAGTGGTTTTGACTTTATCAAACAAAAGTCCGAGTCTTGGATTCGTACTACAAATGGTATATTCACTTTCTATACGATAAACAAATCATCGAATAGAAGGTAAATCCTCTCGTTCCAACGAATCTTAAACAGAAAATAATTTTTCCGCGATATCCAAGGATTGAATCCGAGATTCATTTCCTTATATCACTCCCACTATACTAGCTAAAATTAACTGCCCGTTGTTTACTCTTTTAATCGTTAAATGCACTGCTACCTTGTTCTTTTAAAGAACTTAGCTCGAGAAAATCGCCAAGGATTCATAGGTTGGTGATCCAAAATCACTGTCCTTATCCTATGATTTTCAGTTAATTAATTTTCGGTTCAGCCTTAAAGTTTTCTCAGTTTAGATGACTAACACTTTTAGACATATTCTCCCATTCATTCCATGAATGGAAACAGTCTTGAACCAGCGGTTCGTTTGAGTAGACACTACTCTTGAACCGTGGGATGTCTATTTCGAGTGTTACTCATCGGGACTTCTCGGATTTTCTAATATACCAGAAAAAAACAACAAATCATAACATTAAAGCTCCCACTAGTTTATCGGTTCCAAATACCGTCTAACGAGCAATGCTTTATTTTTATGATTTTCCGATTTTTTCGATTAGAAAATCTTTCGTACATAGTTCCAATGTTTTCAGAAAAACAACAAATCATAGAACTCCCACTAGTTCATCGATTCTAAATATTGTCCAACTAGCAACATTTCATGACTTTCCGGTTTTTCAATTAGAACGGTTACGTGTGTAGTCAGTTACACTTTTCTAATGTTCTAGAAAAACAACAAATCATAAAGCTCCCACTAGTTCATCGATTCCAAATATCGTCCAACTAGCGACACTTCATGATTTTCCAATTTTTCAATTAGAAAATTACTCGTGTAATCACTACACACTCAAAATTCACTAGAAGAATTTCAAAGTCCGAAATCACCTTTGATCAAACTAAGTTTGTCTCCCGTTTGACACGAATGACACTAGTGACATACCTATATATCACTCTGGTTTTAAAAGGCTTAAGAGAAAATAGCTCTTTTGAAAAATAATTGCATTATCGATTAACTAGTTCAACGTCCTAGTTACTTTCCACTTTTTAACGAAGTCAATACTAGTCAATTATTAATTTTTAAGCAATTTAGAAAGGGATATAATGCCGTAAATAAAATGACATATATTAATTCAAATTTAACACTACTATATGATTTTATTTTAGGAATTGTAAACTATAATTAAGTCTACTCTACCATTCCAAGGTTTTAACCTCACATCTCTGTGCCGCCTTAGGGTAGGTCAAAGAGATGACGTACGGTTAAATCGAGACAATCTCATCAATGAATAACTTGTGAGAATCGAACATCCCACGAGAATCGAACATCCCTTTATTCATTGACTACCTTCCTTTTTTAGCCTAGATATTATCAAGAATATCCTTTATGAGTGTGACCTACTATATCGGATCTCTTAGGTACGCCCTGAGTATGCCGTCGTAGGATAGGTCAGTGACCCGACGAGTACCCGGAAATCCTATCCTTTCGGAGACCAAGCCATGAATGTTGATAGGGGTGAACACCATCCTTAGGGGGAGGAAATCAAAACGCCGTGAGGCGTCACCCTTCTCGCACTTACTTGTATCTATAGTAGAGGCCGTGGGGTTGGCTGTCGCCTCCCCTGCTCCCACTCAATATTTTGGAAGTGGTGGTGGGTTAACTAACCACGTCTTTTTGATGTTAACATAAAAGCACATCAAATCAAGAATTCCAAATGGTGTCGGTAACGTAGGGAAGCCTACCCGTCCTATTCGTTGGAACATATGTGACAGTCGGACGAAGTCGGGTCAAGAGAGCCCCATTGAGATAAGAAGGAATCACCCCTCTCGCTCGCCCGGTGTAGCTTAGTCTTGCCGGACCCCCGTGCATACATCACACTAGGAGGGTTCAGTCGGTCGAGCGAAGCTCAGTTGACCACCCAACCTATAGGCGAACCGTTTTTATCCAAGATTTATTGTTCTTTTACCATTATTCAATCTCGTAGACACTACGAATCGAAAACGTGATCTCGTTTGGGTTTTTACGGCGGTTCACCGAGAACACACACCGAAAGGCTTAACGATTTCATAACCCGTCCTCGGATCTTTAATTAGTTACTAAATTAATTAATTACCACGTATTAATTAAATTTCAACTAATTACGCGAGTTTGTATACATGCCTATTTTAATTACCAAAATTAAAATTCTACATGTATGAATGGAGTGGATTTATGATATGATGCATGTCATGGCAATTCCGATTTTCTATCTATTTTATGATCAAACACATAAAAAATAAATTGCGAAAAATTTAAACACCGAGATGGATCGTTGGTACCCCCGACTAACCTATTTTCTAAGGAAAAGTAAAACTAATTCTAAGTTTTCAAATCTCGATCTTCAAACTTGAATCATCCGGATCTACAAAGCTTCGATCTCGACACGAACTTTGAACGACGGGGAGAGGAGGCCGTAATATACCAATATATTTAAAATATATATATATTAATAATTGGTTTTTTTTTTTTTAATATGTCGGCAAAACCAATTAGGTTTTAAAAAAAAAAAAAAAATGCATGCAACACCATGCATAAAAAATGTTGCCGTGAAAAGCGCTTTTTTTTTAAAATTTTATTATTAGTCAAATCTTTCGGCAAAACATTAGGTTAGAAAAAAAAAAATCAGCTGCCGCATTAAAAAACAAAATTGTCGCCGATGAATAACAAAAAATTAAACAAATCAACCTCCTCCCGTTTTACCTTATTGATGATCTTCAATACCATGATCTTCAACACATCATCTTCGTCGTTTCGAACCCGGATCAAAATTAAAACTACAAAGGAGCCATATTTACAATTTTCGAGTTGCATAAAATTAAATTACAAGTCCTATGCTCAAGTGATACTAATCAAAAGAGCTACAAAATAGATCTACGGGTAAACAATACCAACCCCAATCCATCTCTTCAACCAATACATTCATAACATAAAAAAAATATTAAACATGCATCGGCCCCTATAAAAAAAATTGGGACAAAAAATCAACATGTTTACCACTCCTAGATCTAATATTTTATACGTATAAATATAGATCACCGGGCTATGATACCACTGTTAGTAATACCATCCGCAACGGAAGCGATTTGAGGATCTAGATCTATAATTTACACGTAATAAAATAACTAGATCTACTCTACAAGGGGGTTGTAGAACATACCTCTTGGATCTCAAAATCCAAGTAGAAGAACCGCAATAGGAGAAACAAAAGATGGTGTGAAGAGCACCACGATCTTCCGCACGTGTGATCCGAGCAACTCCCGGTGGAAGGAAATTCTCATCTCGAATCCTTCCGATATGCTACCCAGAAAAATCTCCAAAATTTTCCCTTTCTCTCCCCTTGGCCGAAAATTTTCCTTCTCCTCTCTAAGAGGTAGAAGTCGAAATTAACAAGTGTGTTGTAGGCTTGGGAGAACTCTCTTTATATAGGAGAGTAATCCTTGTCCTCCAAGGATTTTATTTTGCAAATAAATAAATCCAATAAATAAAAGACAATCCCATATTATTCTAGAACAAATCTAGAATAATATTTATCTTTATTTCTTACCATAAATATTTATCCAATAAATATTTTGTGCACATTTCTTATTAATACACAAGAAAACAATTTCTTGTTCATTAAAACATGCCATGGCCGAAATTTACTTATTGTGACCTAGTCACAATAATTTTTGACTATGATACACTTTTGGGCCAAGATTATGAAAAATGTCTTTTTCACATATTTAATTATTTAGCCCAACTAATTTAATAGTCCACTAAACAATTAATTCACATATCGTTTTAATTAAATTCTAATAACTAAATTAATATTATTAGGATTCGACGTCCGAGAATAGCTATGCTATATTAGAGGCACGTCGGGGACCATGGATTAAAAATCAGCGGCTCTGATAAATCAAATAAATAATTATCTTACAACAGAATAATTATATTCGATAAATCAATCACAGGAATATACCACCATAATCCCGTGACTGCACTCCTCCGATTATAAGATTATATTTATCTCCTCACGAGATGATAATAAGCGTCCATTGATATAATCATTGCATATGGATTAATCCTCCATAGACTGTTCATTCTAAATCGGGAAGTTACCGTTAACCCTTTTTAGAACCTCTTATCCTTATTTACCATTAACCCCCTAGTGATCAATTAATTCATACAACTCACCGGTAGCTAATCGGTGTAATATGAACTCCATGGATCGATCGTTTCTAGGATTAACAAATAAGGGCTCGTCTATCTACTTCCGTAAATGGAAGGAATGGATTCCGTATCCGTGATAACACGTACTACTCACTCAATCCAAGTACAATGCCAAGATGGGGTAATTCGGATCACGGACTCGGTGTAATCCTTAACCGTCAAGTCAAACCTCATACCGATTCAAGCGAGTTGACTCGTGATCACCTCGGGATTAAGATATATCCACAAATATGATCATCGATTGATTCGATAAGACTTCTCGATTACGGAATTATATCGTGAACTCTAATCAAATCGGTCCAGCCCTATATGATATATCTATAATATATAAATGCCCCACCAGGTTCTCTTAACCGAAAGTCCGGATAAGACAATCTCACCTATTGTGTTCTGGGCGCATTAATAGCACGTTAAAGGAGAGACCCGATAATCTCGATTAACTTCACTACGGGCTAATTGTATTTTAAGTACATCTTCACTAACTCAATCCTCCCGTGTATATCCCATACACTGAGTTAAGTGATTACATAAACGATATACTTCAGGGTTTTCTGTAATGTAAATACTATTGTCACATCGGTGAATATGAGAATAATAAATATGAATAATAATATCATTTCATTTATTAAATAAAACAATTACAAAATTGTCTTTCGGGCATCACACCTAAGAAGTGTTTCGTTTAAGTGTGGGGTGGGAGACTTAGCCGTTTTCTTGGTTTTGTTGTTAAATGTGCTTGATATGTTGTATGCTTAGCCTATGACCGGGCTTGAGTCGATTTTTGGGTAAATTTTTAAATTTTTTCAAGGGTTGTTAACACCGTGTTGTGTGTGTTATTTTCACATTCGAGTGGTGATCACACCTTAGTAGGGATCCCGAACGTGTACACTGCGGTTTGATATTATCTTGAGAATGGAGTTTATTAATTTCACGTAAGCTATACCGTGTGCCAATTTGATTGCTACCACCTCACATACCACTAGTCTCGAGGCGAAATAGAAAGGTTCACCTAAGTAGGATACGGGATGACGGTCATGGCGTCTCTTTGACCAACCAGAGCCAAATAAGCCTAATCCCGGAACGTTAGACCTTCGTAGCCCCTCTCAGCCTTGATAGAATGGTCTGACCACCATTCGTTTTATAGCCGTTTTGTTACTCAGTCAGAAACCTACCTTGAGCCTTAATTATGGTCACATTTCCTTCATTTATACCCTACGAGTGGACTTAGTCTTCTGTTAGAACACACTTGCTAAGGCAAGTGTGGGGTGGGGGAAATGATGTTTTGATGGGTTGGTGTTTTCTTGTTTGGAGCTATAAGGAGAAGAGGAGCTAAGTTGGGCCTAGTGTTTGGGTTTGGCCCAAGAAGAAAAGAAAAATCTGTGAAACTTCTTTCTTTAAAAAAAAAAAAAAAGAGATCAATCAAAGTTCATAATAAATTAGCTCTCATTGAATAAAGGCTTGGAGTGTATTGAAATAAAGGGTTGGAATCAAAGTGATAAGCTCAAAAGTTATCTTTATGATGTTGGAGTTGGGATAGTGAGATAGGTGCTAATGTATTCGACCTCGCCTCATGAAACTTGAAACATAGTTGATTTAGGCAATGAGTTCGGGTATGTTAGTATCCTATGGTTCCCAAAGTGTTATATTAATCAAAAAGGAGTTTTGGTGGTTTGTATGATAGAAATAAGGTGGTACACTTGTTGATTAAGTTCACTCGTACTTCTTTTTCTCCAGTTCCCAAATTATCCCATTCGATTAACCAAAATTACCCTAGCCTAACGTTATAACCCTTCAAGTCCTACCCGATTGTGTCCAAACTTAGTGACCTTGATTAGTGGAGAGGGTAGTTGGTATGAGACGGTTGATAGACTTTTGGTCGGGATTCAAGCCCCGACAATCATTTTGAGCACTTGGTTTTAACTTGGCACCACACACACTCCATTTTCTTGATAATGTTATAACCGGTGTGTATACGTTCGTGTTTCTTACTTTGTGATTACCTCGAGGGTGTGGATAGTAGCACCTACGTCACAACGTTGAATCCCTTGGTTCATCTTAAAACGCCTAATTTACTCGAGGGCGAGCAAAGGCTAAGTGTGGGGTGGTTGATGGGAGTCAACTTTACGTGACTCCGGTGCATTGTTTATCCCCATTTACGTGAGCTCATGGCACGGGGAGTGAATCCGTCACTTTGATGGATTATTGCCCCTTTTTGTTGATATTAACCCCATTCCCGAGCACTTTTACCCTCCGGAATTGTTTGGATGGTGTTGGTCATGTATGATGTTATAGGGTATCAGTGTCTCGAGGACCCGGAAGGCGATGATTTATGGTAAAAAGCATAACCGAGGCAAGAGAAGAGATCAAAGGAGGAAAAAGTGAAGTTTTGGGGCAACAGGGGTTCAAACACACGTTTGAACCCCCCAAACGTGCGTTTCAAGAGGCACAAGTTGATACAGAGTTGATACCCTCCAAACGCGCGTTTGAAACTATCCTAAACACGCGTTCCAAGTTTTTCAAACGCGCATTTGAACCTCCTAAACGTGCGTTCCAGATGAAGAACAGTCAAGACCCTGCCTAGAAATGAAGCTAAACGCACGTTTGAACTAAGCCAAACGTGCGTTTGAAGATGTCAAACGCCAGTCTCAGCCTTCCAAACGTGCGTTTGAGGCCTTTTTCCTGCATATTTTCTCCCACCTATAAATATCCCCCTTAGACTTTTTCTTGGATAACAATTATTCTCTTAGCAAAACTCTACCCATTTCTTAGCTCAATTTTTGTAATAGCTTAGAATACTTTCTCTTAGCTTACATCCACATAATATTAGCTTAATCTTTTCATTTCTTAGCTCAGATTTCCATTCCAAACACTAAGAGACCACCTTTTAATTACTTCTTTATTTTGTACTTTTTGGATCTAATCTCAAATTTCTACAAATTAATGGTAAATTTCTCCTTTCTTTTACTTGTTATGGCTTTCATTTACTTCGTTGTGTATGTTTTGATTAGCATAATGAGTAGCTAAACACCAACATAGTCGAATCATGTGAAATTTGGTGAAATCGCCCTTTGGGTGATGAAATTGGGAGTGGGTAGTTCTTTTTATCGTTGTATCTTGCATGTCTCATGTCATAGAACTTTTTATAACAGATTTGGGCTAGATTGATCACCTAGGTCAAAATCACACACATCACTCTAAAGAGTTGTTCAGATAGAGATATGTGGGAAAAGGGTTCTAGGATCACTGCTTAGAGTGAGGTTACTCGTTTTAACGTTTAAAGCGGCTCTAGTGCATATCATGTCTTGTTAGTGAACCTTCTTTAGGGAAGGGTAATTAATTTGGCATAAGGTGTTAGGAGAGAGTTGTTCAGACCTTAGCACCGGGATTAGGAGTACGCACCCGTGAAATTGAATGCAAGAGTTCGTTCGTTTAATGCACACTCCCGGTTTTGTCATTTCTTGGGGTGAAACTAGCTATTTTGATCATGGTTCGGCTATGTCCCTTAATCTATCTTTAAAACCAAGTAGTTTAATCTTCTTTCTTTCTTTCTTATCTTTAAACTTGTTAGTAGAGATCACTTTAGTGTCGTTGTAGTTTCAAATACTTTAAAAGATTGATCACCTAGACTAAGTAATACGTTATCTTTGGTACTTGCAACCACTTTTCCATTGGGTTCGACCTCGTACTCCTGTAGCTATTCTAGCAATCGACCCGGTACACTGCCGGTTAGAGAGTTAGTTTGCCCACAGTTTCGAGTCTTTATAAATTGTTTTTGAAGGGTGAATTTAGCCTCGATCAGCATGCGCCAAACTCCTCCAGGCCCCAATTTCTTCACTTTTCTCTATTTTCTTCCATCTCCAACCATAGGTTTCATCTTTATACGCTCTATGCCTTGTCTCCCGGGCTTACGAGCACCTAGATCCTGCGTCACAACATCTAACACAAACCGATCATAATTCCACAAGATTGATAGGGCTCGAAAAGGGCAAAAAAACATCGTAAAATGCCGAGGTTTTCCATCTATATGACGGTTTACCCTATGGTGGACGTGTAATGCGATTTTTGCCCTAAATAAGGTCTAAAACTACCCGGAATGAACCAAAAGTGCCGTAAAAAAGAGTTGAAACATGCACCGGAGCAGAGTAAAGTTGACTCTCATCAGCAAACACCCTTTTGAAATGTCTTGAACGCCCGTTTGCTGAATATGTGTTCAGTATTCGGGCTGAACCCATCCAAATGCCAGTTTGGGGGAAATTTGGCTGCTCGTTTGTCTTCTAACCACCCAACTTTCATTATCAAATGATAACTTGGAAAATGCTTGTTTGAACTGGCCAAACGCCAATTTGGTCAATGTGGCCTTAACCTTGCTGCAAACGCTAGTTTGGGTAGAGCAAACGCCCGTTTGCCTTGATTTCACTCCAAACTTGATTTTTCTCCACTTCCATGCTACTTTCGTGCCACAACCATGTTTCTCACTCAAAAACATCGCCTTCCGGGTCCTCGAGTCACCTAAGTCCTGCAATAACATATACGAACAAACACCATGCGTAATTCCACAAGACAAAAGTGCTCAAAAAAGAAGTAAATATCGTCAAAAAGGCAGAGTTTACTATCGATGTGACGGTTTAACTCCCCATGCATATAACTCTCGATATTACTCTCAAAACGGTCTATATCTACCCAAAACATGCCCTATAAAGTGATAAACGGGGGCTAGATCACATACAAAAGTGCATTGAAGTTGACTCCCATCAATGGCGGTGCTAATGGCACCAACTTGTTCGTGGGTGTGGGGACATGAAAGGCAATGCCAGATACCAATAGATTTAAGAAGAGTGGAAATGCGACGATACTCACCACCCCAGTAAGTTTGGATAGATTCGAGTTCAGAGTTAAAGCGGCGTTAAAGAAACAATAAGTTGAGATATCGAGGGTCATTGGGAGTGAGGTGTAATAGATAAACATGTGAGTGGCCCCGGAAAAGGCAAAGATGATAAGTTGAGATATCCGCAATCCAATTAGAACCATGATGTGTATACAGAGAAGCCGCGTAAGCGTGAGTAGTCCAAGATGGTTGTAACCGAGAGGTTGGTGGAGGGGAGTGGGTATAACTAAAAGAACAGGTCAGGGCCATATGGCATGTTTGAGCACAAATTTGACAAATTGATGGCCGTTGACCATACGACACACTGGACAGTCGGGAATGGGGAGTGCCACAGGCATGGCTTGAGGAAGCAAGGGCCGAAGAGGTTGCAGCCATGGGAGTAGCAGGTTTCCGGGTACGCCCCTTATGTAGAGAAGCATTCAAATCACTGCTTCTATTGGATATGAGGACAAGAGCAAATTTGCAGCTGCCGGAGTAGAGTCTTCTACTTTGTGTAAATCCCGATAGAGGAGATCTTTGGCTTTCTTGCCGATCTCGGGCTAATTTACAGGTGGATGATGCTGGTTTGGGGAAGAAATGCACCATTGTTGTTGGTGTTGTGGGCGAGGCAAGGTGACTTGCCGGTGGACGGAATGTATTGCCGCGCCCCGGCCTGAAAGAGAAGTCGAACGGGAAACAGAGCGTGGATAGGGAGAAGCCAATGGGAAGGCATGACCGGCGGAGGAATGTGACCTGAAGAGGGGTGTGCTGTGGGGTAGGGCAAAATTTAAGGTAATTTCCGGCGAGGGTTCACCGGAGACGGCAGTTTGAAGAAGACGATATGCGTCCATGATTTGTTTTTGATAAAACGGGTTAGAGTTTAGGGAGGAATCGACATAACGAGAGAGAGAAAATTGATTTGCTCTGCTACTATAACACGATTCAAAGTGTATTATGTTTCATTGGTTCAATGTGGGTATGAGAGTACATATATATAGTGTTCGGTGACTTAGTCAATAAGTAACTACAAGATAAATACGACAGGAATAATATTTAAAGTAAATAATAATACTCAATAAATATTCAAATGAGATTATCCTCGACATAGTTGATCGGGCGGGGGTGGTTTGGTTTCGTGTCGCGGCAGGAAGACGATATAATGCTTGATCGTCAGAGGTACGAATGAGGCATTGGTCTAATGGCAATCACTGTGGCCCCCTAATCTGGAGTATCCGGGGTCAAGTCACAGTGAGACAAAAATTGTGTGTGTACATATATTTTGTTTCCAAAAAACAAAAACAACAACAACTATGAGCAGCTATTAGCAAAAAATTGTAAAACGAAAGACGAACTATAATTAAATGCACAGAATAAAACTAAGCATGTAGTGGTGGACATACATACAACTAAGGAGGATAATTGCCTTCCTTGAATAGAAAAAAATATACTAATATATGTTATTAGACATATTTTAGTTTTAATGATGAGTGCTAGACTAGCTGTTATAGAGCAAAGGCAAAAAGATGTCTAGATTAAATGTATAGGTTACTAGAGTTTGATCATTGTATAGGTTTGATCAAACAAGCACTGTAAAGAGGTCAGCTGAATTGTTCAGCAGACCTGTCTAGGATGATAGAGTCTAGGAACCTGCTGATTAGTTGAAGGCTAAGTGTTCAAACTCAGTAATGAAGGCTGAGGGGTCAAACTCAGTAATGAAGGCTAATGGATCAAACTTAGTAATTAAAGTCATGGATATGGGATCAGAATTTAGGGAAGTCTGTGATGCCCTAAACTGATCACATATATCTTGTGTAGAAGGTCTAAGTTCCATTAAAGTTAAGTGGTGATTGGAACTTGGTTATGTTTAAAATGGTGTACTCTAACTTCATAATAAAAATTTAGATGAGAAGCAGTCAGCTGAAGTGTTTATTAAAACACAACAGATTAAAAGTCAGCTGACATCTATGTACATCAGCAGACTTACACAACAGGTGTCTGCTGAATGTATAATTCGAATTAATCCAAGTTTTTTTGGAAGATTAAATGGATAAGGATGATTTACATGCCTTGGATTAATTAGTCAATCAATGGCCAAGATGAAAAGAACGTTGTAAGGATTTCAGAGCCATATTAAATGGAATTATTTCATTGGTTGACAAGACTGGACTGTAAGAATGACACTGTCAGTGTCAGTCAGGTACAACAAAGGTATTTTCAGGGATATTCAGACAGTCCTATAACGGTTATCATTCAAATTCAAATTCAAATAACAGGATCTACACCTATAAATAGAGAACTCCTGATTCAGATTGCAATAACCAAGAATTCACACGAAGCAACTTAGTTTTTGAGCAAGTTATTGATCAAAGTGCAATATGACCCTGCTGATACATACGGAGCTATAATGTCTCGATCAAATTTTTCTTCAAGTGTTATACGCAATCAAGTTACATCTTGTTCATACACTTGAAGATCCTAAGCCGCCGATCTTATCATCCCGATCGAAACTTCTTTGAAAATTTGAATCACTTTCTTGATTCAACCCTTCTTTTTCAAGAAGTTTGTTGAAGCCAGAGAAGCACTTTTGGGAGTGTCAAAAACTGTTGTTTGTGGTGAAGCTGGTGGATAGGCAATCCTACCCTTCAAGGACCAGTAGAATACTTTGAAGCAACAATCCTACCTGTTTCTAGTGTTAAGTTTGTGAAGCCATAGCTATTGGTCAAGGACAAACAGTTTAGGGATTTTTGTAACAGCAACCCCAAGAACCTCTAGTGAATTTCCTCCAACATCATAAGAGAAGAGTCGACTGACAGGATTACACCACCTGGAACCACTATAAATCTTGCCTACTTTACTTTATTGTATTTACATTCTGCATTTACTTTATCTGCATGCTTATCACATCAAATTGACTGAACTAGCTACTGAATCACACCACTTGCACTACTGAGTATCTAATACTTAATATCGTATTTATAACAACAAGTAACAAGGCTTAATTTAATATATTCCGCTGCAACAAATTCAAGAGCCTTAATAGTCAGCAGACTACTGATAGTCAGCAGACTATTAACCCTGCTGAGTTTGTAAAGCTCCGAAAAGTTTTTAAGTGTTAAGTTTATTTCCCACCCCCCTCCCCCCCACTCCCCTCTAAACTTAACCAAGCCTTTTCAGTGGATCAACATATGTATTATTTAGCTAAAACAAAACATTTAATAATGCATATTTTTATGAGAAAGGCTTATATTTTAGAATTGCATAAGAAAAAGTTAGAAGATTTATACTTACTAGACGGGTGGAGTATTATAATTAGATTCCTCGGTCGACAATCTGAATACTTGCCTTATAAACTAACAAAAAAAAATGCCGTTTAAATCAATTTATTTGAAGGCTTCCAACAACTAATGAAACAAAAGGGGTAGTGTTGTTGAATGCCCGACCGAGAGAGCCGGCATAGACCTGGCAAGTCCCGTAAACTAGTGTGTATTTTGGAGCCACATATTTTTCGAAATTTATATGTATTTTGGGTCTTCAAAATTAATGTGTAAACTAGTGTGTATTTTGGAGCAACATATTTTTCGAAATTTATATGTATTTGGGTCTTCAAAATTAATGTCATATATATATATATATATATATATATATATATACATATACTATATATATATAAAATATATATATATATATATATATATATATATATATATATATATAACACACTAAAATAGTGATCGATGCATGAGCATGGATCAATAGGTATGTATATGAACTCATTTCTATATATAATATATGAAATATATATATACTAGCCTAACACCCGTGCATGACGTGCATACTAATTTGAAAGTATGTATGTTGTGCAAAAAAATTAGTAGTTATATTTTTGAATGATAACATTGTCTATACTTCACTGACACACAACATTCTCCCTTCATTTCACTAATCACCCTCATAGCTATGATAGGAGTAGTATTCGAAACCAATGATAGCAGTGATAGATATGATTGAGCTTATTCCCTTCCGGATTCAATTCAATTTCGCATCTTCCACCTCATACAGTTCTTTAAATGATTGGTCTTTGCCCAGCAATCAAATGAGCTTCGATATTCATCTGATGTCGTGAACATCTATTATCGTTCTACGGATTAACAGTGGCAAATCAGCTGCACATATGAATCATCGTATCTTTGTAAGAGGGTTTTAAAGATCAAAAAGTACCTCAAAAATAGAATAAATCACCATTAGCGTCTTCGATTACGCTGTATTTTTGGGTCGATTAAGATGTTTACTTTTTCAAATGAAACAACTATTTGTCTCAACCTTCACCTCTCTTCAACCAGGCCGTGACGATCATACCTGTTCTGCCTCTTTTTTTATGTTTTTTTTTTCCGACAAAAGTAAATGTCTTTCGGAGACAAAAAAAATACAGTACAGCACATGAAAAAATTTGCCGCTCTCTTATGGTCTCCCTTCATACCAACTCAACCCTGTGAATTTTGCTTCATCATCATTTATCGTATTATTTGGAACATTTATTCGATCTTACACTCACTTGATATAGATCCTGATCAAATCACAAATAGAGGGATAACATGCAACCATAGACTTCCTCTTAGGAAAGTAGATATCGTTTTTTTTTTCTTTCTGCCTTTCAGTGTTCAAAGAGGCCTAACAAATTAAAACAAATGAAACAAAGCATATCATTGTTGCAATACTAAAAAAATACAGCCATATTACAACACAAAGCCACTGAATAATGGTAGATATTATTTGCACATATTCCAATCACCAGCTATAAGATATAAGTTTGTACCTTCCTGTGGTTGGTCATACTAGCATATTTCCAATATATGATCACATTCCGGCATAGCATAAAGCCATTTGCGTCTATTTCCCTAAAGAATCTGATGTATGCCCAACATAAAGATCCCTGCAACTTTAATGACTCAGTCATGTAGTGCTTGTAATATGATTCATTATGTCATAGAAATTTTTTATTTCATTTATGAGACCAAGGTTTCAATTTAAGAATCGTTATAGAGATCAATGCACTACGGATGATATAACACAATCCAACGTATTCTAGCAGCTCTAGAATCAATGATTTGGTATAACACTTGTAGATAATTCTCTTGTGTCATACGGGGTTCTTGGGCAGAGAGTTTCTATTGTATTAGACCGTTAGATGTGTATCGTTTGTGCAAAAAGAGATTAGTTAATATTTTTTCTTTTTACACAGGCCATTACCGAAAAAAACAAAAAAAAAGACTGATTGAGGATGTTGGATTTCAATGCGACATCGTCCCAGATTCTGACTCAACCCTAAACTAAAAGCAATTGTGCGCCAGTGATAAAAACATTTGAATAATAAGTAAGATCGAGGCTTACCACGTACAAAGGAGAGGCCTTGATCTTGGTAAGTCCTCATCGTTCAAGATCCTAATGAATATCACAATGTAGCTCAATACTGGTCTTTGGCGGTAATTATTTCATGATTTGAAAAGCAAGTCAGATTGTGACAGAAACTCAAGCCCTGAGAAAGCATTATTGAAATTAGTACATTATCCGTTAAATGGCCTCTGTTGTTAGAAACTTTCATGTTCATTTAAATTGAAATTGCACTATTATCTGATTTTCAGGTGGGCAGAATAACACTATTATAAAGGCTCAGCTTGGTGAAGACTTACCAGAGGATGAAGGGGGACAGACGTTTGAAGCAAAAGTAGCATCCAACATTTTGTAGATAGCGACAATTGTATCATTTTTTTTGTTAAATGAAACAATATTACCCATATGGTGTTGGCTTCATATCTGTAACATTATGGTATGAAAGTATTCAAATATCATACGCATAACATCAAATCAACTCAGAAAAGAAATAGTGTACAAATAAGTTGATTCATTACTGCAGGGAACCAAACCAATTTACAATACTTCATCATGGTTTTATACCGAATGAGGCAAATTATGAAGAAAAAATGCATATCATATGCTCATATGATCACATTAAAATTTACACCAACTAAATATTGCATGTTTTGGATACCTGAATCTAACCCCACAAATCTGATATCAAAAAGACGAACATCAAAATCAAAAGTCACTCCTTCATGCCTGCGGAAAAACATTTAAAAGCAAATATAAGTTTCATTAAAATAATCAACAAATGAATACAAAACAGGAAGGGACTCCGGTCTCTTAAGCAAGATGTCTCGGGTTCGAGTCCTTGTGGATGCAGCAAACCTTGTTGGGAGTGGTCCCCACCTTTGGTGTCCGACAGTGCCTCGAAGGATTTGTCTCAGACAATTGTCTGAGGATACCTTGTGAAAACAAAAGTTGCTAGAAATGAAAGACCAATTACACAAATAACGAAGTATTACCAAAGGCGTACAATAAACCTGTGCATACTAAAAAAATAAAAGGAGAAACTTACAATACCGACATTAGGCGAGACTTCCAATCTGAATTTTGTTTGAAAACTAAAAAAGTCCCGATCAATCAAAAAAATTGGTGATACAATTAGGCATGCATGAGTTGTTAGGTAGAAGAAATCTACAACAACCCTGACAAAGTTATTGAACGGAAAGCAAAATGAATTATCAAGGTCATAATAATAAACAAATGAATTCCAATATGAGAAACACTTACCGGAATTCAAATGCATAACATAAGATAACATAGGATTAGCAAACTTGTATAATTGTCACATTTGAAATTTGAAAGATGTTAAGAGATTGGAGGACTAAAATTAGAGGAGTATACGGATGAAATTTGTTTCATCTGTTGAGATCTGATTTGAAAAAAGCGGTTTTGAGTCTCTGTTTCCGTTTCCGAATTCGTATATGGGATTTTTTTTCTGCGTTTTTCAGGGGCTAGTTCAAAGGGTCCGTGTGGCGCTGTTAATTATTGGATCTTTTACGGATTTAGAGCGGGTCAAAGCGGGTAATTGGGTTAAATCTTTTTTTTTGAACAGCAAGAAATATTAGTAATAAAAATCTAGCAAGACGCTAGATAACAAAAGGTTCAGATTACAAAAAAATATCCAAGCCGTAGAAAATGCCAATTCACCAAACTAAAAAACAAACAAGACAAACTCAACAACTCCAAGCCGAACAAACAACGATTCAATACCCAACTAGTCATTATTGTTGCTCAAAGAAAGATGATTGTTTGTCCAAGTCGTCCAATCGTTGTTGATGCTGCTTTTCCTATATCTATCTATATATATATATATATATATAGAGACATAGATAGTATAGATTTTACTGGTACGCGGGAATATTTTTTACTAGCCTCATATTATTATGCATTTCAAATTCCATACATTTCGGTGGGAGGGTTACAGATTGACTCAGACTCAGACTCATTTCTATAATCAGGGGGAAAAATTTGAAATCATGACTAAAATAAAACATAATTAAAAACTTTTGATTTTTATTTTAAATCTTATACTGCGTTTTTGCCAGCATTGCCGTCTTGTCGATATCCTACGATAAAATGTATATAAATCGGTCCATAATTAGTAGTAACATACACAGCAAAAACCAAATCAAGTAATTAATTAGCGAGATAATCATTTAAGAATCCCCTAGGCCGTATTCCATATTGATTTAGTCAAACACATTCGAATATGATGGCATTGAAAACAATCATGGTGGCCATAGCAATATTCGTTGCTGTAGCTGCAGCACAAGCCATGGCAGAAAAAGAAGAGGTCTTTGATGAAGAAAACGGGTGGAAAATGGTGAATCATCTAAGACTCTTGGATTATGTCAGAGACGACTCATCATCTTCCGGTAATCTTCTACTTATTAACAGGGCCGACTTAATGGAATAAAACATCAGAATCGTAATTAATAGCATCAAAAGATTGTTATATGATGGGCCATGAGATGTTGCCGATCCCGCCCCCCCGGGCCGGCTTTGCTAATTAATCTTCTTCTATTTGTACTATTGAATGAGACAACTAGTAATATAGTATAATTCCATTATACTAATAATTAATTAATATTTTTGATGTGCAGTTGATCAACAGAAAACCAATGGAGGGGGTGATGACACCAACGTCCTCGTAAGCATGAAGCAAAATATTGCTGTACCGAGGCAATTGCTTGACTCATGCACAAATTATAAGTGTCACCCTAAACATACAGAATGCCCAGAGGGCTGCGCCGATTGTCCCGAAGATGAAGAAGATCCTCAGGGAAAAGGTGTTGACTGCGACGATCTCTAAATTAAGAGGTCCGATGATCGCCTGCACATCACCCATAAATAAAATTTTCAATGACACACATCTCCCCCGTTTCGTTGTGCTATATATATATATATATATATATATATATATATATATATATATATATATATATATATATATATATATATATAAACTAAAGCTTTTGTATTTCGTCAAGTAATGTTTCAAATTTCACCTAATCCCGAAACCAATATATATTTCGGAAGTAATGTTTCTCTATACATCCAAATCATATGTTATAATCTATATATACATATGTATACTTGAAAGAATCGTTCACCATGTTTTATCTTTGTGGTTTTATCTTTGTGATATCAAGCACATCTACGCATATTTACTAATTAATACTCTTTGGCGCCTCGTCCAGAGTTGTTTATTTTCTCTTTTCAATTCTAGCTAGTAACAATCCGACTGAAAACCTGAATAAAATTTCGGAAATCAACATTAAAGGGAACTCGACCGTTTATTACTTTATTAGGATCATGACAGAGTTTCACTTTCTCTTTTGTAAATATGGACCGCATAACACATAATACATATATAACAACAAAGTATAACAAGTACATACTATGAAAATTTGAAATCTACACACGTAATACAATTATCCATAGGCAAAGACTATATAACATGGCAATAAAATCACATAAGTCTAAAAACCTAAGGTGGTTACAGACTCCTACTCGATAGGCTATGATATGTTCGTTAAGATTTATTAAATGGCATGTTTCGAATCACTTTCATATTGATATCTTTTAGGAATATTTTAAATAATACAGTACTTGTTATCAGGGGCAGATTGGTTAATTTAATTTTATTTAAATGATATAGTTTTGTGTTAAAAATGTATAAACACTATTAGCGCTTGTTACCCGACAAAAAATTCTCAGAAACGACATACTTTTTTAGGAAATTAAAATAATGATAACTCAATGCAAGAAAGTAGCCATGTAACGACCCATACCTACCTTAGGAATATAATACGTAAAAGCTGCTCAACACATATAATTCGTGACAATTACACACATTAGCCTTACTTCACATTGATATCATAACGATTTTTTTGCTGAAGCTTGAGTTTAAATTCAACAGAAAGATTAGATTCTCAGAGCAAAAAATATAAACAATGAGGTTGTCATCAACCGAAAATGTCATTGCCTAACTGGTTGTTCCAGCAAAGCAAGGCAACAACCGTGTCAATAGTGACAACTTCCATGTTCCGATACAATCGCAATCCCAATAAGGTAAATGGCATAAAAAGAAATTTCAATCCCATGCAATAATCAAAACATGATCAATATAATCCATACACCATAATCAAACAGAAATGTCTCATTGTACTCAAGTACTACGGAAGATAGTCTCAACAAAAGGGGACAAAATACAAATAAAGACAAATGTCTAAGGCACCGCACTTACAACCATAAAAGAAAAGCATAAATCTAACTAGCATAATAGAAATCACGGAGAGGATCTTCGTATCCATCATCTCCCCCCTGAAAATATTAAATAATGATTGAACTCCCAGTTCAGTAAGAATAAAGTAAAATCAAGAGGGAACCTTGAACATATCTGAAGACTTTCATAGTTCTCTGATGATTAATGACTTTGTTACAAAAAAATAAGGCTAATAACTCTAATAAAAATAAAGAACGGTACCCATATTAAGTGGAAAGTGAACAAGCAATGATCATGAATGGCAATGATACTTGCATAATTGACTATTATGCAGCGATAAATTTTAGTGTCAATATTTGGATTGACTAATTTCTATACTGAATGAATGCAGCAAACCTTGTTGGGAGAGGTCCCCACCTTTGGTGCCGACAGTGCTCCGAAGGATTAGTCTCAGACAATTGTCTGAGGATACCTTGTGAAAGCAAAACAAAAGTTGCTAGAAATGAAAGACCAATTACACAAATAACGAAATATTAGCAAAGGCGTACAATAAACCTGTGCATACTAAAAAAATAAAAGGAGACACTTACAATACCGACATTGGGCGAGACTTCCAATCTGAATTTTGTTTGAAAAGTAAAAAAAGTCCCGATCAATCAAAAACTTTGTTGATACAATTAGGCATGCATGAGTTGTTAGGAAGAAGAAAGCTACAACAACCCTGACAAAGTTCTTGAACGGAAAGCAAAATGACTTATCAAGGTCAAAATAATAAACAAATGAATTCCAATATGAGAAACACTTACCGGAATTCAAATGCATAACTTAAGATAACGTAGGATTAGCAAACTTGTATAGTTGTCACATTTGAAATTTGAAAGATGTTAAGAGATTGCAGGACAAAAATTAGAGGAGTATACAGATGAAATTTGTTTTATCTGTTGAGATCTGATTTGAAAAAAGCGGTTTAGAGTCTCTGTTGCCGTTGCCGAATTCGTATATGGGATTTTTTTCTACGTTTAATGGGGAGGTAGTTCAAAGGTTCCGTATGGCGCTGTTAATTATTGGATCTTTTAAGGATTTGGAGTGAGTCAAAACGGGAATTGGGTTAAATCTTCCTTTCAAATATATATAGATTAGCCTAACACCCGTGCATGATGCACGGGACAATACTATACTAATTTGAAAGTATGTATGTTGTGCAATGCACGAAAAATTTAGAAGTTATATTTTTGAATGATAACATTGTCTATACTTCATTGACACACAACATTCTCCCTTCATTTCATTAATCACCTTCGTAGCTATGATAGGTGTAGTATTCGAAACCAATGATAACAGTGATAGATATGATTGAGCTTCTTCCCTTCCGGATTCAATTCAATTTCACATCTTCCATCTCATACAGTTCTTTAAATGATTGGTCTTTGCCCAACAATCAAATGAGCTTCGATATTCATCTGATGTCGTGAACATCTATTATCGTTCTATGGATTAACAATGGCAAATAAGTTGCACATATGAATCATCGTATCTTTGTAAGAGGGTTTTAAATACAAAAATGATAGATCAAAGAGTACCTCAACAAATAGAATAAATCACCATTAGCGTCTTCGATTACACTGTATTATTGGGTCGAATAAGATGTTTACTTTTTCAAAAGGAAACAACGATTTGTCTCAGCCCTCACCTCTCTTCAACCATGCCGTGACGATCATACCTATTCTGCCTCTTTTTTTTCTGTTTTTTTGGTTTTTGACAAAAGTAAATATCTTTTCGGACACAAAAAAAAATACAGTATACCACATGAAAAAAATTTCCGCTCTCTTGTCCTCTCTTATGGTCTCCCTTCATACCAAGCCAACCTTGTGAATTTGCTTCATCATCATTTATCATATTATTTGGAACATTTATTCAATCTTACACTCACTTGATATAGATCCTGATCAAATCACAAATAGAGGGATAACATGCAACCATGGACTTCCTCTTAGGAAAGTAGATATCGTTTTTTTCTTTCTTTCTGCCTTTCAGTGTTCAAACAGGCCTAACAAATTAAAACAAATGAAACAAAGCATATCGTTGTTCCAATACTAAAAAAATACAGCCATATTACAACACAACACCACTGAATAATGGTAGATATTATTTGCACATATTCCAATCACCAGCTATAAGATATAAGTTTGTACCTTCCTGTGGTTGGTCATACTTGCATATTTCCAATATATGATCACATTCCAGCATAGCATAAAGCCATTTGTGTCTATTTCCCTAAAGAATCTGATGTATGCCCAGCATAAAGATCCCTGCAACTTGAATGACTCAGTCATGTAGTGCTTGTAATATGATTCATTAAGTCATAGAAAATTCTTTATTGCATTTATGAGAGCAAGGTTTCAATTTAAGAATCTTTATAGAGATCAATGCACTACGGATGATATAACACAATCCAACGTATTCTAGCAGCTCTAGAATCAATGATTTGGTATAACACTTGTAGATAATTCTCTTGTGTCATAGAGGGGTTCTTGGGCAGAGAGTCTCTATTGTATTAGATCGTTAGATGTGTATCATCCTGTTTCTGTCAAGAAGTATCTTCGTGCAACAATTTCTCATATGTCATAGAAAAGCAAATGCTATGTCCCCCGATTTTTTTTCACATCAATACTACCAAAATGAATCCAGGCCATTGATTGGCTGGATGCAACCAATCAAAAAAATAAAAATAAATAATTGAATGGTGATGATGATGTTTCGGGGATGTTTGGGAGAAATGTTTCGGTGAACCTAGCAGTTTCCGTCATACAAAAGCAGGAGGCAAGCTGATTAAGTAACTCAATGAGCATTACCGAAAAAACAAAAGAAAGGACAGATTGAGGATGTTGGATTTCAAAGAGACATCATCCTAGATTCTGACTCAACCCTAAACTAACAGTAATTGTGCACCAGTCATAAAAACATTTGAAAAATAAGTAAGATCGAGGCTTACCACGTACAGAGGAGAAGTCTTGATTTTGGTAAGTCCTCATCGTACAAGATCCTAATGAATATCACAATGTCGCTAAATACTGGTCTATGATGGTAATTATTTCCTGGGAAAGCATTATTGAAATTAGTACATTATCCGTTAAATGGCCTCTGTTGTTAGAAACTTTCATGTTCATTTAAAATTAAAATTGCACTATTATCTAATTTGCAGGTGGGCAGAATAACACTACTATAAAGGCTCAGCTTGGTGAGGACTTACCAGAGGATGAAGGGGGACAGACGTTTGAAGCAAAAGTAGCATCCAACATTTTGTGGATTGCGACAATTATATCATTTTTTTGTTAAATGAAACAATATTACCTATATGGTGTTGGCTTCATATCTGTAACATTATGGTATGAATGTATTCAAGTATCATACACATAACATCAAATCAACTCAGAAAAGAAATAGTGTACAAATAAGTTGATTCATTACTGCAAAGCACCAAACCAATTTACAATACTTCATCATGGTTTTATACCGAATGAAGCAAATTATGAAGGAAAAATTCATATCATATGCTCATATGATCACATTAAAATTTACACCAATTAAATATTGCATGTTTGGATACCTGAATCTAACACCACAAATCAGATATCAAAAAGACGAACATCAAAATCAAAAGTCACTACTTCATGTTTGCGGAAAAACATTTAAAAGGAAATATAAGTTTCATTAAAATAATCAACAAATGAATACAAAACAGGAAGGGACTCCGGTCTCTTAAGCAAGAGGTCTCAGGTTCGAGCCCTTGTTGATGCAGCAAACCTTGTTGGGAGTGGTCCCCACCTTTGGTGCCCGACAGTGCCTCGAATGATTAGTCTCAGACAATTGTCTGAGGATACCTTGTGAAAGCAATAAAAAGTTGCTAGAAATGAAAGACCAATTACACAAATAACAAAATATTAGCAAAGGCGTACAATAAACATGTGCATACTAAATAAATAAAAGGAGAAACTGACAATACCGACATTGGACGAGACTTCCAATCTGAATTTTGTTTGAAAAGTAAAAAAAGTCCCGATCAATCAAAAACTTTGGTGATACAATTAGGCATGCATGAGTTGTTAGGTGGGAGAAAGCTACAACAACCCTGACAAAGTTATTGAACGGAAAGCAAAATGAATTATCAAGGTCATAATAATAAACAAATTCCAATATGAGAAACACTTACCGGAATTCAAATGCATAACATAAGATAACGTTGGATTAGCAAACTTGTACAGTTGTCACATTTCAAATTTGAAAGATGTTAAGAGATTGCAGGACTAAAATTAGAGTTGTATACGGATGAAATTTGTTTTATCTGTTGAGATCTGATTTGAAAAAAGCAGTTTAGAGTCTTTGTTTCCGTTGCCGAATTCGTATATAGGATTTTTTTTTTACGTTTTTCGGAGAGGTAGTTCAAAGGGTCCATGCGGCGCTGTTAATTATTGGATCTTTTATGGATTTGGAGCGGTCAAAACGGGTAGCCTAACACCCGTGTATGATGCACGGGACAATACTATACTAATTTGAAAGTATGTATGTTGTACAATGCACAAAAAATTTAGAAGTTCTATTTTTAAATGGTAACATTGTCTATACTTCACTGACACACAACATTCTCCCTTCATTTCATTAATCACCCTCGTTGCTATGATAGGAGTAGTATTCGAAACCAATGATAGCAGTGATAGATATGATTGAGCTTCTTCCCTTCCGGATTCAATTCAATTTCGCATCTTCCATCTCATACAGTTCTTTAAATGATTGGTCTTATCCTAGCAATCAAATGAGCTTCGATATTCATCTGATGTCGTGAACATCTATTATCGATCTATGGATTAACAATGGCAAATCAGTTGCACATATGAATCATCGTATCTTTGTAAGTGTTAGTAATACCATCCGCAACGGAAGCGATTCAAGGATCTAGATCTATAAATTACACATAATAAAATAACTAGATCTTCTCTACAAGGAGGTTGTAGAACATACCTCTTGGATCTCAAAATCCAAGTAGAAGAACCCCAATAGGAAGAACAAAAGAAAGTATGAAGAGCACCACGATCTTCCGCATGTGTGATCCGAGCAACTCCCGGTGGAAGGAAATCCTCGTCTCGAATCCTCCCGATATGCTACCCGGAAAACCTCCAAGATTTTCCTTCTTATTCCCCTTGGCCGAAAATTTATCTTCCCTCTCTCTAAGAGATGAAGTCGAAATTTCTAGTGTATTTTAGGCTTGGGAGAACTCTCTTTATATAGGAGAGTATTCCTTGTCCTCCAAGGATTTTATTTTGCAAATAAATAAATCCAATAAATAAAAGATAATCTCATAATATTCTAGAACAAATCTAGAATAATATTTATCTTTATTTCTTACCATAAATGTTTATCCAATAAATATTTTATGCACATGTCTTATTAATCCACAAGAAAACTAAATTCTTGTTTCCTAGAACATGCCTTGGCCGAAAATTGTTATTGACCTAGTCAATATATAATTTTCGGCCACAACACTAATTTTGCCAAGATTATGAAAAATGTCTTTTTCACATATATAATTATTTAGCCCAACTAATTTAATAGTCCACTAAACAATTAATTCACATATCGTTTTAATTAAATTCTAACAAGAACTAAATTAATATTATTAGGATTCAACGTCCGAGAATAGCTATGCTATATTGCAGGCACGTCGGGGACCATGGACTAATAATCAGCGGCTCCGATAAATCAAATAAATAATTATCTTACGAACAGAATAATTATATTCGATAAATCAATCACAGGAATATGCCACCATAATCCCGTGACTGCAATCCTCCGATTATAAGATTATATTTATCTCCTCATGAGAATGATAATAAGCATCCATTGATATAATCATTGCATATGGATTAATCCTCCATAGACTGTTTATTCTAAATCGGGTAGTTACCGTTAACCCTTTTCAGAACCTCTTATCCTTATTTACCATTAACCCCCTAGTGATCAATTAATTCATACAACTCACTGGTAGCTAATCAGTGTAATATGAACTCCATGGATCGATCAGTTTCTAGGATTACCAAATAAGGGAACTGTCTATCTACTTCCATAAATGGAAGGAATGGATTCCGTATCTATGATAACACAGACTACTCACTCAATCCAGTACAATGCCAAGATGGGGTAATTCAGACCACAGACTCAGTGTAATCCTTAACCGTCAAGTCAAACCTCATACTGATTCAAGCAGTTGACTGTGATCACCTCAGGATTAAGATATATCCATAAATATGATCATCGATTGATTCGATAAGACTTCTCGATTACGGAATTATATCGTGAACTCTAATCAAATCGTGATACCCTATATGATATATCTATCATATATAAATGCCCCACTAGGTTCTCTTAACCGAAAGTCCGGATAAGACAATCACACCTATTGTGTTCGGGCGCATTATAACACGTTAAAGGAGAGACCTATATACTCGATTAACTTCACTATGGGCTAATTGTATTTTAAGTACATCTTCACTAACTCAATCCTCCCGTGTATATCCCATACACTGAGTTAAGTGATTACATAAACGATATACATTAGGGTTTTATGTAGTGTAAATACTATTGTCACATCGGTGAATATGAGAACAATAAATATGAATAATAATATCATTTCATTTATTAAATAAAAAAATTACAAAATTGTCTTTCAGGCATTACACCTAACAATCTCCCACTTGCACGAAAGCATGTGATTAATTGTTTTAGAGCAAACCCTATTATTTAAAATACAACAAACTACATCTCCCACTTGTTCTAAAGCAATAGAGACCCATCCCGTATTCTAGTACCCATTAAGCATATCATAACCATTGTAGATGACAAAGTACACTCCGAGTGTGCCGTCGTAGGATAGGTCAGTGAGTCGGGGAGTACCTACATCTAATTATCATGGGTCTTAATGATTAGTCAGGTTGTCGGCTTGAGACGATCCGTAGAATCGAAATGTTACCGGTCCATCTAATCATGTGGTACTTTCCCAATATGCTTTTGACCTCTAGTGATTTCCAAAATCCTTATAAGCTACCCCGTCATCGTTTGCACAATGATGTGGTATCGGCTTCCAAATCTAGAATCACTCCCAGATATGAAAAGGAATTCCTAAGCTATATCGCCTCTATAGCTACTTCAAAAGCCGCTAATCACCCAACTAGTTAAAGTCGAGTTGGCGTTGCTGGATTCCTTTAGGCAATAGCTTCAACACAAGAGTAAACACTGAGCCCGAGATCGACTTAACGATCATCCTCAATCTAACTTAAAGTCAAAATTAGTGTGTCACACATATCCAAGTTCACACATGAATATGTCCGCATATTATTCCTCGTTCTCATCAAGATACTAAAGGACATACTAAACTTGCTTTGTTAACCGCTGAATCTAAGATTCGATCAAAGTTGACGTTCAATAACCTGACCATCTCTTACTAGAAAGAGAATCTATCCCATTTCTCTTGATCCGAAGATTTAGAGAGTCATACCTGAGGCATAGGGTAGAACTTTCTCGTTGAATGTTGCATACACAGATGCATCTTCTTAACCAATAAGATGGATGGGAAACCAAAGTGACTTATTCTAATGAATTCGACCGAGTCAAACTCTTTAGAATGTTGTCCAAATCTCTCGTTGCGAGAGAATTATGGCATTGTCGTATTTCGACTTCGATAACACACCCATGTTGATTCCAACTGGTGCAGTGTTATCCTTCACAAACACTAATATATGTATTCACTACTTGTACTAAAATTGATATACAGTCTACAAAAGACTTATCAATATTCTGGTCAAATCCACATATTGTAGAAATATATGACTTCCAATGACCGAGAGGTTTGCTTTTTTATCCACAAAGGACATAAGCCTTGACAGTCATCATGTCATAAGTTCATAAGGCAATACTCTTTTGTTCCGAATGAATCCAGACTCCGTTTGTTTGGCAAGAAAATCTCAGGGAATCACCCATCTTTTCTGCTTTTGAACGAAATCATGCAATACTAAGTGGTAAGAGAGTCCAAGGTCTGGTTAACTCTCTACTTCTTAGGGAATTACCCCTAGACCACTCAAGCTTTGCTCTGAAAGATAAACTTTCCTATTCATTCTACTCTTTTCCGTGTAGATCCAATTACTCCCTCTTGGGCCGAGACGCTCGGGTGGTTCTACAAGAGTATGAACGTAACCGGAGTACCGAACTCCATTCACGGGGTTATGGCTATTAAACCAACCTCTATTATCAGAATCCTATACTGCTCACAAAAGGGCCATAGGTCATCAATCGATCCTCAGACTACAAAGTCCGTAGAACCCGTAATGGGTAATGGATAAACCATACTCCCAATACTTACTGGGTGGATCGAAATTCTGATCTAGTTTAGTAGTGTTTTAGTGTTATCACCAACAACCGATGTTGGATGTGGTCTGATTTTAATCAGTTAGTAACTACCTTGAGTAAACGTACTTCAAGGTTCAAGGTTTTGCTGTTCATGGACTCTATCAGAAAGGATGCAACAGTATAACTGTCCCTTCCCGATTTCAAGAATCCTATATCTAACCTTTATACACAATAGGTTAAAAGATATATCACGAATGGTCATTGACCGAACGTATGCGCAAAATTCCAGTCTTACCTTCAAGCACCGTGTGCTAAATGCTTATATTTACGGAAGTGGGGTGAACCGAATCCACACCTTATCCGTAAATTCCAAAGCATATTCTAGGTAGACTTCTCGGTCTTACATTTCAATGTAGACCGTTATTTCGCTTCCAATATCTTTATTAAGTTAAGCAGTGTATTGTAGCACATCTAAAACTATATAAGGCAATTTAACGAGTTTCTCACTTTAGTGAGAACATGTCACAATCGAGCAGCCGAGCATCGGCCTCGAGGACTATGAATGGCATATTCCGAGTATAGAATACTCTATCTCTCCGTTGAAAATAGAGAAACCTCAAAATATTTTGGATAAACTTTCCGGAGTGTTTGAATAGTTATCGACAAGAAGTCACTACTCGGAAGCTCCTACTAGCTTGTATCTTTCATCGACCCCGAAGGTCGTCATGAACAAGCTATGTTACTTCTTTATAACCATTATCCTTTCCCGATTGAAAGGAAACTTAGTCATTGAACCTTTGAGACAATATAACCGACCGGGAGAAAGGAATCACCCCGAGCCGGTCTTCGGTCTTGTCTTTTAGGGACTATGCACTAACTATGGAATATGAAGAAGCGTTTATCTAAATATCGAAACCAATTGCTTTTAATAGTTCTTAAGATGTGCTTTATATACATATTTCAAATAGCTCTAAGTGGTTTTGACTTTATCAACCAAAAATCCGAGTCTTGGATTCGTACTACAAATGGTATATTCACTTTCTATACGACAAACAAATTATCGAATAGAAGGTAAATCCATTCGTTCCAACGAATCTTAAGCAGAAAATAAATTTTCCGCGATATCCAAGGATTGAATCCGAGATTCATTTCCTTATATCACTCCCACTATTCTAGCTAAAATTAACTTGCCCGTTGTTTACTCTTTTAATCGTTAAATGCACTGCTACCTTGTTATTCCAAAGAACTTAGCTCGAGAAAATCGCCAAGGATTCATAGGTTGGTGATCCAAAATCACTGTCCTTATCTTATGATTTTCAGTTAATTAATTTTCGGTTCAGCCTTAAAGTTTTCTCAGTTTAGATGACTAACACTTTTAGACATATTCTCCCATTCTTGACTTTCCATGAATGGAAACAGTCTTGAACCAGCGGTTCGTTTGAGTAGACACTACTCTTGAACCGTGGGATGTCTATTTCGAGTGTTACTCGTCGGGACTTCTCGGATTTTTTAATATACCAGAAAAAACAATAAATCATAACATTAAAGCTCCCACTAGTTTATCGGTTCCAAATACCGTCTAACGAGCAATGTTTTATTTTTTATGATTTTCTGATTTTTTCTATTAGAAAATCTTTCGTACATTGTTCCAATGTTTCCAGAAAAACAACAAATCATAGATTTCCCACTAGTTCATTGATTCCAAATATCGTCCAACTAGCTACATTTCATGACTTTCCGGTTTTTCAATTAGAACGGTTACGTGTGTAGTCAGTTACACTTTTCTAATGTTCTAGAAAAACAACAAATCAAAAAGCTCCCACTAGTTCATCGATTCCAAATATCGTCCAACTAGCGACACTTCATGATTTTCCGATTTTTCAATTAGAAAATTACTCGTGTAATCACTACTCACTCAAAATTCACTAGAAGAATTTCAAAGTCCGAAATCACCTTTGATCAAACTAAGTTTGTCTTCCGTTTGACACGAATGATACTAGTGACATACCTGTATGTCACTCAGGTTTTTAAAAGGCTTAAGACAAAATATCTCTTTCGAAAATAATTGCATTATCGATTAACTAGTTCAACGTCCTAGTTACTTTCCACTTTTTAACGAAGTCAGTACTAGTCAATTATTAATTTTTAAGCAATTTAGTAAGGGATATAATGCTGTAAATAAAATGACATATATTAATTCAAGTTTAACACTACTATATAAGTTTATTTTAGGAATTGTAAACTATAATTAAGTCTACTCTACCATTCCAAGGTTTTAACCTCGCATCTCAGTGCCGCCGTAGGGTAGGTCAAAGAGATGACGGTTAAATCGAGACAATCCAATCAATGAATAACTTGTGAGAATCGAACATCCCATGAGAATCGAACATCCCTTTATTCATTGACTACCTTCCTTTTTTAGCCTAGATATTATCAAGAATATCCTTGATGAGTGTGACCTACTATATCGGATGTCTTAGGTACGCCCGGAGTGTGCCGTCGTAGGATAGGTCAGTGACCCGACGAGTACCCGGAAATCCTATCCTTTCGGAGACCAAGCCATGAATGTTGATAGGGGTGAACACCATCCGTAGGGGACGAAAGCAAAGCGCCGCGAGGCGTCACCCTTCTCTCACTTACTTGTATCTATAGTAGAGTCCGTGGGGTTGTTGTCGCCTCCCCGCTCCCACTCAATATTTTGGAAGTGGTGGTGGGTTAACTAACCATGTCTTTTTGATGTTAACATAAAAGCACATCAAATCAAGGATTCCGAATGGTGTCGGTAACGTAGGCAAGCTTACCCGTCCTATTCGTTGGAACATACGTGACAGTCGGACGAAATCGGGTCAAGAGAGCCCCATTGAGATAAGAAGGAATCACCCCTCCGCTCGCCGGTGTAGCTTAGTCTTGCCGGATCCCCGTGCATACATCACACTAGGAGGGTTAAGTCGGTCGAGCGAAACTCAGTTGACCACCCAACCTATAGGCGAACCATTTTCATCCAAGATTTATTGTTCTTTTACCATCATTCAATCTCGTAAACACTACGAATCGAAAACGTGATCTCGTTTGGGCTTTTAAGGCGGTTCACCGAGAACACACACCAAAAGGCTTAACGATTTCATAACCCGTCCACGGATCTTTAATTAGTTACCAAATTAATTAATTACCACGTATTAATTAAATTTCAACTAATTACGCGAGTTTGTATACATGCCTATTTTAATTACCAAAAATTAAAATTCTACATGTATGCATGGAGTGGATTTATGATATGATGAATGTCATGGCAATTCTGATTGTATATCTATTTTATGATCAAACACATAAAAAATAAATTGCGGAAAATTTAAACACCGAGATGGATCGTTGGTACTCCCGACTAACCTATTTTCTAAGGAAAAAGTAAAACTAATTCTAAGTCTTCAAATCTCGATCTTCGATCTTCATCTTGAAACTTCCGGATCTCAAACCTTCGATCCTGACACGAACCACAAACGACTAGGAGAGGAGGCCGTAATATACCAATATATTTAAAATATATCTATATTATCAAATTGTTTTATAAAAACTTATTATTATTATTATTTTTTTAATGAGGCAGCATCGGTCAAATCCTTAAAAAAAATTTAATTTAATTTTTTTTTAAAATTACTGCATGCCTTTCGGCCATGCTAAATTAGGTCAAAAAGAATAGATTGCCGTGAACAAAAATTGCCGCATGGAAAAAAATTGCCGTGACCAATTTTTAATTTTATTTTGCCGGAAAAGAAATAAAATAAAATAAAATAAAACAATCGGCCTCCTCCCGTTTTTACCTTCTTGATGATCTTCAATACCATGATCTTCAACACATCATCTTCGTCGTCTCGAACCCGGATCAAAATTAAAATTACAAATAAACCATCTTTACAATTTTTGAGTTGCATAAAATTAAATTACAAGTCCTATGCTCAAGTGATACTAATCAAAAGAGCTACAAAATAGATCTACGGATAAAAAATACCAACCCCAATCCATCTCTTCAACCAAGACATTCATAAAAAAAATTTAAACATGCATCGGCCCCTATAAAAAAAAATTGGGACAAAAAATCTACATGTTTACCACTCCTAGATCTAATATTTTATACGTATAAGTATAGATCACCAGGCGACTGATACCACTGTTAGTAATACCATCCGCAACGGAAGCGATTTAAGGATCTATATCTATAAATTACACGTAATAAAATAACTAGATCTTCTCTACAAGGGGGTTGTAGAACATACCTCTTGGATCTCAAAATCCAAGTAGAATAACCGCAATAGGAAGAACAAAAGAAAGTATGAAGAGCACCATGATCTTCCACACGTGTGATCCGAGCAACTCCCGGTGGAAGGAAATCCTCGTCTCGAATCCTCCCGATATGCTACCCGGAAAACTTCCAAGATTTTCCTTCTTATTCCCCTTTGGCCGAAAATTTATCTTCCCTCTCTCTAAGAGATGAAGTCAAAATTTCTATAGTATTTTAGGCTTGGGAGAACTCTCTTTATATAGGAGAGTAATCCTTGTCCTCCAAGGGTTTTATTTTGCAAATAAATAAATCCAATAAATAAAAGATAATCCCATAATATTCTAGAACAAATCTAGAATAATATTTATCTTTATTTCTTACCATAAATATTTATCAAATAAATATTTTGTGCACATGTCTTATTAATCCACAAGAAAACTAAATTCTTGTTTCCTAAAACATGCCTTGGCCGAAAAAATTGTTATTAACCTAGTCAATATATAATTTTCGGCCACAACACTAATTTTGCCAAGATTATGAAAAATATCTTTTTCACATATTTAATTATTTAGCCCAACTAATTTAATAGTCCACTAAACAATTAATTCACATATCGTTTTAATTAAATTCTAACAAGAACTAAATTAATATTATTAGGATTCGACGTCCGAGAATAGCTATGCTATATTGGAGGCACGTCGGGGACCATGGACTAATAATCAGCGGCTCCGATACATCAAATAAATAATTATCTTACGAACAGAATAGTTATATTCGATAAATCAATCACAGGAATATGCCACCATAATCCCGTGACTGCACTCCTCCGATTATAAGATTATATTTATCTCATCACGAGAATGATAATAAGCGTCCATTGATAGAATCATTGCATATGGATTAATCCTCCATAGACTGTTCATTCTAAATCGGGAAGTTACCGTTAACCCTTTTCATAACCTCTTATCCTTATTTACCATTAACCCCTTAGTGATCAATTAATTAATACAACTCACTGGTAGCTAATCAGTGTAATATGAACTCCATGGATCGATCGTTTCTAGGATTAACAAATAAGGCAATCGTCTATCTACTTCCATAAATGGAAGGAATGGATTCCGTATCTGTGATAACACAGACTACTCACTCAATCCAGTACAATGCCAAGATGGGGTAATTCAGACCACAGACTTAGTGTAATCCTTAACCGTCAAGTCAAACCTCATATTGATTCAAGCAGTTGACTGTGATCACCTCAGGATTAAGATATATCCATAAATATGATCATCGATTGATTCGATAGGACTTCTCGATTACGGAATTATATCGTGAACTCTAATCAAATCGGTCCAGCCCTATATGATATATCTATCATATATAAATGCCCCACTAGGTTCTCTTAACCGAAAGTCCGGATAAGACAATCACACCTATTGTGTTCTTGGCGCATTAATAGCACGTTAAAGGAGAGACCCGATACTCTCGATTAACTTCACTACGGGCTAATTGTATTTTAAGTACATCTTCACTAACTCAATCCTCCCGTGTATATCCCATACACTGAGTTAAGTGATTACATAAACGATATACTTTAGGGTTTTCTGTAGTGTAAATACTATTCTCACATCGGTGAATATGAGAACAATAAATATGAATAATAATATCATTTCATTTATTAAATAAAACAATTACAAATTTGTCTTTCGGGCATTACACCTAACAGTAAGAGGGTTTTAAATAACAAAACGATAGATCTAGGATTACCACAATAATAGAATAAATCACCATTAGCATCTTCGATTACGCTGCTGATATGAATCTAAGTCCATGTTTGAAGAAAGTTGTGAAGTATTCAAGTCCGTCATTTTTGCTCGCGGACCATCAGAATAATTATTTACTAAGTCATATGTTATAATATGTTACTACATGATAATATATAATTTATTAAGTATTATTAGCTAATTATTAAAGCTCAAAATCATCATGAAGGGCGCCATTTTCGAAGGATGAACATTCTTGGAAGAAATCTAGATTCATTAGATCCAAGTTGTCAAGATACATCAAGCCAAAGTTCAAAAGATGCAACCTTTTGAAGAAAGTACTTAGAAAAACCAAAAGTCCTCCTTTGGTTAATGATATAGCACGAAATTTTGGTCCAATGTATCTATATTTTCATGTATTTTCTAGCCTATAAATACCCAAGCTATGTACTTGTATAAAACCATCATCTTTTGCAATAATAAAATTTTATATTTTCTACACTTGGATTAGTGTGTTGAATTCTCTGGATAGAGGTTCTTTCGGATTATCAAAGGCTTGAGCAACCTTTGTGGGTGTCCTATACCAAGGTGCTTAGAAACAGGTTTTCTAAGTGTTGAGGTTATTCCAAGGTGCTTTCTCACAAGTTGAGACTGTGTCGAGGAGCTCTCGAAAAATATTCCAAGGTGCTTCTACGCAATTGTTGTAGTTGTGTCGAGGAGAAAGGCTTGAATCCAAATACCGTTTTTTCTAGATCCGCGCAATATCTTATCAGCTGTATTATTGGGATGAATAAGATGTTTACTTTTTTAAAAGGAAACAACGATTTGTCTCAACCTTCATCTCTCTTCAACCAGGCCGTGACGATCATACCTGTTCTGCCTCTTTTTTTTTTGTTTTTTTTGTTGACAAAAGTAAATATCTTTTCAGACACAAAAAAAAATTACAGTATACCACATGAAAAAATTTGCCCTTCTCTTGTGCTCTCTTATGGTCTCCCTTCATACCAAGCCAACCCTGTGAATTTGCTTCATCTTCATTTATCATATTATTTGGAACATTTATTCGATCTTACACTCACTTGATATAGATTCAGATCAAATCACAAATAGAGGGATAACATGCAACCATAGACTTCCACTTAGGAAAGTAGATATCATTTTTTTCATTCTGCCTTTCAGTGTTCAAACAGGCCAAACAAATTAAAACAAATGAAACAAAGCATGTCATTGTTGCAATATGATAGCAAAATACTTAACCGCTAACTTTCACCGACAGAGTATCGGGTCAACGGGAGTATAGTGGTCACAAGGTCGAATCCATAGGGAGTAATTTCTAAGTACCAAAGCTGATGTGTAGCTTAGTTCAGGCCAAAATAACTGTGGAAGATATTATGCTAATGCAGAAATAAAGGTTAAACTACCGGTTTTACTTCTAGTTATTAAAAGGTATAGCCGACTATGATCCCACTAGCTACTTTTACCCCTAAGGAAGGACTTGACAAGGAGCGTGTCTCAACCGACATACATATCCTTTAGTTTAACGACATCCATGGGTGCCAACTCCTAATTCTAATGATTAGACTGAACAACTCGATCTAACCACCCTATGCGAAGCTAACCGACTCTCCCTTTAGAAAACCGATTATCCTAACATGATTAAGTTCTAGAGTTGCTCGAAAAACGATCACAAACCTCTGTATTGGAAACGGTCCTAACAACTAGACCGAATCTACGCAACGATCCTAAAACACCTTTTCCCATATCTCACCATAAAATATATCTATAAGTTCGATGAGTGTGACAGTGAAATAGGTGATCAAACTAATTCAAAGACGTTATAATAAGTTTTAAGACGTGGATTAGTCGTTTAAACATGATATTACGCACTACACGACTCCCAATCTCATCCCTCCTTAGGGTTTTCTCCCGCTTTCACATAATTCGACTACACATGCAATTAGCTACTCATGATTATGCTAATAAACGAAATAAGAATTGGAATCATGCTATAAATAATAAAAGAGAAAAAATTCATTAGCATATAATTGAGGCAAATCTTATCCAAAATAGAGACAAAGAAATAATCCACCAAAAGTCGAATGTTTGGAACTTGAAACGTAAAGCTAAGCTATAAAAATTGTTTAGAATCAAAGGATGTTATCTATGGAATCAAAGGATCAAAGGAAGATCAACCTACACTAAAACCACATCAAAATTGCCCTAAATATGTCTAAAGTCGGCATAATATCCCAAGCGTTTGCTCCAAGGTGAACGCTTGTCTGCCTGGAGATCTGATTCTTGATTAGGGTTTCTCCTTCCATGAACGAGCGTCTGGCCTGCCTTGAATGCTAGTTTGTCTTATACGAGATTTCTTGATTCGGACTGAACCCATCCAAACGCTAGTTTAAGGATGATTTGAACTCTCGTCCGTCTGAAAATCTAAATTTCAGTACCAAGTGCTGATTCTGCGAACGCCTATTTGAACTCTCCAAACGCCAGTTTGGCATGAGCTTGATTCAAACGCCAGTTTGGGTAGAGAAAACTCCAGTTTGCCTTGATTTAACTCCAAACTTGATTTTCCTTCACTTTCATGCTACCTTCGTGCCACGATCATGTTTCTCATTCCAAAACATCACCTTCCGGGTCCTCGAGTCACCTAAGTCCTACAATAACATGTACGAACGAACAGCACGCGTATTTCCGCAAGACAAAAGTGCTCGAAAAAGAGCTAAATATCGTTAAAAAGGTGAAGTTTACTATCGATGTGACAGTTTAACTCCCCGTGCGTATAACTCTCGATATTACTCTTAAACAGGTCTAGAACTACCCAAAACATGCCAATAAAGTAATAAACGGGGGTTAAACTGCACACCAAAGTACAGTAAAGTTGACTCCCATCAACTACCCCACACTTAGCCTTTGCTCGTCCTCGAGTAAATTAGGCGCTTTAAAACAGACCAAAGGATCAACTTTACGCAACATGCATAGTACTCACGACATCAAGGTAAAAGTAAAATAGGCACTGAATGTGCGCCACTTGACTCTATCTTGTCACGAAAACGAAGTGTGTGTGTGTGATAAGAACCGAGGGTTACACTCAAAATGATTACCGGCTTTGAATACCGGCCAAATGACTACACACAACTTATACCGGGCTAGAATCTCCACTAATCGAGGCAACCGAGGCTAAATATGGTCAAGTAGGACTTGAAGGGTTATAATGCTGAGCTTGGGATGGGGTTAACCGAAAGGAAAATTTGGGACTGGAGAAAAGAAAATACGAGTGAACCTAATCATCTCATTTACTTTCTATTTGAAAACATACTAAACCAAACTCCTTCGATATTTTTATACTCATTAATAAATAACTCCAATCTCAACACCATACTTTTATTCATTCAAAACACTCCTTCTTTGACTTCTTTTTCTTGAACTTTATTCAAACTTTCTTTTTTTCTCATTTTTCTTATCAATTTTTTTTTCTTTTCTTTTCTTCGAAACTTCTCATTTCAATTTTTTTTGAGCCAACAAGCCTTACAATAGATTCCTCGAGCTCCACCGCTTCGTTATACCAGCTCGTACTAACCAACTCTTCTCGAAACACGCACCATCCCCACCTCACACTTGATTCAGCAAGTGTGTCTAAAGCAACAACTAAGTCCACTCGTAGGGTGATCAAATGAAACGTGACCAACAATATAGCTCAGGGTTAGGGTAATACAAGCTATATAACCAAAAATGGCTCATTGTCGGATGGTGGTCAGACCGTCCTATCAAGGCTTAGAGGGGGTCCGAGGGTAAAATGTTGGGATTTTGGCTTATTTGGCTCTGGTCGGGTCAAAGAAGCGTCAGGACTCTCATCCCGTATCCGGCCTAGGTAAACCTCTCTATTTCGCCTCGAAACTAGTGGTATGAGTGTGTATAGTGATGTCCGGTCCAAGTAATAAAAATACTCGAAACCTAAATAACACACTAGCAAGATAACTAAGTTCAATCATAGTATAGTTAGATAGAGTCGAGGTCAATCCCACAGAGACTCAGCTTAAACGAAATACAACTTATGAAACTAAAAAGTAAATTAAATGCGGTCTACGACCAACAATAACGTAGAATTAAAATTGACACGATAGAAACACAAAACCAACACAAGACACAACGACACTAAGACACTTATTTTTTATAAGTTTTATAAATAATTAATAAACGGTATTGATAACGCTAGTAGTAATTACTCCCCCATGCTATGTAGATTGACGACGAGACAAAATCAGACATTTAAGATTAATTATTCTGACTACGGGAGTCATCCCCTAAAATAGATCTAGCTCCGGGTAGGCCATCTAGATCATCGTGCCTCCATTACGTGACTTCACATTTTAAGTCTCCATCTCATATAACTTCTGACACAATTACGAAACTAGGGATGCCGGTATAAACCGTAACCTCATCTAAGCAACATTCCTATGGTAAGGCGTATTTCTTAGACACCGATTCAATCTCTGTCCTAAGTAACAATCCCTTTTAGGTCTCATGTTAAATTACGATGAAAAATAATTAATTTGATCAAGTTTAATTACTCATTTTAATTACAAAGTAGAGAACCTGACGTAGTCGAAGCCGTTCACAGACAAATCAAGAACATCACAGATCTTGCTACCAGCAAGCTCAGATCTGAACCAGATTTGCTCGTGAAACGTCTTTTACGTCTCAGATCTACATAAACATGGGTTCGTTAATTAACTACATCACGAAATCAATACACAAAACAACTACTCCATCACGAAATAAATTAGATCTACGAATAAAAATTGCATAATTGAGTAGACATTACCCTCGAAGACGAGCGTGATTCCCACTCCTCGATACAATCTCTAACCGGCGATTCTAACGACTCCGTAATGAACGAACATAAAATAAAGAAAACATATATTGAAAATAAAACCAATGTTGTGAATTGTATTATAGAGTGTATATATTGTGTCTCAAATGAAATTCGTACTGCTCTATTTATAGGGGTTCAAGCTGATTTAAAGATATATTTCAAAATATCAAAACAATTAGAGATAACTCCCGGCCGATCTCCCGATGAAGCAGGACTCGCCCCCAGCGAGTTAGGGGCTCGCTGCCAGCGAGTTCAATGATTTCTGATTGACTCGCTGGCTCTTGTCATGCCTTACTCCTTTTTTCGCGCTTATCCGTTTTCTATCTTCAATGCACTCCGAATTTGCTTCGATTTATCTTGTAATTTAATTTGTCCATTTGCAATTATCCACCAAAATTATCTCAATCTACAAAATAAATATTTATCCCAAAGTAAATCATATTTAAATAATAAAAACGGATAAATACCAAATTACATCTTATAAATCACACAACACTAAATAATCAATATAAACATGTGATTTAATATAAAATATATATTATTAATCTCGATTTAAGGCCAATGTTGATGACTTTTATGGGTATAATTTGACCGTCATCAACTACCCCCCACTTATACTTTGATCGTCCCGAACAAAGCGTCAATAAGTCATTCCCCAAGACAACATTTTCCATGGTCAAATCATACTTATATAAGAAACTCGAGTCAACTCATACCATTCGGTCGGGTACAACAAAGGTATTTTCGGGGATATTCGAGACGGTCATATAACGGTTATCATTCAAATTCAAATTCAAACCACGGGATCTACACCTATAAATAGAGAACTCCCGATTCGATTGCAATAACCAAGAATTCACACGAAGCAACTAAGTTTTTGAGCAAGTTATTGATCAAAGTGCAATCTGACCCTGCTGATACATACAGAGCTATAATGCACTGATCAAATTCTTCTTCAAGTGTTATCTACAATCAAGTTACATCTTGTTCATACACTTGAAGATCCTAAGCTGCTGATCTTATCATCATGATCAGAAACTTGCTGAAAGCTGAATCACTTTCTTGAGTCAACCCTTCTTTTTCAAGAAGTTTGCTGAAGCCAGAGAAGCACTTTTGGGAGTGTAAAAAACTGTTGTTTGTGGTGAAGTTGGTGGATAGGCAATCCTACCCTTCAAGGACCAGTGGAATACTTTGAAGCAGCAATCCAACCTGTTTCTAGTGTTAAGTTTGTGAAGCCATAGCTATTGGTCAAGGACAAACAGTTTAGGGATTTTTGTAACAGCAACCTCAAGAATCTCTAGTGAATTTCCTCCAACATCATAGGAGAAGAGTGGACTGAAAGGATTACACCACCTGGAACCACTATAAATCTTGCCTACTTTACTTTATTATATTTACATTCTGCATTTACTTTATCTGCATGCTTATCACATCAAATTGACTGAACTAGCTAATGAATCACACCACTTGCACTACTGAGTATCTAATACTTAGTATCGTATTTATAACAACAAGTAACAATGCTTAATTTAATATATTCCGCTGCAACAAATTCAAGAGCCTTAATAGTCAGCAGACTACTGATAGTCAGCAGACTATTAACCCTGCTGAGTTTGTAAAGCTCCGAAAAGTTTTTAAGTGTTATGTTTATTTCCCAACCCCCCCCCCCCCCCCCCCCCACTCCCCTCTAAACTTAACCAAGCCTTTTCAGTGGATCAACATATGTATTATGCATTTAGTTTGTCCCCTTAATTTATTTATTTTTCTTTAGAAATTTTATTTACTCCTATAAAATAAGGGTTTTTATTTTTTGTATACGCTTTAAGAAACATCATAATTAATCATATTTTAAATATTCAAAGATAAATCATTGCATTATTTTTTAAAGGGCCTTATAATATTGTATTATTTAGCTAAAACAAAGCATTTAACAATGCATATTTTTATGAGAAAGGCTTATATTTTAGAATTGCATAAGAAAAAGTTAGAAGATTTATAAACTAACAAAAAAACCCGTTTAAATCAATTTATTTGAAGGCTTCCAACAACTAATGAAACAAAATGGGTAGTGTTGTTGAATGCCCGACCGAGAGAGCCGGCATAGACCTGGCAAGTCCCGTAAACTAGTGTGTATTTTGGAGCCACATATTTTTCGAAATTTATATGTATTTTGGGTCTTCAAAATTAATGTCATATATATATATATATATATATATATATATATATATATATATATATACTAGCCTAACACCCGTGCATGATGCACGGGACAATACTATACTAATTTGAAAGTATGTATGTTGTGCAATGCGCGAAAAAATAAGTAGTTATATTTTTGAATGATAACATTGTCTATACTTCACATACACACAATATTCTCCCTTCATTTCATTAATCACCCTCATAGCTATGATAGGAGTAGTATTCGAAACCAATGATAGCAGTGATAGATATGATTGAGCTTCTTCCCTTCCGGAATCAATTCAATTTCGCATCTTCCATCTCATACAGTTCTTTAAATGATTGGTCTTTGCCCAGCAATCAAATGAGCTCCGATATTCATCTGATGTCGTGAACATCTATTATCGTTCTATGGATTAACAGTGGCAAATCAGCTGCACATATGAATCATCGTATCTTTGTAAGAGGGTTTTAAAGATCAAAAAGTACCTCAAAAATAGAATAAATCACCATTAGCGTCTTCGATTACGCTGTATTATTGGGTCGAATAAGATGTTTACTTTTTCAAAAGGAAACAACTATTTGTCTCAACTTTCACCTCTCTTCAACCAGGCCGTGACGATCATACCTGTTCTGCCACTTTTTTTATGTTTTTTTTCCGACAAAAGTAAATGTCTTTTCGGAGACCAAAAAAAAAAATACAGTACAGCACATGAAAAAATTTGCCGCTCTCTTATGGTCTCCCTTCATACCAACCCAACCCTGTGAATTTGCTTCATCATCATTTATCGTATTATTTGGAACATTTATTCGATTTTACACTCACTTGATATAGATCCTGATCAAATCACAAATAGAGGGATAACATGCAACCATAGACTTCCTCTTAGGAAAGTAGATATTGTTTTTCCTGCCTTTTAGTGTTCAAACATGCCTAACAAATTAAAACAAATGAAACAAAGCATATCATTGTTGCAATACTAAAAAAATACAGCCATATTACAACACAAAGCCACTGAATAATGGTAGATATTATTTGCACATATTCCAATCACCGGCTAGAAGATATAAGTTTGTACCTTCCTGTGGTTGGTCATACTAGCATGTTTCCAAAATATGATCACATTCCGGCATAGCATAAAGCCATTTGCGTCTATTTCCCTAAAGAATCTGATGTATGCCCAACATAAAGATCCCTGCAACTCCAATGACTCAGTCATGTAGTGCTTGTAATATGATTCATTATGTAATAGAAATTTTTTTATTGCATTTATGAGACCAACGTTTCAATTTAAGAATCGTTATAGAGATCAATGCACTACGGATGATATAACACAATCCAACGTATTCTAGCAGCTCTAGAATCAATGATTTGGTATAACAATTGTAGATAATTATCTTGCGTCATAGGGGGGTTCTTGGGCAGAGAGTCTCTATTGTATTAGACCGTTAGATGTGTATCGTTTGTGCAAAAAGAGATTAGTTAATATTTTTTCTTTTTACACAGGCCATTACCAAAAAAAAACAAAAAAAAAAGACTGATTGAGGATGTTGGATTTCAATGCGACATCGTCCCAGATTCTGACTCAACCCTAAACTAACAGCAATTGTGCGCCAGTGATAAAAACATTTGAAAAATAAGTAAGATCGAGGCTTACCACGTACAGAGGAGAGGCCTTGATCTTGGTAAGTCCTCATCGTTTAAGATCCTAATGAATATCACAATGTAGCTCAATACTGGTCTATGGCGGTAATTATTTCATGATTTGAAAAGCAAGTCAGATTGTGACAGAAACTCAAGCCCTGAGAAAGCATTATTGAAATTAGTATATTATCCGTTAAATGGCCTCTGTTGTTAGAAACTTTCATGTTCATTTAAATTGAAATTGCACTATTATCTGATTTGCAGGTGGGCAGAATAACACTACTATAAAGGCTCAGATTGGTGAAGACTTACCACAGGATGAAGGGGGACAGACGTTTGAAGCAAAAGTAGCATCCAACATTTTGTAGATAGCGACAATTGTATCATTTTTTTTGTTAAATGAAACAATATTACCTATATGGTGTTGGCTTCATATCTGTAACATTATGGTATGAAAGTATTCACATATCATACACATAACATCAAATCAAGTCAGAAAATAAATAGTGTACAAATAAGTTGATTCATTACTGCAAGGCACCAAACCAATTTACGATACTTCATCATGGTGTTATACCGAATGAAGCAAATTATGAAGAAAAAAATGCATATCATATGCTCATATGATCACATTAAAATTTACACCAACTAAATATTGCATGTTTTGGATACCTGAATCTAACCCCACAAATCTAATATCAAAAAGACGAACATCAAAATGAAAAGTCACTCCTTCATGCATGCGGAAAAACATTTAAAAGCAAATATAAGTTTCATTAAAATAATCAACAAATGAATAAAAAACAGGAAGGGCTCCGGTCTCTTAAGCAAGAGGTCTCGGGATCGAGTCCTTGTGGATGCAGCAAACCTTGTTGGGAGAGGTCCCCACCTTTGGTGCCGACAGTGCTTCGCAATTGTCTTACCTTCTGAAAGCAAAAAAAAAAGTTGCTAGGTATGGAAGACCAATTACACAAATAACGAAATATTAGCAAAGGCGTACAATAAACCTGTGCATACTAAAAAAATAAAAGGAGACACTTACAATACCGACATTGGGCGAGACTTCCAATCTGAATTTTGTTTGAAAAGTAAAAAAAAGTCCCGATCAATCAAAAACTTTGTTGATACAATTAGGCATGCATGAGTTGTTAGGAAGAAGAAAGCTACAACAACCCTAACAAAGTTCTTGAATGGAAAGCAAAATGAATTATCAAGGTCAAAATAATAAACAAATGAATTCCAATATGAGAAACACTTACCGGAATTCAAATGCATAACTTAAGATAACGTAGGATAAGCAAACTTGTATAGTTGTCACATTTGAAATTTGAAAGATGTTAAGAGATTGCAGGACTAAAATTAGAGGAGTATACAGATGAAATTTGTTTTATCTGTTGAGACTGATTTGAAAAAAGCGGTTTAGAGTCTCTGTTGCCGTTGCCGAATTCGTATATGGGATTTTTTTCTACGTTTTATAGGGAGGTAGTTCAAAGGGTCCGTATGGCGCTGTTAATTATTGGATCTTTTACGGATTTGGAGCGAGTCAAAACGGGAATTGGGTTAAATCTTCCTTTCAAATATATATAGATTAGCCTAACACCCGTGCATGATGCACGAGACCTTCTTGGATTTCTTTTATAACCTACTATACTAATTTGAAAGTATGTATGTTGTGCAATGCACGAAAAATTTAGAAGTTATATTTTTGAATGATAACATTGTCTATACTTCACTGACACACAACATTCTCCCTTCATTTCATTAATCACCTTCGTAGCTATGATAGGTGTAGTATTCGAAACCAATGATAACAGTGATATATATGATTGAGCTTCTTCCCTTCCGGATTCAATTCAATTTCGCATCTTCCATCTCATACAGTTCTTTAAATGATTGGTCTTTGCCCAACAATCAAATGAGCTTCGATATTCATCTGATGTCGTGAACATCTATTATTGTTCTATGGATTAACAATGGCAAATAAGTTGCACATATGAATCATCGTATCTTTGTAAAAGGGTTTTAAATACAAAAATGATAGATCAAAGAGTACCTCAACAAATAGAATAAATCACCATTAGCGTCTTCGATTACACTGTATTATTGGGTCGAATAAGGTGTTTACTTTTTCAAAAGGAAACAACGATTTGTCTCAGCCTTCACCTCTCTTCAACCATGCCGTGACGATCATACCTATTCTGCCTCTTTTTTTTTCTTTTTTTTTTTTGTTTTTGACAAAAGTAAATATCTTTTTGGACACAAAAAAAATACAGTATACCACATGAAAAAATTTGCCGCTCTCTTGTGCTCTCTTATGGTCTCCCTTCATACCAAGCCAACCTTGCGAATTTGCTTCATCATCATTTATCATGTTATTTGGAACATTTATTCAATCTTACACTCACTTGATATAGATCCTGATCAAATCACAAATAGAGGGATAACATGCAACCATGGACTTCCTCTTAGGAAATTAGATATCGTTTTTTTTCTTTCTTTCTGCCTTTCAGTGTTCAAACAGGCCTAACAAATTAAAACAAATGAAACAAAGAATATCATTGTTCCAATACTAAAAAAATACAGCCATATTACAACACAAAACCACTGAATAATGGTAGATATTATTTGCACATATTCCAATCACCAGCTATAAGATATAAGTTTGTACCTCCCTGTGGTTGGTCATACTTGCATATTTCCAATATATGATCACATTCCAGCATAGCATAAAGCCATTTGTGTCTATTTCCCTAAAGAATCTGATGTATACCCAGCATAAAGATCCCTGCAACTTGAATGACTCGGTCATGTAGTGCTTGTAATATGATTCATTAAGTCATAGAAAATTCTTTATTGCATTTATGAGAGCAAGGTTTCAATTTAAGAATCTTTATAGAGATCAATGCACTACGGATGATATAACACAATCCAACGTATTCTAGCAGCTCTAGAATCAATGATTTGGTATAACACTTGTAGATAATTCTCTTGTGTCATAGGGGGGTTCTTGGGCAGAGAGTCTCTATTGTATTAGATCGTTAGATGTGTATCGTTTGTGCAAAAAGACAAAGATTAGTTAAAAAAAATTCTTTTTACACAGGCCAATCATCCTATTTCTGTCAAGAAGTATCTTCGTGCAATAATTTCTCATATGTCATACAAAAGCAAATGCTATGTCCCCCGATTTTTATTCACATCAATACTACCAAAATGAATCCAGGCCATTGATTGGCTGGATGCAACCAATCAAAAAAACAAAAATAAATAATTGAATGGTGATGATGATGTTTCAGGGATGTTTCGGGAGAAATGTTTCGGTGAACCTAGCAATTTCCGTCATACAAAAGCAGGAGGCAAGCTGATTAAGTAACTCAATGAGCATTACCGAAAAAAACAAAAGAAAGGACTGATTGAGGATGTTGGATTTCAAAGAGACATCGTTCCAGATTCTGACTCAACCCAAAACTAACAGTAATTGTGCACCAGTCATAAAAACATTTGAAAAATAAGTAAGAACGAGGCTTACCACGTACAGAGGAGAGGCCTTGATTTTGGTAAGTCCTCATCGTACAAGATCCTAATGAATATCACAATGTAGCTAAATACTGGTCTATGACGGTAATTATTTCCTGATTTGAAAAGCAAGTCAGATTGTGACTGAAACTCAAGCCCTGGGAAAGCATTATTGAAATTAGTACATTATCCGTTAAATGGCCTCTGTTGTTATAAACTTTCATGTTCATTTAAAATTGAAATTGCACTATTATCTAATTTGCAGGTGGGCGAATAACACTACTATAAAGGCTCGGCTTGGTGAGGACTTACCGAGAGGATGAAGGGGGACGGACGTTTGAAGCAAAATTAGCATCCAACATTTTGTGGATAGCGACAATTATATCATTTTTTTGTTAAATGAAACAATATTACCTATATGGTGTTGCCTTCATATATCGTAACATTATGGTATGAATGTATTCAAATATCATACACATAACATCAAATCAACTCAGAAAAGAAATAGTGTACAAATAAGTTGATTCATTACTGCAAGGCACCAAACCAATTTACAATACTTCATCATGGTTTTATACCGAATGAAGCAAATTATGAAGAAAAAATGCATATCATATGCTCATATGATCACATTAAAATATACTTCAATTAAATATTGCATGTTTTGGATACCTGAATCTAACACCACAAATCAGATATCAAAAAGACGAATATCAAAATCAAAAGTCACTACTTCATGTTTGCGGAAAAACATTTAAAAGGAAATATAAGTTTCATTAAAATAATCAACAAATGAATACAAAACAGGAAGGGACTCCGGTCTCTTAAGCAAGAGGTCTCAGGTTCGAGCCCTTGTTGATGGAGCAAACCTTGTTGGGAGTGGTCCCCACCTTTGGTGCCCGACAGTGCCTCAAAGGATTAGTCTCAGACAATTGTCTGAGGATACCTTGTGAAAGCAATAAAAAGTTGCTAGAAATGAAAGACCAATTACACAAATAACAAAATATCAGCAAAGGCGTACAATAAACCTGTGCATACTAAATAAATAAAAGTAGAAACTGACAATACCGACATTGGACGAGACTTCCAATCTGAATTTTGTTTGAAAAGTAAAAAAAGTCCCGATCAATCAAAAACTTTGGTGATACAATTAGGCATGCATGAGTTGTTAGGTGGGAGAAAGCTACAACAACCCTGACAAAGTTCTTGAACGGAAAGCAAAATGAATTATCAAGGTCATAATAATAAACAAATGAATTCCAATATGAGAAACACTTACCGGAATTCAAATGTATAACATAAGATAACGTAGGATTAGCGAACTTGTACAGTTGTCACATTTCAAATTTGAAAGATGTTAAGAGATTGCAGGACTAAAATTAGAGTTGTATACGGATGAAATTTGTTTTATCTGTTGAGATCTGATTTGAAAAAAGCGGTTTAGAGTCTCTGTTTCCGTTGCCGAATTCGTATATAGGATTTTTTTATACGTTTTTCGGCGAGGTAGTTCAAAGGGTCCATGTGGCGCTGTTAATTATTGGATCTATTACGGATTTAGAGCGGTCAAAATGGGTAATTGGGTTAAATTTTCCTTTCAAATATATATAGACTAGCCTAACACCCGTGTATGATGCACGGGACAATACTATACTAATTTGAAAGTATGTATGTTGTGCAATGCACAAAAAATTTAGAAGTTCTATTTTTAAATGATAACATTGTCTATACTTCACTGACACACAACATTCTCCCTTCATTTCATTAATCACCCTCGTTGCTATGATAGGAGTAGTATTCGAAACCAATGATAGCAAATTGATAGATATGATTGAGCTTCTTCCCTTCCGGATTCAATTCAATTTCGCATCTTCCATCTCATACAGTTCTTTAAATGATTGGTCTTATCCTAGCAATCAAATGAGCTTCGATATTCATCTGATGTCGTGAACATCTATTATCGATCTATGGATTAACAATGGCAAATCAGTTGCACATATGAATCATCGTATCTTTGTAAGTGTTAGTAATACCATCCGCAACGGAAGCGATTTAAGGATCTAGATCTATAAATTACACGTAATAAAATAACTAGATCTTCTCTACAAGGGGGTTGTAGAACATACCTCTTGGATCTAAAAATCCAAGTAGAAGAACCCCAATAGGAAGAACAAAAGAAAGTATGAAGAGCACCACGATAACTTCCCGATTTAGAATGAACAGTCTATGGAGGATTAATCCATATGTAATGATTATATCAATGGACGCTTATTATCATTCTAGTGAGGAGATAAATATAATCTCATAATCGGAGGAGTGCAGTCACGGGATTATGGTGGCATATTCCTGTGATTGATTTATCGAATATAATTATTCGTTCGTAAGATAATTATTTATTTGATTTATCGGAGCCGCTGATTATAAGTCCATGGTCCCCGACGTGCCTCCTATATAGCATAGCTATTCTCGGACGTCGAATCGTAATAATATTAATTTAGTTTTTGTTGGACTTTATTAAAACGATATGTGAATTAATTGTTTATTGGACTATTAAATTAGTTGGGCTAAATAATTGAATATGTGGAAAAGACATTTTTCATAATCTTGGCCCAATTAGTGTGTTTGGCCGAAAATCATAAGTGACTAGGTCACAATACAATTTTCGGCGATAGCCTTATTTTTGGAACAAGAAATTATTTTCTTGTGTATTAATAAGACATGTGCATAAAATATTTATTGGATAAATATTTATGGTAAGAAATAAAGATAAATATTATTCTAGATTTGTTCTAGAATATTATGGAATTATCTTTTATTTATTGGATTATTTATTTGCAAAATAAAAATTCTTGGAGGTTAAGTTTTACTCTCCTATATAAAGAGAGTTCTCCCAAGCCTTAGACACAATAATATTTTCGACTTCTACCTCTTAGAGAGGAGAAGGAAAATTTCGGCCAAGGGGTTCAAGGGGAAAAATCATGGAGGTTTTTCCGGGTAGCATATCGGAGGGGTTCGAGTCGAGGATTTCCTTCCACCGGGAGTTGCTTGGATCACACGTACGGAAGATCGTGGTGCTCTTCACACCTTGTTCGTTCTTTCCATTGCGGTTCTCCAACTTGGATTTTGAGATCCAAGAGGTATGTTCTACAACCCCCTTGTAGATATAGATCTAGTTATTTTATTACGTGTATTTTATAGATCTAGATCCTTAAATCGCTTCCGTTGCGTATGGTATTACTAACACGATCTTCCGCACGTGTGATCCGAGCAACTCCCGGTGGAAGGAAATCCTCGTCTCGAATCCTCCCGATATGCTACCCGGTAAACCTCCAAGATTTTCCTTCTTATTCCCCTTGGCCGAAAATTTATCTTACCTCTCTCTAAGAGATGAACTCGAAATTTCTAGTGTATTTTAGGCTTGGGAGAACTCTCTTTATATAGGAGAGTAATCCTTGTCCTCCAAGGATTTTATTTTGCAAATAAATAAATCCAATAAATAAAAGATAATCCCATAATATTCTAGAACAAATCTAGAATAATATTTATCTTTATTTCTTACCATAAATATTTATCCAATAAATATTTTATGCACATGTCTTATTAATCCACAAGAAAACTAAATTCTTGTTTCCTAGAACATGCCTTGGCCGAAAATTGTTATTGACCTAGTCAATATATAATTTTCGGCCACAACACTAATTTTGCCAAGATTATGAAAAATGTCTTTTTCACATATTTAATTATTTAGCCCAACTAATTTAATAGTCTACTAAACAATTAATTCACATATCGTTTTAATTAAATTCTAACAAGAACTAAATTAATATTATTAGGATTCAACGTCCGAGAATAGCTATGCTATATTGGAGGCACGTAGAGGACCATGGACTAATAATCAGCGGCTCCGATAAATCAAATAAATAATTACCTTACGAACAGAATAATTATATTCGATAAATCAATCACAGGAATATGCCACCATAATCCCATGACTGCACTCCTCCGATTATAAGATTATAATTATCTTCTCACGAGAATGATAATAAGCGTCCATTGATATAATCATTGCATTTGGATTAATCCTCCATAGACCGTTCATTCTAAATCGGATTAGCCAAGGACTATTGTTTAGGACTTTTTGTAACAGTTCACCTCAAGAAGTTCTAGTGGAATTTTCCTCCGCACCACAGGGGAAGAGAGGACGTACAGGATTACACCACCTGGAACCTCTATAATACTTGCCTTATTTACTTTACGCACTTACTAATTTAATAAGTTTTTATTTACAGCATTTTGATAATTGATTGTTATACACTTCACAGTACACAAACTGACATTCATCAGAATTCAGTTTACTACACTCAGTTTTCACTGAGAATAACAAGATCAAGAAAAAGGCTAAAACTTTATCCGCTGCCGGTTGACTCAGTTTTAGGCTTAAGTCAGTTTGACTTAAACTCAGCTTAGTCAGCTTAACTCCACTCAAGTTTAACTGAACCTTAATTTGTTTTAAATCCAATTTTAAGGACAAGTTTATTCACCCCCCCTAAACTTGTGTTAGCCTTTCCAATGGACCAACAATTGGTATCAGAGCAGTGTTTCTTTGACAAGATATCATTTGCTCCATATCTCCTCTAGTTTTTCTCATTTGAAAGCTTTGTTCCAGTTAATTTACTATCAGTCTTCACTCACTCACAATGGATAACAATCAATATGCGAGACAGATGCTTATGTGCAGCATGGATAGGTTAAAAGATATAACACAAATGGTCATTGAACAAACATATGCGCAAAATTCCCAGTCTTACCTTCAAGCACCGTGTGCTAAATGCTTATATTTACGGAAGTGGGGTGAACCGAATCCACACCTTATCCGTAAATTCCAAAGCATATTCTAGGTAGACTTCTCGGTCTTACATTTCAATGTATACCGTTATTTCGCTTCTAATATCTTTATTGAGTTAAGCAGTGTATTGTAGCACATCTAAAACTATATAAGGCAATTTAACAATTTCTCACTTTAGTGAGAACATATCACAATGAGGCAGGCTGAGCATCAGTCTCGAGGACTATGAATGGCCTATTCCGAGTATAGAATACTCTATCTCTGTTGAAAACAGAGAAACCTCAAAATATTTTGAATAAACTTTCCGGAGTGTTTGAATAGTTATTAGACAAGAAGTCACTACTCGGAAGCTCCTACTAGCTTGTATCTTTCATCAGACCCCGAAGGTCGTCATGAACAAGCTATGTTACTTCTTTATAACCATTATCCTTTCCCGATTGAAAGGAAACTTAGTCATTGAACCTTTGAGACAATATAACCAGACTGGGAGAAAGGAATCACCCTGAGCCAGTTTTCAGGTCTTGTCTTTTAAGGACTATGCACTAACTATGGAATATAAAGAAGCGTTTATCTAAATATTGAAACCAATTGCTTTTAATAGTTCTTAAGATGTGTTTTATATACATATTTCAGCAGTTCTAAGTGGTTTTGACTTTATCAACCAAAAATCCGAGTCTTGGATTCGTACTACAAATGGTATATTCACATTCTATACGACAAACAAATTATCGAATAGAAGGTAAATCCATTCGTTCCAACGAATCTTAAACAGAAAATAATTTTTCCGTGATATCCAAGGATTGAATCCGAAATTCATTTCCTTATATCACTCCCACTATTCTAGCGAAAATTAACTGCCCGTTGTTTACTCTTTTAATCGTTAAATGCATTGCTACCTTGTTCTTCCAAAGAACTTAGCTCGAGAAAATCGCCAAGGATTCATAGGTTGGTGATCCATTTCGAGTGTTACTCGTCGGGACTTCTCGGATTTTTTAATATACCAGAAAAAACAATAAATCATAACATTAAAGCTCCCACTAGTTTATCGGTTCCAAATACCGTCTAACGAGCAATGCTTTATTTTTTTTTATGATTTTCTGATTTTTTCTATTAGAAAATCTTTCGTACATTGTTCCAATGTTTCCAGAAAAACAACAAATCATAGAACTCCCACTAGTTCATCGATTCCAAATATCGTCCAACTAGCTACATTTCATTTCCGGTTTTTCAATTAGAACGGTTACGTGTGTAGTCAGTTACACTTTTCTACTGTTCTAGAAAAACAACAAATCATAAAGCTCCCACTAGTTCATCGATTCCAAATATCGTCCAACTAGCGACATTTCATGATTTTCCGATTTTTCAATTAGAAAATTACTCGTGTAATCACTACTCACTCAAAATTCACTAGAAGAATTTCAAAGTCCGAAATCACCTTTGATCAAACTAAGTTTGTCTTCCGTTTGACACGAATGATACTAGTGACATACCTGTATGTCACTCAGGTTTTTAAAAGGCTTAAGAGAAAATATCTCTTTCGAAAATAATTGCCTTATCGATTAACTAGTTCAACGTCCTAGTTACTTTCCACTTTTTAACGAAGTCAATACTAGTCAATTATTAATTTTTAAGCAATTTAGTAAGGGATATAATGCTGTAAATAAAATGACATATACTAATTCAAGTTTAACACTACTATATAAGTTTATTTTAGGAATTGTAAACTATAATTAAGTCTACTCTACCATTCCAATGTTTTAACCTCGCATCTCAGTGCCGCCGTAGGGTAGGTCAAAGAGATGACTGTTAAATCGAGACAATCTCGTCAATGAATAACTTGTGAGAATCGAACATCCCACGAGAATCGAACATCCCTTTATTCATTGACTACCTTCCTTTTTTAGCCTAGATATTATCAAGAATATCCTTGATGAGTGTGACCTACTATATCGGATCTCTTAGGTACGCCAGGAGTGTGCCGTCGTAGTATAGGTCAGTGACCCGACGAGTACCCGTAAATCCTATCCTTTCGGAGACCAAGCCATGAATGTTGATAGGGGTGAACACCATCCGTAGGGGGACGAAATCAAAGCGCCGTGAGGCGTCACCCTTCTCTCACTTACTTGTATCTATAGTAGAGGCCGTGGGGTTGGCCGTCGCCGCCTCCCCGCTCCCACTCAATATTTTGGAAGTGGTGGTGGGTTAACTAACCACGTCTTTTTGATGTTAACATAAAAGCACATCAAATCAAGGATTCCGAATGGTTTCGGTAACGTAGGCAAGCCTACCCGTCCTATTCGTTGGAACATACGTGACAGTCGGACGAAATCGGGTCAAGAGAGCCCCATTGAGATAAGAAGGAATCACCCCTCCGCTCGCCGGTGTAGCTTAGTCTTGCCGGATCCCCATGCATACATTACACTAGGAGGGTTAAGTCGGTTGAGCGAAGCTCAGTTGACCACCCAACCTATAGGCGAACCGTTTTCATCCAAGATTTATTGTTCTTTTACCATCATTCAATCTCGTAAACACTACGAATCGAAAACGTGATCTCGTTTGGGCTTTTAAGGCGGTTCACCGAGAACACACACCGAAAGGCTTAACGATTTCATAACCCATCCTCGGATCTTTAATTAGTTACTAAATTAATTAATTACCACGTATTAATTAAATTTCAACTAATTACGCGAGTTTGTATACATGCCTATTTTAATTACCAAAAATTAAAATTCTACATGTATGCATGGAGTGGATTTATGATATGATGCATGTCATGGCAATTCCGATTTTATATCTATTTTATGATCAAACACATAAAAAATATATTGCAGAAAATTTAAACACCGAGATGGATCGTTGGTACCCCCGACTAACCTATTTTCTAAGGAAAAAGTAAAACTAATTCTAAGTCTTCAAATCTCGATCTTCGATCTTGATCTTGAAACTTCCGGATCTCAAACATTCGATCTTGACACAAACCACAAACGACTAGGAGAGGAGGCCGTAATATACCAATATATTTAAAATATAGGGTTAATTCCTTAAAATTATAGTTTTTTATACTTATTAGCCCTATAAGGACATAAAGGAATCTGGTGGACTTATAAGGACATAATACATCTACATATACCAAAATACCCCTTCAATTCACATCCCCACCTGTTCAAACCAAAATACGCTTCTTTCAGCCTTCTCTGCAAGCATTCAATTTCCTTACATCAACCAATAAAGTCAAAATCCTTACATCAAATTCACATTAATAAGCACTTGCGGCAAGGATCTAGATGGCGGAGCAGCAATTCATTGAAGAAGAAAAGAACACTATATATCTGAATAGAACGAAAACAGCAACAATAATGAATAGTAAGCAGCAGTTTTAACAGGCTGGATAGATCCGGTGATCGAGTTGAGCAGATTCCGTTTGACTTAAACATCGGGAAAATAAAACACATTAATAAAACCTAAAATTATATAATACCAAATAATGAACAGAAATGAATGTTCATTAATGAAGTTCCAACAATCTCTAGTCAAGTGTTCCTAAAAAATACACAGAACAGCGGATATTCAATAAACAAATTCTATAATTATCTACCTACGATTTAAAATTACATTCTAGGAGAATCAGCGTCATCGAACAAATATTTGTAAATACTCATAAAACAAATATTAGTGAAGATATTTCTAGAAACCTAATCTTCTATAATAATAACTTAAAAGAATGATAATCATTATCAATAGTGTATATGTCACTGCAGATGTTACTGCATACATTAGACAACTAATGAAGTGACATTAATGTCACTGCATATGTCTAAGCATACATTAGACAACTAATGAAGTGACATTGATGTCACTACATAAATCGAAACAATAAGACATCACTGCATACACCGATACAATAAGGTGTCTCTGCATCGCGGTGCCTCTGCATCACGGTGTCTCTGCATCGCGGTGTCTCTGCAATGCGGTGTCACTTCATCGCGGTGTCTCTGCATCGGAGGTGTCTCTGCATCGGGGGTGGTCACTGCATCGCGGTGTCACTTCCCGGATGCTTGTGGACTAAGATATGCATGTGGATAGGAAGTAAATCCAAGTGTGTCAGCTATATATACAAAAAAAAAATTAATTAACAGTTTGATCAGTTCGATTTCGAGATGCAATATATAATCAAAAACTATGTACTATTAGTATTGAACTTGCTTCCCTGCAATATCGGTAACTAGTTTCCCGTTACAAAATCTTCCGGTAGCCTGACGATTAGGGAAATCCCTGCCATATGGAATTTTTGTCTTCATGTTTACCCTAGAATTTTGTGTAAATATTTGATGAAATTTCCGTTGGATTTTCTTCATTGCATAAATCGATATAATAAGACGTCGTCACTGCAAGACGTCACTGCATGATGTCACTGCATAAATCGATATAATACGATGTCACTGCATGATGTCACTGCATAAATCGATATAATAAGACGTCACTGCATAAATCGATACAATAAGACGTCACTGCATAAATCGATACCATAAAACGTCACTGCATAAATCGATATAGTAAGACGTCACTGCATAAATCGATACCATAAGACGTCACGGCATAAATTGATACATTATAATGTCACTGCATAAATCGATACAATATGACGTCACTACCAAAAATATGACGTCGACGGTCAATCCGTCGGTGCGGTCAATGTGTCGCAGCGGTCAATATGTCGGGGCGGCCAATGAGTCGTGGCTGTGCAATGCATCGGAGCGGTCAATCCGTTTCGACGGTCAATAACTCGCAACAGTCAATGCGTCGGGGTGGTCAGTCTGTCCCGATAGTCAATGCGTCGTGGCGGTCAATGCGTCCCGATGGTCGATGCGTCGGGGCGGTCAATGCATCCCGACGGTGAATGCGTCGGGGCAGCCAATGCATCCCGATGGCGAATGCGTTGCAGCGGTCAACCATTGGGTCATTCAATGCTTCGGGATGGTCAATGCGTCGCGGCGGTCAATGCGTGGTCGTGGTCAATGCGTCGTGGCTGTCAATGCATCAGGATGGTCATTGCATCGAGGTGGTCAATGCATCGGGGTGGTCAATGCGTCGCGGTGGTCTCTGCATCACGGTGTCACCTCATCGCGGTGTCTCTACATCGCGGTGTCTTTGCATCGCGGTGTCACTTCATCGCGGTGTCTTTGCATTGCGTTGTCACTTCATCGCGGTGTCTCTGCATCGCAGTGCCTCTGCAGTGCGGTGTCATTTCATCGTGGTGTCTCTGCAATGCGGTGTCTCTGCATCGTCAAATGTTATAACATCGCATGTGGTGTCTCTGGATCTGGCGTGGTCAATGCATCGTGGTGTCACTTCATTGAGGCGTCTCTGCATCGCGGGTGGTCACTATGTCGCTGTATCACTTTATCGAGGTGTCTCTGCAATGCGGCGTCTCTGCATCACAGTGTCTCTGCATCGGGGGTGGTCACTGCATCGCGGTGTCACTTCATTGCGGTGTCTCTGCATCACGGTGTCGCTTCATCGCCGTGTCTCTACATCACGGTGTCACTTCATCGCGGTGTCTCTGCATCGCGATGGTCATCGCATCGGGCGTCGCGGTGGTCAATGCATCAGGATGGTCATTGCATCGAGGTGGTCAATGCATCGGGGTGGTCAATGCGTCGCGGTGGTCATTGAATCGCGGTGGTCAATGTATCGGGGGTGGTCATTGTATCGCGATGGTCAATACATCGGTTAAAAAAAAAAAAAAACACAGCCTGAAAAAAACAACTGAACAACGCTGAAAAATAAATATATAAAAAAAAACATCCTGAAAAAGAAAACAGCCTGAAAAAAAAAAACAAAACAAAAAAACAAAGAAACAACACAGCGCCTCTTCTCCCCCTTATTATTATTATTATTATTATTATTATTATTATTATTATTATTATTATTATTATTATTATTATTCATTAAGGGTATTTGAGTCTATCTATCTAATTTGTGTCCTTATAAGTCCAACAGATTCCTTTTTGTCCTTATAAGTCCAATAAGTCCATTTTGTGTACTTTTGGGTCTTTGACCCTAAAATATATCTATATTATCAAATTGTTTTATAAAAACTTATTATTATTATTATTATTATTATTTTAATGAGGCAGCATCGGTCAAATCCTTAAAAAAGAATTAATTTTTTTTAATTTTAAATTACTGCATGCCTTTCGGCCATGCTAAATTAGGTCAAAAAGAATAGATTGCCGTGAACAAAAATTGCCGCATGGAAAAAAATTGCCGTGACCAATTTTTTTTTTTTTGCCAGAAAAAAAATAAAATAAAACAATCGGCCTCCTCCCGTTTTTACCTTCTTGATGATCTTCAATACCATGATCTTCAACACATCATCTTCGTCGTCTCGAACCCGGATCAAAATTAAAATTACAAAGAAACCATCTTTACAATTTTCGAGTTGCATAAAATTAAATTACAAGTCCTATGCTCAAGTGATACTAATCAAAAGAGCTACAAAATAGATCTACGGATAAACAATACCAACCCCAATCCATCTCTTCAACCAAGACATTCATAAAAAAATTTTAAACATGCATCGGCACCTATAAAAAAAATTTGGGACAAAAAATCAACATGTTTACCACTCCTAGATCTAATATTTTATACGTATAAATATAGATCACCAGGCGACTGATACCACTGTTAGTAATACCATCCGCAACGGAAGCGATATAAGGATCTAGATATATAAATTACACGTAATAAAATAACTAGATCTTCTCTACAAGGAGGTTGTAGAACATACCTCTTGGATCTCAAAATCCAAGTAGAAGAACCGCAATAGGAAGAACAAAAGAAAGTATGAAGAGCACCACGATCTTCCGCACGTGTGATCCAAGCAACTCCCGGTGGAAGGAAATCCTCATCTCGAATCCTCCCGATATGCTACCCGGAAAACCTCCAAGATTTTCCTTCTTATTCCCCTTGGCCGAAAATTTATCTTCCCTCTCTCTAAGAGATGAAGTCGAAATTTCTATAGTATTTTAGGCTTGGGAGAACTCTCTTTATATATGAGAGTAATCTTTGTCCTCCAAGGATTTTATTTTGCAAATAAATAAATCAATAAATAAAAGATAATCCCATAATATTCTAGAACAAATCTAGAATAATATTTATCTTTATTTCTTACCATAAATATTTATCCAATAAATATTGTGTGCACATGTCTTATTAATCCACAATAAAACTAAATTCTTGTTTCCTAAAACATGCCTTGGCCGAAAATTGTTATTGACCTAGTCAATATATAATTTTCGGCCACAACACTAATTTTGCCAAGATTATGAAAAATGTCTTTTTCATATATTTAATTATTTAGCCCAACTAATTTAATAGTCCACTAAACAATTAATTCACATATCTTTTTAATTAAATAATTATCTTACGAACAGAATAATTAGCTATGCTATATTGGAGGCACGTCGGGGAGCAGGGACTAATAATCAGCGGCTCCGATAAATCAAATGAATAATTATCTTACGAACAGAATAATTATATTCGATAAATCAATCACAGGAATATGCCACCATAATCCCGTGACTGCACTCCTCCGATTATAAGATTATATTTATCTCCTCACGAGAATGATAATAAGCGTCCATTGATATAATCATTGCATATGGATTAATCCTCCATAGACTGTTCATTCTAAATCGGGAAGTTACCGTTAACCCTTCTTATCCTTATTTACCATTAACCCCCTAGTGATCAATTATTTCATACAACTCACTGGTAGCTAATCAGTGTAATATGAACTCCATGGATCGATCAGTTTCTAGGATTAACAAATAAGGCAATCGTCTATCTACTTCCATAAATGGAAGGAATGAATTTCGTATCCGTGATAACACGGACTACTCACTCAATCCGGTACAATGCCAAGATGGGGTAATTCGGACCACGGACTCGGTGTAATCCTTAACCGTCAAGTCAAACCTCATACCGATTCAAGCGGTTGGATCGTGATCACCTCGGGATTAAGATATATCCATAAATATGATCATCGATTGATTCGATAAGAATTCTCGATTACGGAATTATATCGTGAACTCTAATCAAATCGGTCCGCCCCTATATGATATATCTATCATATATAAATGCACCACTAGGTTCTCTTAACCGAAAGTCCGGATAAGACAATAACACATATTGTGTTCTGGGCGCATTAATAGCACGTTAAAGGAGAGACCCGATACTCTCGATTAACTTCACTACGGGCTAATTGTATTTTAAGTACATCTTCACTAACTCAATCCTCCCGTGTATATCCCATACACTGAGTTAAGTGATTACATAAACGATATACTTTAGGGTTTTCTGTAGTGTAAATACTATTGTCACATCGGTGAATATGAGAACAATAAATATGAATAATAATTTCATTTCATTTATTAAATAAAACAATTACAAATTTCTCTTTCGGGCATTACACCTAACAGTAAGAGGGTTTTAAATACAAAAACGATAGATCAAGGATTACCTCAATAATAGAATAAATCACCATTAGCATCTTCGATTACGCTGTTGATATGAATCTAAGTCCATGTTTGAAGAAAGTTGTGAAGTATTCAAGTCCGTCATTATCGCTCGCGGACCATCAGAATAATTATTTACAAAGTCATATGTTATAATATGTTACTACATGATAATATATAATTTATTAAGTATTATTAGCTAATTATTAAAGCTCAAAATCATCATGAAGGGCGCCATTTTCGAAGGATGAACATTCTTGGAAGAAATTTAGATTCATTGGATCCAAGTTGTCAAGATACATCAAGCCAAAGTTCAAAAGATGCAACCTTTTGTAGAAAGTACTTATAAAAACCAAAAGTCCTCCTTTGGTTAATGATATAGCACGAAATTTTGGTCCAATGTATCTATATTTTCATGTATTTTCTAGCCTATAAATACCCAAGCTATGTACTTGTATAAAACTATCATCTTTTGCAATAATAAAATTTTATATTTTCTACACTTGGATTAGTGTGTTGAATTCTCTGGATAGAAGTTATTTCGGATTATCAAAGGCTTGAGCAACCTTTGTGGGTGTCCTATACCAAGGTGCTTAGAAACAGGTTTTCTAAGTGTTGAGGTTATTCCAAGGTGCTTTCTCACAAGTTGAGACTGTGTCGAGGAGCTCTCGAAAAAATTCCAAGGTGCTTCTACGCAATTGTTGTAGTTGTATCGAGGAGAAAGACTTGAATCCAAATACCGCTTTTTCTAGATCCGCACAATATCTTATCAGCTGTATTATTGGGATGAATAAGATGTTTACTTTTTTAAAAGGAAACAACGATTTGTCTCAACCTTCATCTCTCTTCAACCAGGCCGTGACGATCATACCTGTTCTGGCTCTTTTTTTTTCTGTTTTTTGTTGTTGACAAAAGTAAATATCTTTTCGGACACAAAAAAAAAATTACAGTATACCACATGAAAAATTTTGCCTTTCTTTTGTGCTCTCTTATGGTCTCCCTTCATACCAAGCCAACCCTGTGAATTTGCTTCATCTTCATTTATCATATTATTTGGAACATTCATTCGATCTTACACTCACTTGATATAGATCCTGATCAAATCACAAATAGAGGGATAACATGCAACCATAGACTTCCTCTTAGGAAAGTAGATATCATTTTTTTTCATTCTGCCTTTCAGTGTTCAAACAGGCCAAACAAATTAAAACAAATGAAACAAAGCATGTCATTGTTGCAATATGATAGCAAAATACTTAACCGCTAACTTTCACCGACAGAGTATCGGGTCAACGGGAGTATAGTGGTCACAAGGTCGAATCCACAGGGAGTAATGTCTAAGTACCAAAGCTGATGTGTAGCTTAGTTCAGGCCAAAATAACTGTGGAAGATATTATGCTAATGCAGAAATAAAGGTTAAACTACCGGTTTTACTCTAGTTATTAAAGGGTATAGCCGACTATGATCCCACGAGCTACTTTTACCCCTAAGGAAGGACTTGACAGGGAGCGTGTCTCAACCTACCTACCTATCCTATGTAGTTTTAACGACATCCATGGGTGCCAACTCCTAATTCTAATGATTAGACTGAACAACTCGATCTAACCACCCTATGCGAAGCTAACCGACTCTCCCTTTAGAAAACCGATTATCCTAACATGATTAAGTTCTAGAGTTGCTCGAACAACGATCACAAACCTCTGTATTTGAAATGGTCCTAACAACTAGACCGAATCTACGCAACGATCCTAAAACACCTTTTCCCATATCTCACCGCAAAATACATCTATAAGTTCGATGAGTGTGACAGTGAACTAGGTGATCAAACTAATTCAAAGATGTTATGATAAGTTTTAAGAAGTGGATTAGTCGTTTAAACATGATATTACGCACTACACGACTCCCAATTTCATCCCTTCTTAGGATTTTCGCTCCCTTTCACATAATTCGACTACACATGCAATTAGCTACTCATGATTATGCTAATAAACAAAATAAGAATTGAAATCATGCTAGAAATAATAAAAGAGAATAAATTCATTACCATATAATTGAGGCAAATCTGATCCAAAATAGAGACAAAGAAATAATCCACCAAAAGTCGAATGTTTGGAACTTGAAACGAAAAGCCAAGCCATAAAAATTGTTTAGTTTCAAAGGATGTTATCTATGGAATCAAAGGATCAAAGGAAGATCAACCTACACTAAAACCACATCAAAATTGCCCTAAATATGTCTAAAGTCGGCATAATATCCCAAAGGGCTGAACGAGCTGCGTATTTATATTGTAGCGTTGAAATCTGCTGTTGTCGGTGCTGAACGAGCGTTTGCTCCAAGGTGGACGCTTGTCTGCCTGGAGATCTGATTCTTGATTAGGGTTTCTCCTTCCATGAACGAGCGTCTGGCCTGCCTTGAATGCTAGTTTGTCTTATACGAGCTTTCTTGATTCGGGCTGAACCCATCAAAACGCTAGTTTAAGGATGATTTGAACTCTCGTCCGTCTGAAAATCTAACTTTCGGTACCAAGTGTCGATTCGCGAACGCCCGTTTGAACTCTCCAAACGCCGCTTGGCATGAGCTTGATTCAAACGCCGTTTGGGTAGAGAAAACTCCAGTTTGCCTTGATTTAACTCCAAACTTGATTTTCCTTCACTTTCATGCTACCTTCGTGCCACGATCATGTTTCTCATTCCAAAACATCGCCTTCCGGGTCCTCGAGTCACCTAAGTCCTACAATAACATGTACGAACGAACAACACACGTATTCTGCAAGACAAAAGTGCTCGAAAAAGAGCTAAATATCGTTAAAAAGGCAGAGTTTACTATCGATGTGACAGTTTAACTCCCTGTGCGTATAACTCTCGATATTACTCTTAAACATGTCTAGAACTACCCAAAACTTGCCAATAAAGTAATAAACAGGGGTTAAAATGCACACCAAAGTACAGTAAAGTTGACTCCCATCAACCACCCAACACTTAGCCTTTGCTCGTCTTCGAGTAAATTAGGCGCTTTAAAACAGACCAAGGGATCAACTTTACGCAACATGCATAGTACTCACGACATCAAGGTAAAAGTAAAATAGGCACTGAATGTGAGCCACTTGACTCTATCTTGTCATGAAAACGAAGTGTGTGTGTGATAAGAACCGAGGGCTACACTCAAAATGATTACCGGCTTGGAATACCGGCCAAATGACTACACATAACTTATACCGGGCTAGAATCTCCACTAATCGAGGCAACCGAGGCTAAATATGGTCAAGTAGGACTTGAAGGGTTATAATGCCGAGCTTGGGATGGGGTTAACCGAAAGGAAAATTTGGGACTGGAGAAAAGAAAATACAAGTGAACCTAATCATCTCATTTACTTTCTATTTGAAAACATACTAAACCAAACTCCTTCGATCTTTTTATACTCATTAATAAATAACTCCAATCTCAACACCATACTTTTATTCATTCAAAACACTCCTTCTTTGACTTCTTTTTCTTGAACTTTATTCAAACTTTCTTTTTTTCTCATTTTTCTTTTCAATTTTTTTTCTTTTCTTTTCTTCGAAACTTCTCATTTCAATTTTTTTTTGAGCCAACAAGCCTTACAATAGATTCCTCGAGCTCCACCGTTTTGTTATACCAGCTCGTACTAACCAACTCTTCTCGAAACATGCACCATTCCCACCTCACACTTGATTCAGTAAGTGTGTCTAAAGCAACAACTAAGTCCACTCGTAGGGTGATCAAAAGAAACGCGACCAACAATATAGCTCAGGGTTAGGGTAATACAAGCTATGTGTTGGAAATAAAATTTATGTTTTGATGATGATTCATCACTTATTTATTAATTAGTCTTTAACCCCATTGATGAAGTGTCATAACTAGCTGTTATAGTGCAAGCAAAAAGAAGTCTAGATATCAATGTATAAGTTTTATTCGAGTCTGATAAATGTATAAGTTAAATCAGACAAGCACTGTAATAGTTCTAGATTGGAACTGAGAAATGAAGAAACTGAGACTTACTCTAACTAAGATTCTACAAGAAACTGACTCAGAGCACACCTACGTAAAACTGAAGAAGGTAAGTTCGCTGAGAGTTACAGACTCGGTTGGCTTATCTAGAAGATTGAAGAACTGAGTGTCACAGACTCAGTTATAGAAGATTGAAGAACTGAGGGTTCAAACTCAGTTATGAAGATTACAAGTCGAGACTGTAAAGTTGGACTTCAGGCAAGATTGTGGTGACCTGAACTGACTTTATGGATCTTGTATGAAGACCTAAGAATCATAAGGACAATGAATTCTTAGTTGATAATGAGTCATGGTGTACTCTGATTAAGTCAATAATGATCAGATGAAAACTGGAGCACTGATATTTGAAGAAGAGTAAAATTTCAGTTAGAAAACTGACAAATGAAAACTCAGAATAAAACAGATAAGGAAACTCCAGTTTTATAAGTCAGTCATCCAACAACTGAAAGTACAGTGGAACGTTGAAAAGGAAACAATTTCATTGGATGAGTTACTGACACAGCAGAACGGTCAGAAAAATTATAACCGTTACAAGCAGGACAAATGTTAATGAACCCCTATAAATAGACTACCTCTACAACAGAGAGAGGTGTGTGTGCAGGCATAAGATAAAAAGCAAGCAAATTGAAGAATCTATCTAGTCAAAAAGATCAAGTTAAAAAGGGGAAAAGCCAAATTCAAAAGAATACCGCTAAGCACTTAATTGCAAGATCAAGAAATTTCTTCAATATACTCAAGCTCATTCAAGCGATTCAAGATCTAACACTTGAAGAAATACGAGCCGTGCTTAATTTATATATCCGGAAGAAAAGCTCAAATCACAATTGAATCATAGTTATTGATTCAAAGTCTCAACTTTGATTTCATCAAAGGCATAGACTGTGAAACACCAAGAAGGTGTGAAGGACAGTTGAGTGCAGTCAGGAAGACTGTGTTTGTGATGAGCTGGTGAAGAGGCAATCCTACCCTCCAAGGACTAGTGGTTCAAACAATTGAAGAACAGCAATCCTACCTGTTCTACAAGTGTTTAGATAGTGAAGCTAGGGTTTAGTCAAGGACTATCAGTTTGGAACTTTTTGTAATGGGGCCATCTCAAAGAAGTTCTAGTGGAATTTTCCTCCGCATCACAGGGGAAGAGAGGACTGACAGGATTACACCACCTGGAACCTCTATAATTCTTGTCTATTTACTTTATGCATTCATTTATTTCTTAATAGATACACTTACTTGGTTTTCATACTTAAGGCTATTACTTTATCCGCTTCCAGTTAACAAGACTGAATATAAGTCAGTTTTGACTTACAATCAGTTAAGCTGACTGAACTCCGCACAAGTTAAGGGACAGGAACATAACTGAATTGGAAGTCAGTTTGAGTTTCAGAGAAACTCAGTTCCTGGGGCTTTTACAACTTAAGATAAGTTTTTGGTGACAAGTTTATTCACCCCCCCCCCCCCCCTCTAAACTTGTGTTAGCCTTTCCAAGGGACCAACAATTGGTATCGGAGCGAATCTTCCTTTTGGAGGAGATCCAAGATACATTTCAAACTAATTGTTGAAAACCCTTTTTACGTATCTATCTTAAAAAGTATTTTTAATGGATACATCCAAAATCGAAATTGGCTAAACAATCCCCGACCGACTATTTGCAAAATGTTGTCTATGACTTTCAGGATCAAGTACTTGAAAGATTCAGCACTACAAGCTCACACACGAATCCGGAACCTCACTTCAGTTATGATGAAGACATTGACTTAAATGAAGACAAAGATGAATCAAGAGGATTCCCATCCTTAAGTGATCTTTCAGAGAAAGCAGAAAGAGAATTACTACGGGTAGCTGATTCTATAGAAGAAATGGTAACCAAAGATCCATCCAACGCAAAAGTCATAGATAATGATCTACCTACAAGCCATGGAGGAGAAAGTGATGAAGAAATCATACTGCTAGGAGCTACACTTGCAAATGCTATTGATAAAGGAAAACAGACTTTAATCAGTGATGATTCCTCAACAGAAGACTTATCTATCAAACATCGGGAGGTAAGTACATCTACATCCAAATCTCACACTGTCCCAAACAATCAAAGGAACGACGGTTTCAATAAATCCTTGGACATACTCATAAAGGAGTTAGAGACAACTCAAGAAAATTATGAGAATGTCAAAAAGGAGAAAAATTTATTGAAAACTAAGATTTCGAGATTGAATGCTGAAATCAATCTAATCATGACTAATAATGGAACCAAGGTAATTCGACCAACTGATGAACCAACAAAAGTTATGAACAACAATAAGTCATCAGTTGATCCGATTCCCAAAGTTCAATTCAAACCAGGGAAACCATTTGGAGATAGATCTGGTTTAGGGTTTGACAATCAGTACAATTCTAAGTTTAGACCAGGATCAGTTGCAATAAAATTTGTGACTGCTCAACAGTCAAAAACTCAGAAAACTGACAAAATTATTAGAACTGATAGATACTCAAAGACAACCAATCACACAAGCCGATAAAGGCGAAAAATCGATTGGCAAAATTAATCAAGTCAACAGATTTTACAGAAAACTCAGAAAGAACATGAAAAACTGATTCAAAATCAGTAAGAAAAATCTTCAAGTCATATCCACTCAAGAATGAAGATCATAATAGACTTCCAGGGAAAGGAAGATTATTTCCCACTGATGAAGATTGGAATAGACCATCACCTCAGTTTCACAAACAGAACAAACCTAAAACTGTTATGACAAAACAAGAAAAGTGTGTGAAAACTGACTTCACTCAGTCAACATGTCAAGAGAGGTATAAAATTAAAAATAAAATTGCGCCGTCAAGAACTAATCAGTTAGGACCCAAAAAGATATGGGTACCAAAGAATTCTCACTCTGTTTTGCAGGAGAAAACACCACCAGCTGAGAACTGGAAATATAATTCACAAAACTGAGTTGTTTTCACAACCGAGTTTTTGAATTCAGCATAAGGACAAAACTAAGAATATACAGCTGTTGATACGCCGTACCTTCTTTACTCACTTTTATCCAGCCACGGTTATCAAGAAAAGACGTGGTCCCTTTTCAATCCGAACCGCTCATAATTTCCACTCACCCACCTTTTCGCAATCTCAAAATATTTATGACAAGACGTTTTAAGTCCCACTCAATTCTTAACTACCCCCACTCCTAATTATAAATACCCAGAATTTTTCTTTTTACAAAATCTTTACGCATAATTTCTGAATCTACTCTCTGAATTTCAAAATTTCAAAATTTCAATCAAATCCAGAAAAATGACTTTCACTCGTGTTGAACCCGGAATGATCGTTTCTCTTGATCAATATACTTGCAAAGTATGTTGACCAAACTCTAGTCAATTCAATCATAACAAAAATCTGGAAAATCAAAGGACTGGAAGCTGTCTTCAACATCAATCTAAAAAGTGTTTGCTTAGAAAGCATTGGAGACTTCTATCAATTCGGGAGAACAATTGTAGAAGGAAAAGACACACAAACCTTTGTCACCACTGTCAGTAATAAAGAAATCAAAGTGACTGAAGATTTAATTGCAGAAATCTTTGGATTTGACAAATCCGAAGGAACAGCAGCAATTAAGCTATCTAAAGAACAGAAGGAGAAGTTATGGAGAGATATAGCAATTGAAGCAGGATCTGCTGTCTCACAGACTGGAAGCACGAGTCTGCTCAAGCCAGAGTTTAATTTTCTTTCAAAAATGCTGGCTAATTGTGTAATTGGAAACGCTGGAAACTTCAGCAATCTTTCAGGAGCAAAACTAGATTTACTTTATATAATTTGGTTTGGAGAAGATTTCAATTGGGCAAGGTATCTATTTGATCAATTGACAGCACAATCAATTGATGTACCCAAAAAGAAAACCGATGTGAAGAAAGGACGATAACACCACAAGAAAACTCTTGCGCTAGTAGTCCAAAGGATACTTGATCATTTTGGAGTTGCAAAGAGAAAAGAAACACCAGTTGCTGATGGGAAAATTGTTGTCAAGGAAGAGAAAGCCAGAAAAAGGAAAGCTGAGAAAACTTCGACTGAACCCAAGAAGAAGAAAAGCAGGAAATCGAATAAACCTGCAACTGGAGAAGAAGTACTAGCACAGATTGAAGATTTAAAGAAAAGAAGAATACAGTTGGAAGAAACTGAAAAAGGTTTAATTGATCCAGTTATTGAGGAACCTATAGAAATGTTATCAATTCAAGAAGCTGAAGCTGATGTTGTACCTGAAGGACAAACTGAAGCTGATCTCACCGAATCTATCCCAGTTCCGGAAACTGAGATCCCACAAACTCAAGAAGCAGTTATGCATCCACAGGAAATGGAAACAACAAAAGAAACTGAAGTTGTCAACAAGGAACAAACTGCTGAAACTAACTTACAGAAAGAAGCTATAACTCAGGGGGAACAGACCCAGAGAACTGTGCCTGATGATGAAGAATCAGACAGTGATGAGAGACTGATTGATGAAACAACATTGAACATGCTGATGTTGCTTTCAAAATCCAAATCTACTTCTCAAGAATCTGTCCCCAGATCTGAACGTGTTGAAACTGATAAAGAACTTTCGGCTCCTCAACCTGAGGAAAAGGAAACCGAAACAGAAGCTGAATCATCCAAGATCATTCAGCTAGATGAGCAAGTTCATGATCGAACCCACTACAGAGAAAAGTTCCGGTTGTTGAATTGGAACCTGAGCAAGGTGAAAAACAATTTGTTGAAAAAGATGCAAGTGAGAAAGTTTTGCAACCGAGCCGATAATCTCAGTTTCTAACATTGAAAAAGAAGCGTCAGTTGTACCGATCACTGCTGAGGGAGAAACCAGCAGAACCAGTCTTATGCAAACTGACGATCCAATGCAAATTGAAGTTCATACTGAAGAAGATCATGAGATCACTAGAGAATCAGAGGACACTCTCACACCATTTAAATCTCCATCTGATTATACAGAACTTATGAAAGCTGATTATGATCGATTGAAAAGTTACAGAACTTGGAAGTTCAGTTCTATAGATAATCAAAGGAGTCAGCGTGCAGAAATGGAAATCATTGAAAAATGGGTATTCGATATTTCTAATGGAAATAATCGATACCGAAGAATTCATAAATCAAGGATTTGCGCTGATCAGAAATAGTCATTGGAAGAAGACCTTGATCAGTGGAAGTTCGAAGAAGAATGTTGATGATGATTCTGAGGAAGATCCTGACATACAAAAAGTGATTCTTGCCTCCTTACAAGAAAAGGAAACTGCAACAGAACTAAGTACTGATGAAGACTCTAATAGTTCTGATGAAAGCAGTGGAAGTTCAAGTTCTGAAAGTTTATCTGAAACTCAGCAGGACAAAGAAGCAGAAAAAGGCTATCAATCTCCCACTGATTTATCTACGCTTGAAATAGCAAGAACGTTGGCTGATATACCTGGAGAAGAATCAGACAATGAACCTGAAATACATCTGTCTCCCACAAAAGTTATTGACTCATCAAGATCAGAAGAAGGCGAGAAGCAGTCTAAAGAGAAAAGACAATCAGTTGGATTTGGAGAAAAACTCTCACCTTTACAGCAAGCTAAACCATCCGAGGCTGAATCAAGCAAAGCAAAAGAACAACGAGGAAATTCACAAGATGTCCCTACACAAACTGATCTCATTAAATATTATCACAATGAGATAATCAGAATTCAAAAAGACGACAAAAGCTTGTTTGGAAAAGTTTTAAAATCTTTAGAAGCTAGTCAAGACGAACGATCCAAGCTTGAAATGAAATTGGACACTGTGAATGACAACTGTCAAACCACTCTGCTTGAGATTCAGAAAACAGCCGGAGAGCATACCACAAGGAAAAATGAAACTCAAGACAGATGGGAGGGCATTCTCAATAATCTAGTCGATCGGATGTTTTTAGTGGAACATGGCATAAAAGATTCAGTTGTGGCTCAAACCATATTGGCATCAACCCAACAAACCTTGAATGCTTACATCAAAAGCTTGATTACCAAAGATGATGTCAATAAGGGGGAAAGTTTGGATACCCTAAAAGTTCATGCAGCTGAAATGCCACAGACCCTCACGAATATCAATGATAAGTTGAGTGAACTGAAGAAAGCAAGAGGAGAGTTCACTGATGAGGAAATGGAACTGATTGTTAAGTACTCAGAACCAACGGACAAAACAGTTGGTTTGGATTCCCGTGCAATCTGTTCAAAAACCTACCAGAAAGAGAAGGAGTATCAAAAGAAGAAGCTCTTGAAACTTTTCTACACATGCAAAAGATACTTGTGCATCATTGGAAGAAGCTGAAGAAATGGGAAGCTGATGGCACCCTAGATAAAGTTTCCGAGAAAGTTGAGAAGGATGAACCTAAATTTATTCAATCTTTACTGAGAACAGCCACAATTGAAATACTAAGGACATCAGTCTTTACATTCGCAGTTCTATTCAAAAGCAAGTTTTTCAAGAAAAACAGTCTATCACAATCATGGAACATCTGGGCAAGTATTCATGGAATTGAATATTCAGCCACAAATGATGAAATGAGAATCGTTGCAGATAATTATGACAAACAGCAAGTCAAGTAAAAAGAGATTGAACTCAGTTATTTATGTTGTATTTTATTACTCATTCAGCATTATAACTCAGTTAATGTATGAATTCTCAGTTTCTCAGTTCATTGTGTTATTTACTGCCTTTTGTTTTACCTTTTTGCATTGCTTTTAGGGAGGGTATTGACATCATCAAAAAGGGGGAAATTGTTGGAAATAAAATTTATGTTTTGATGATGATTCATCACTTATTTATTAATTAGTCTTTAACCCCATTGATGAAGTGTCATAACTAGCTGTTATAGTGCAAGTAAAAAGAAGTCTAGATATCAATGTATAAGTTTTATTAGAGTCTGATAAATGTATAAGTTAAATCAGACAAGCACTGTAATAGTTCTAGATTGGAACTGAGAAATGAAGAAACTGAGACTTACTCTAACTGAGATTCTACAAGAAACTGACTCAGAGCACACCTACGTAAAGGCGAAGAAGGTAAGTTCGCCGAGAGTTACGGACTCGGTTGGCTTATCTAGAAGATTGAAGAACCGAGTGTCACGGACTCGGTTATAGAAGATTGAAGAAGCGAGGGTTCAAACTCGGTTATGAAGATTACAAGTCGAGCGTAAAGTTGGACTTCGGTGCAAGATTGTGGTGACTCGAACCGACTTTATGGATCTTGTATGAAGACCTAAGAATCATAAGGACAATGAATTCTTAGTTGATAATGAGTCATGGTGTACTCTGATTAAGTCAATAATGATCAGATGAAAACTGGAGCACTGATATTTGAAGAAGAGTAAAATTTCAGTTAGAAAACTGACAAAATGAAAACTCAGAATAAACTGATAAGGAAACTTAGTTTTATAAGTCAGTCATCCAACAACTGAAAGTACAGTGGAACGTTGAAAAGGAAACAATTTCATTGGATGAGTTACTGACACAGCAGAACGGTGAGAAAAATTATAACCGTTACAAGCAGGACAAATGTTGAATGAACCCCTATAAATAGACTACCTCTACAACAGAGAGAGGTGTGTGTGCAGGCATAAGATAAAAAGAAAGCAAATTGAAGAATCTATCTAGTCAAAAAGATCAAGTTAAAAAGGGGAAAAGCCAAATTCAAAAGAATACCTGCTAAGCACTTAATTGCAAGATCAAGAAATTTCTTCAATATACTCAAGCTCATTCAAGCAGATTCAAGATCTAACACTTGAAGAAATACAGAGCCGTGCTTAATTTATATATCCAGAAGAAAAGCTCAAATCACAATTGAATCATAGTTATTGATTCAAAGTCTCAACTTTGATTTCATCAAAGGCATAGACTGTGAAACACCAAGAAGGTGTGAAGGATAGTTGAGTGCAGTCAGGAAGACTGTGTTTGTGATGAGCTGGTGAAGAGGCAATCCTACCCTCCAAGGACTAGTGGTTCAAACAATTGAAGAACAGCAATCCTACCTGTTCTACAAGTGTTTAGATAGTGAAGCTAGGGTTTAGTCAAGGACTATCAGTTTGGAACTTTTTGTAATTGGGCCATCTCAAAGAAGTTCTAGTGGAATTTTCCTCCGCATCACGGGGAAGAGAGGACCGACGGATTACACCACCGGAACCTCTATAATTCTTGTCTATTTACTTTATGCATTCATTTATTTCTTAATAGATACACTTACTTGGTTTTCATACTTAAGGCTATTACTTTATCCGCTGCCAGTTAACAAGACTGAATATAAGTCAGTTTTGACTTACAATCAGTTAAGCTGACTGAACTCCGCACAAGTTAAGGGACAGGAACATAACTGAATTGGAAGTCAGTTTGAGTTTCAGAGAAACTCAGTTCCTGGGGCTTTTACAACTTAAGATAAGTTTTTGGTGACAAGTTTATTCACCCCCCCCCTCTAAACTTGTGTTAGCCTTTCCAAGGGACCAACACTATGTAACCAAAAACGGCTCATTGTCGGACGGTGGTCAGACCGTCCTATCAAGGCTTAAAGGGGGTACGAGGGTAAAATGTTGGATTTTGGCTTATTTGGCTCTGGTCGGGTTAAAGAAGCGTCAGGACTCTCATCCCGTATCCAGCCTAGGTAAACCTCTCTATTTCGCCTCGAAACTAGTGGTATAAGTGTGTATAGTGATGTCCGGTCCAAGTAATAAAAATACTCGAAACCTAAATAACACACTAGCAAGAGAACTAGGTTCAATCATAGTATAGTTAGATAGAGTCGAGGCCGATCGCACAGAGACTCGGCTTAAACGAAGTATAACTTATGAAACTAAAAAGCAAATTAAAGGCGGTCTACGACCAACAATAACGTAGAATTAAAATTGACACGATAGAAACACAAAACCAACACAAGACACAACGACATTAAGACACTTATTTTTTATAAGTTTTATAAATAATTAATAAACGGTATTGATAACGCTAGTAGTAATTACTCCCCCATGCTATGTAGATTGACGACGAGACAAAATAAGACATTTAAAATAGATCTAGCTCTGGGTAGGCCATCTAAATCATCGTGACTCTATTACGTGACTTCACATTTTTAGTCTCCATCTCATATAACTTCTGACACAATTACGAAACTAGGGATGCCGGTATAAACCGTAACCTCATCTAAGCAACATTCATATGGTAAGGCGTACTTCTTAGACACCGATTCAATCTCTGTCCTAAGTAACAATCACTTTTAGGTCTCATGTTAAATTACGATGAAAAATAATTAATTTGATCAAGTTTAATTACTCGTTTTAATTACAAAGCAGAGAACCTGACGTAGTCGAAGCCGTTCACAGACAAATCAAGAACATCACGAGATCTTGCTACCCGGCAAGCTCATATCGAACGATTTGCTCGTGAAACGTCTTTTACGTCTCAGATCTACATAAACATGGGTTCGTTAATTAACTACATCACGAAATCAATACACAAAACAACTACTCCATCACGAAATAAATTAGATCTACGAATAAAGATTGCATAATTGAGTAGACAATACCCTCGAAGACGAGCGTGATTCACACTCCTCGATACAATCTCTAACCGGCGATTCTAACGACTCCGTAATGAACGAACATAAAATAAAGAAAACATATATTGAAAATAAAACCAATGTTGTGAATTGTATTCTAGAGTGTATATATTGTGTCTCAAATGAAATTCGTACAGCTCTATTTATAGGGGTTCAAGCTGATTTAAAGATATATTTCAAAATATCAAAACAATTAGAGATAACTCCCGGCCGATCTCCCGATGAAGCAGGACTCGCCCCCAGCGAGTTAGGGGCTCGATGCCAGCGAGTTCAATGATTTCTGATTGGCTCGCTGGCTCTTGTCATGCCTTACTCCTTTTTTCGCGCTTATCCATTTTCTATCTTCAATGCACTCCGAATTTGCTTCGATTTATCTTGTAATTTAATTTGTCCATTTGCAATTATCCACCAAAATTATCTCAATCCACAAAATAAATATTTATCCCAAAGTAAATCATATTTAAATAATAAAAACGGATAAATACCAAATTACATCTTATAAATCACACAACACTAAATAATCAATATAAACATGTGATTTAATATAAAATATATATTATTAATCTCGATTTAAGGCCAATGTTGATGACTTTTATGGGTATAATTTGACCGTCATCAACCACCCCCCACTTAGACTTTGATCATCCCGAACAAAGCATCAATAAGTCATTCCTCAAGACAACCTTTCCATGGTCAAATCATACTTATATAAGAAACTCGAGTCAACTCATACCATTCAGTCAGGTACAACAAAGGTATTTTCACGGATATTCAGACAGTCATATAACGGTTATCATTCAAATTCAAATTCAAACCACGGGATCTACACCTATAAATAGAGAACTCCTGATTCAGATTGCAATAACCAAGAATTCACACGAAGCAACTAAGTTTTTGAGCAAGTTATTGATCAAAGTGCAATCCGACCCCGCCGATACATACGAGCTATAATGTCTTGATCAAATTTTTCTTCAAGTGTTATACGCAATCAAGTTACATCTTGTTCATACACTTGAAGATCCTAAGTCACAACGATCTTATCATCCCGATCGAAACTTGCCGAAATTTGAATCACTTTCTTGATTCAACCCTTTTTTTCAAGAAGTTTGCTGAAGCCAGAGAAGCACTTTTGGGAGTGTTAAAAACTGTTGTTTGTGGTGAAGCTGGTGGATAGGCAATCCTACCATTCAAGGACCAGTGGAATACTTTGAAGTAGCAATCCTACCTGTTTCTAGTGTTAAGTTTGTGAAGCCATAGCTATTGGTCAAGGACAAACAGTTTAGGGATTTTTGTAACAGCAACCTCAAGAATCTCTAGTGAATTTCCTCCAACATCATAGGAGAAGAGTGGACTGACAGGATTACACCACCTGGAACCACTATAAATCTTGCCTACTTTACTTTATTGTATTTACATTCTGCATTTACTTTATCTGCATGCTTATCACATCAAATTGACTGAACTAGCTACTGAATCACACCACTTGCACTACTGAGTATCTAATACTTAGTATAGTATTTATAACAACAAGTAACAAGGCTTAATTTAATATATTCCACTGCAACAAATTCAAGAGCCTTAATAGTCAGCAGACTACTGATAGTCAGCAGACTATTAACCCTGCTGAGTTTGTAAAGCTCCGAAAAGTTTTTAAGTGTTAAGTTTATTCTCCCCCCCCCCCCCTCCCCCACTCCCCTCTAAACTTAACCAAGCCTTTTCAGTGGATCAACATATGTATTATGCATTTAGTTTCTCCCCTTAATTTATTTATTTGTCTTTAGAAATTTTATTTACTCCTATAAAATAAGGGTTTTTATTTTTTGTATACGCTTTAAGAAACATCATAATTAATCAGATTTTAAATATTCAAAGATAAATCATTGCATTATTTTTTAAAGGGCCTTATAATATTGTATTATTTTGCTATAACAAAACATTTAATAATGCATATTTTTATGAGAAAGGCTTATATTTTAGAATTGCATAAGAAAAAGTTAGAAGATTTATACTTACTAGACGGGTGGAGTATTATAATTAGATTCCACGGTCGAAAATCTGAATACTTGCCTTATAAACTAACAAAAAAAAAAGCCGTTTAAATCAATTTATTTGAAGGCTTCCAAAACCTAATGAAACAAAAGGGGTAGTGTTGTTGAATGCCCGACCGAGAGAGCCGGCATAGACCCGGCAAGTCCCGTAAACTAGTGTGTATTTTGGAGCCACATATTTTTCAAAATTTATATGTATTTTGGGTCTTCAAAATTAATGTGTAAACTAGTGTGTATTTTGGAGCCACATATTTTTCAAAATTTATATGTATTTTGGGTCTTCAAAATAAATGTGTAAACTAGTGTGTATTTTGGAGCCACATATTTTTCGAAATTTATATGTATTTTGGGTCTTCAAAATTAATGTCATATATATATATATATATATATATATATATATATATATATATATATATATATATATATATATATATATATATATATATATATATATATACTAGCCTAACACCCGTGCATGATGCACGGGACAATACTATACTAATTTGAAAGTATGTATGTTGTGCAATGCGCGAAAAAATTAGTAGTTATATTTTTGAATGATAACATTGTATATACTTCACTGACACACAACATTCTCCCTTCATTTCATTAATCACCCTCATAGCTATGATAGGAGTAGTATTCGAAACCAATGATAGCAGTGATAGATATGATTGAGCTTCTTCCCTTCCGGATTCAATTCAATTTCGCATCTTCCATCTCATACAGTTCTTTAAATGATTGGTCTTTGCCCAGCAATCAAATGAACTTCGATATTCATCTGATGTCGTGAACATCTATTATCGTTCTATGGATTAACAATGGCAAATCAGCTGCACCTATGAATCATCGTATCTTTGTAAGAGGGTTTTAAAGATCAAAAAGTACCTCAAAAATAGAATAAATCACCATTAGCGTCTTCGATTACGCTGTATTATTGGGTCGAATAAGAGGTTTACTTTTTCAAAAGGAAACAACTATTTGTCTCAACCTTCACCTCTCTTCAACCAGGCCGTGACGATCATACCTGTTCTGCCTCTTTTTTTATGTTTTTTTTCCGACAAAAGTAAATGTCTTTTCGGAGACCAAAAAAAAAATATACAGTACAGCACATGAAAAAATTTGCCGCTCTCTTATGGTCTCCCTTCATACCAACCCAACCCTGTGAATTTGCTTCATCATCATTTATCGTATTATTTGGAACATTTATTCGATCTTACACTCACTTGATATAGATCCTGATCAAATCACAAATAGAGGGATAACATGCAACCATAGACTTCCTCTTAGGAAAGTAGATATCGTTTTTTTTTCCTGCCTTTCAGTGTTCAAACAGGCCTAACAAATTAAAACAAATGAAACAAAGCATATCATTGTTGCAATACTAAAAAAATACAGCCATATTACAACACAAAGCCACTGAATAATGGTAGATATTATTTGCACATATTCCAATCACCAGCTAGAAGATATAAGTTTGTACCTTCCTGTGGTTGGTCATACTAGCATATTTCCAAAATATGATCACATTCCGGCATAGCATAAAGCCATTTGCGTCTATTTCCCTAAAGAATCTGATGTATGCCCAACATAAAGATCCCTGCAACTCCAATGACTCAGTCATGTAGTGCTTGTAATATGATTCATTATGTCATAGAAATTTTTTTATTGCATTTATGAGACCAACGTTTCAATTTAAGAATCGTTATAGAGATCAATGCACTACGGATGATATAACACAATCCAACGTATTCTAGCAGCTCTAGAATCAATGATTTGGTATAACACTTGTAGATAATTATCTTGTGTCATAGGAGGGTTCTTGGGCAGAGAGTCTCTATTGTATTAGACCGTTAGATGTGTATCGTTTGTGCAAAAAGAGATTAGTTAATATTTTTTCTTTTTACACAGGCCATTACCGAAAAAAAAAAAAAAAAAAAGACTGATTGAGGATGTTGGATTTCAATGCGACATCGTCCCAGATTCTGACTCAACCCTAAACTAACAGCAATTGTGCGCCAGTGATAAAAACATTTGAAAATTAAGTAAGATCGAGGCTTACCACGTACAGAGGAGGGGCCTTGATCTTGGTAAGTCCTCATCGTTCAAGATCCTAATGAATATCACAATGTAGATCAATACTGGTCTATGGCGGTAATTATTTCATGATTTGAAAAGCAAGTCAGATTGTGACAGAAACTCAAGCCCTAAGAAAGCATTATTGAAATTAGTACATTATCCGTTAAATGGCCTCTGTTGTTAGAAACTTTCATGTTCATTTAAATTGAAATTGCACTATTATCTGATTTGCAGGTGGGCAGAATAACACTACTATAAAGGCTCAGATTGGTGAAGACTTACCAGAGGATGAAGGGGGACAGACGTTTGAAGCAAAAGTAGCACCCAACATTTTGTAGATAGCGACAATTGTATCATTTTTTTGTTAAATGAAACAATATTACCCATATGGTGTTGGCTTCATATATGTAACATTATGGTATGAAAGTATTCAAATATCATACACATAACATCAAATCAACTCAGAAAAGAAATAGTGTACAAATAAGTTGATTCATTACTGCAAGGCACCAAACCAATTTACAATACTTCATCATGGTTTTATACCGAATGAAGCAAATTATGAAGAAAAAATGCATATCATATGCTCATATGATCACATTAAAATTTACACCAACTAAATATTGCATGTTTTGGATACCTGAATCTAACCCCACAAATCTGATATCAAAAAGACGAACATCAAAATCAAAAGTCACTCCTTCATGCATGCGGAAAAACATTTAAAGCAAATATAAGTTTCATTAAAATAATCAACAAATGAATACAAAACAGGAAGGGACTCCGGTCTCTTAAGCAAGAGGTCTCGGGTTCGAGTCCTTGTGGATGCAGCAAACCTTGTTGGGAGTGGTCCTCACCTTTGGTGTCCGACAGTGCCTCGAAGGATTTGTCTCAGACAATTGTCTGAGGATACCTTGTGAAAGCAAAAAAAAAGTTGCTAGAAATGAAAGACCAATTACACAAATAACGAAGTATTAGCAAAGGCGTACAATAAACCTGTGCATACTAAAAAAATAAAAGGAGAAACTTACAATACCGACATTAGGCGAGACTTCCAATCTGAATTTTGTTTGAAAACTAAAAAAAGTCCCGATCAATCAAAACATTTGGTGATACAATTAGGCATGCATGAGTTGTTAGGTAGAAGAAAGCTACAACAACCCTGACAAAGTTATTGAACGGAAAGCAAAATGAATTATCAAGGTCATAATAATAAACAAATGAATTCCAATATGAGAAACACTTACCGGAATTCAAATGCATAACATAAGATAACATTGGATTAGCAAACTTGTATATTTGTCACATTTGAAATTTGAAAGATGTTAAGAGATTGGAGGACTAAAATTAGAGGAGTATACGGATGAAATTTGTTTCATCTGTTGAGATCTGATTTGAAAAAAGCGGTTTAGAGTCTCTGTTTCCGTTTCCGAATTCGTATATGGGATTTTTTTCTGCGTTTTTCGGGGAGCTAGTTCAAAGGGTCCGTGTGGCGCTGTTAATTATTGGATCTTTTACGGATTTAGAGCGGGTCAAAGCGGGTAATTGGGTTAAATCTTTTTTTTTTTTTGTACAGCAAGAAATATTAGTAATAAAAATCTAGCAAGACGCTAGATAACAAAAGGTTCAGATTACAAAAAAATATCCAAGCCGTAGAAAATGCCTATTCACCAAACTAAAAAAACAAACAAGACAAACTCAACAACTCCAGGCCGAACAAACAACTATTCAATACCCAACTAGTCATTATTGTTGCTCAAAGAAAGATGATTGTTTGTCCAAGTCGTCCAATCGTCGTTGATGCTGCTTTTCCTATATATATATATATATATATATATATATATATATATATATATATATATATATATATATATATATATATATATATATAGTATAGAATTTACTGGTACGCGAGAATATTTTTTACTAGTCACCCGTCGTATCACGATTGTTGTGCGAGTATTATTATTCATTTCAAATTCCATACATTTCGGTGGGAGGGCTGCAGATTGACTCAGACTCATTTCTATAATCAAGGGGAAAAAATTGAAATCATGACTAAAATAAAACATAATTAAAAACTTTTTATTTTTATTTTAAATCTTATACTGCATTTTTGCCAGCATTGCCGTCTTGTCGATATCATAACACCCAGTCCGTCCCTTCCCCTCCCAAACCACTCGCCCTTGCCGTTCCAATGACGGAATCCGGCCGGCCAGACTTTTACTATGGCCAATTCCGGGCAAACTGGCCACTTTCACCTTCCACCTCCATTAATTCCGATGACCCATTCGACATAGTTTTGGTCCTCTGTTCTCCATCTCATAAAAAATAAAAGCAAATATATTGTTATTATTTTGTCAATGGCGGATGGGATAGGACCCGTTACGTTTGAGAGATGGTTGAAATATATCATTTGGAGAAATGGAAGGTTTCTAATGGCAGTTGGGATTTAGCCGGAAGTAACCGGAGAATATAGTTTTGACTTTAGATGAAGATGAAAAAATAAAGAAGATGAAGATGATGATATAATGGGGGATTTGTGATTTTTGTGTGTTAATATGGGATAGTTTTGTAGATTTTAAGTATTTATGAGAGATATAACAATATAATAGATTGGTAGTAGTAAAAAGTGTTTGACAATATTGGATTTTTTTTTTTCAAATTTTGATATTAAAATATGGTGCAAATAATAGATGTGGTGTAAAAAGTAGATTAAATGTTTTTGTATCTTAATGTGGTGCAACGGTATGTTTGCTCTGGTGCGAATAAATGCCTCATATTATTATTCATTTCAAATTCCATACATTTCGGTGGGAGGGTTACAGATCGACTCAGACTCATTTCTATAATCAAGGGGAAAAAATTGAAATCATGACTAAAATAAAACATAATTAAAAACTTTTTATTTTTATTTTAAATCTTATACTGCATTTTTGCCTCCATTGCCGTCTTGTCGATATCCTACGATAAAATGTATATAAATCGGTCCATAATTAGTAGTAACATACACAGCAAAAACCAAATCAAGTAATTAATTAGCGAGATAATCATTTAAGACTCCCCTAGGCCGTATTCCATATTGATTTAGTCAAACACATTCGAATATGATGGCATTGAAAACAATCATGGTGGCCATAGCAATATTCGTTGCTGTAGCTGCAGCACAAGCCATGGCAGAAAAAGAAGAAGTCTTTGATGAAGAAAACGGGTGGAAAATGGTGAATCATCTAAGACTCTTGGATTATGTCAGAGACGACTCATCATCTTCCGGTAATCTTCTACTTATTAACAGGGCCGACTTAATGGAATAAAACATCAGAATCGTAATTAATAGCATCAAAAGATTGTTATATGATGGGCCATGAGAGGTTGCCGATCCCGCCCCCCGGGCCGGCTTTGCTAAATAATCTTCTTCTATTTGTACTATTGAATGAGACAACTAGTAATATAGTATAATTCCATTATACTAATAATTAATTAATATTTTTGATGTGCAGTTGATCAACAGAAAACCAACGTCCTTGTGGATGCAGCAAACCTTGTTGGGAGAGATCCCCACCTTTGGTGCCGACAGTGCTTCGAAGGATTAGTCTCAGACAATTGTCTGAGGATACCTTGTGAAAGCAAAAAAAAAGTTGCTAGAAATGAAAGACCAATTACACAAATAACGAAATATTAGCAAAGGCGTACAATAAACCTGTGCACACTAAAAAAATAAAAGGAGACACTTACAATACCGACATTGGGCGAGACTTTCAATCTGAATTTTGTTTGAAAAGTAAAAAAAGTCCCGATCAATCAAAAACTTTGTTGATACAATTAGGCATGCATGAGTTGTTAGGAATAAGAAAGCTACAACAACCCTGACAAAGTTCTTGAACGGAAAGCAAAATGAATTATCAAGGTCAAAATAATAAACAAATGAATTCCAATATGAGAAACACTTACCGGAATTCAAATGCATAACTTAAGATAACGTAGGATTAGCAAACTTGTATAGTTGTCACATTTGAAATTTGAAAGATGTTAAGAGATTGCAGGACTAAAATTAGAGGAGTATACAGATGAAATTTGTTTTATCTGTTGAGATCTGATTTGAAAAAAGCGGTTTAGAGTCTCTGTTGCCGTTGCCGAATTCGTATATGAGAATTTTTTTCTACGTTTTATGGGAAGGTAGTTCAAAGGGTCCGTATGGCGCTGTTAATTATTGGATCTTTTACCAATTTGGAGCGAGTCAAAACGGGAATTGGGTTAAATCTTCCTTTCAAATATATATAGATTAGCCTAACACCCGTGCATGATGAACGGGACAATACTATACTAATTTGAAAGTATGTATGTTGTGCAATGCACGAAAAATTTAGAAGTTATATTTTTGAATGATAACATTGTCTATACTTCACTGACACACAACATTCTCCCTTCATTTCATAAATCACCTTCGTAGCTATGATAGGTGTAGTATTCGAAACCAATGATAACAGTGATAGATATGATTGAGCTTCTTCCCTTCCGGATTCAATTCAATTTCGCATCTTCCATCTCATACAGTTCTTTAAATGATTGGTCTTTGCCCAGCAATCAAATGAGCTTCGATATTCATCTGATGTCGTGAACATCTATTATCGTTCTATGGATTAACAATGGCAAATAAGTTGCACATATGAATCATCGTATCTTTGTAAGAGGGTTTTAAATACAAAAATGATAGATCAAAGAGTACCTCAACAAATAGAATAAATCACCATTAGCGTCTTCGATTACACTGTATTATTGGGTCGAATAAGGTGTTTACTTTTTCAAAAGGAAACAACGATTTGTCTCAGCCTTCACCTCTCTTCAACCATGCCGTGACGATCATACCTGTTCTGCTTCTTTTTTTTTTCTTTTTTTTTTTTGTTTTTGACAAAAGTAAATATCTTTTCGGACACAAAAAAAAATACAGTATACCACATGAAAAAATTTGCCGCTCTCTTGTGCTCTCTTATGGTCTCCCTTCATACCAAGCCAACCTTGTGAATTTGCTTCATCATCATTTATCATATTATTTGGAACATTTATTCAATCTTACACTCACTTGATATAGATCCTGATCAAATCTCAAATAGAGGGATAACATGCAACCATGGACTTCCTCTTAGGAAAGTAGATATCGTTTTTTTCTTTCTTTCTTCCTTTCAGTGTTCAAACAGGCCTAACAAATTAAAACAAATGAAGCAAAGCATATCATTATTCCAATACTAAAAAAATACAGCCATATTACAACACAAAACCACAGAATAATGGTAGATATTATTTGCACATATTCCAATCACCAGCTATAAGATATAAGTTTGTACCTTCCTGTGGTTGGTCATACTTGCATATTTCCAATATATGATCACATTCCAGCATAGCATAAAGCCATTTGTGTCTATTTCCCTAAAGAATCTGATGTATGCCCAGCATAAAGATCCCCGCAACTTGAATGACTCGGTCATGTAGTGCTTGTAATATGATTCATTAAGTCATAGAAAATTCTTTATTGCATTTATGAGAGCAAGGTTTCAATTTAAGAATCTTTATAGAGATCAATGCACTAAGGATGATATAACACAATCCAACGTATTCTAGCTGCTCTAGAATCAATCATTTGGTATAACACTTGTAGATAATTCTCTTGTGTCATAGGGGGGTTCTTGGGCAGAGAGTCTCTATTGTATTAGATCGTTAGATGTGTATCATTTGTGCAAAAAGACAAAGATTAGTTAAAAAAATTTCTTTTTACACAAGCCAATCATCCTATTTCTGTCAAGAAGTATCTTGGTGCAATAATTTCTCATATGTCATACAAAAGAAAATGCTATGTCCCCCGATTTCTTTTCACATCAATACTACCAAAATGAATCCAGGCCATTGATTGGCTGGATGCAACTTATCGGGGTCAATCAGGTTATAATATACTTGACCACCATAAACCAATACTAGCAAGAGGACTAGGCCCATCGTAGTATAGCTATAGTGAATCAAGGTCGATCCTACAGGGAACCAATTGTGGATCATCTTATATACAAACAATTAATTAAACATGTCAAGGACATAAAGGCGGTCTACGACCAACATAAGACAAGAAAGGTAAAGACACGACTTGACACAACGTAATTAACCTCCCCAATTTTAGTCTTTATCGTTTGGACCTAGATAATCTATATAATAAACTGAACTTATTAACTATCAATCCGTTTGTATCTATCTTAGATTGGCTACGGGAGTCATCCTCTTTAACTTGACTTAGCACCGGTTAGGTTGCTAGATCACTGTGCTACATTACGTGACTTCACCTTTTGGGTATCCATCTCATATAACTTGCACGCTTACGACACTAAGGATGCCGATATTAATCGTACACCTCGTCTAGGCAACATTCCTATGGTTAGGCGTACTTCCTAAGCGATTACTCAAGCTCTCGTCCAACTAGCAATTACCAAGTTATAGTCTCATGCTAATCTACGACGTACGTATAATCAGGTGCATGCAATTCCCAAATATAAACCTACCTAGATAACGCTGAACGTCCGTGAAGAGCAATTCATAAGCCTACCTAAGAGTTTTATATTGGTATTTCCTTTTTACACGTTTTTATTAAACTAAGCGAGTAACGTAGCCATAGCCATACCTGCGAGATAATAAATTCAACTAGGCTAAACCTACCATAAAGACGTGGCGTAAATAGCGATGAAACGGGGCTCGGTCGACCGAGTGTAAGGCCTCGGTCGACCGAATGACACCTTTCGGTCACCCGAATGATTTCAACCCAGAATACATCTTAGAATATATCTCTCAGCATTTCATCATACAAAACAGATTAAACAGTAATTCGCACAGTATTCATATAAACTAACATAGATACGCATTAATTAAATCAAGTAGATTCATGAATAAATACTAAGTGTATGACGTAGGTTATGGGATCCCCATAGACAAGGAGTCGCCACATCCCTAACGTCATAGCCTAGATCTACATCATCTAGCTATGATTAACTAATTCAAACGATAAAGCATAATTGGGAGGGATTAATTACTTAAAAGAAAGAAACGAGAAAATAAAGGCTTACATATTGTAGCCCTTAAATTCCGGAAACCCTCAAATTATTCTACATTGCATCAAAGTTATATTATGAATTGTAAGATTGAAGAAAGAATGAAGGGATCATTTACAATTTCTCGTAGCTGCTGCTTATATAGGAGTTTTTGCCGACTTATGAAGGATCTAGAAGGTAAATACGAAAAAATCCGATAAGTGACCGAGATGACACACTCGGTCGACCGAAGCTATAGGCTCGGTCGACCGAACCTATTTTTGGTACATTTTAAATATTTTCTTCGTCTGTCTTGCTCCCCACTGCACGCTTCGTGTTGATCTGATGAACCTTTCGTTTAATGCTCCGATTTTCTTTCTCTATTATCTTGAGACCATTGATTAATTAACATTAATCCTCCCGATTTGTTGTGATCCGCAAAATAAACATTTATAGCACAATAAATCGGCCTTTTAATAATAAAAACAAGTTAAATACCCAATATCATATTAATAATCACTTAACATTAAATAATAAATATAAACGAGTGATTCAATATGAAATATACATTATTAATCTCGATTTAAGGTCAACGTTGATGACTTTTACGGGTATAATTTGACCGTCATCAACTACCCCCACTTAGGCTTTGATCGTCCCGAACAAAGCATCAATAAGTCATTCCCCAAGACAACATTTTCTATGGTCAAATCATACTTACACAAGAAACTCAAGTCAACTCATACTAGTCATGCTCATAAGATATCCATTATTCACTACTTACCATGAATCGAAGTGATGTGTGCATGTGTATTTAGTTTTATATATTCGTGGCAAGATTAGAGTTGATGCTAACTTCGCAATCTGAACCTACCAACCTCAGCATTCATACTTCTTATGCCTCGCAATGGTTAGAGCACTAGAGCAATAAGCAAGAGCGTATCTATAGGGATTTTGGACTTGGAGACCGAGTACTACTCAAAGCCTCTTAAAAGTTGAATTTCTTCAATTCTTCATATTTTTCAAATACTATCAATCTCAAGGAAGAAAACTTTTTAGAGTATCCCCCTATCTTAGATCATGTATAGCATCGAATATTACCACAAGCACGGGGCTACTTTGGTAATGTCACTACAAGCTCAGTGTCTAACATTTTGCTAAAACACAGGAACGTCTCAAGCTTATTACTCTGCTTTAATGGCTAAAAGATAAGAATGCATCAGCAGATAGATATTGATACTAAGTTCACATAACCAATCAAATATGCAATGTACACATAATTTCTTCAGTTATTATGATTTACGCGGTGTACTCGATTCACAGATTGAGTAATTGAATAATAAATAACTACTTGCAAAAACGGGCATGAATATCCTTAAATTTACTTAACATAAGTATAAAATGATCACGTACTCATGAAACTTGGTTCCTTTCCTATCAATTCTTAGCTAGGAACTCACAATTCTAAGGGTACGAGATACATAATATGGTATTTATTCAATTTTTTCAATCATGTGTCTTGTTTCATTCAATTTTCAATTATAACATAACATGGCTAAGTCTCCTATCCCCCACTTAAACATGGCATTGTCCTCAATGACAAAAATAAATGAGAATTTAAGAAAAAGACTTAGCTCTGGAACGGGTCCAAGTAATGGAAAAAGATCGGAGTAAATTTCAGCACGTCGTGGAGAGATAGACACATCCTGTATAAGCAAACAAACTCCACGAAACCGTCAAATACCATGTCTATGGAAGTTATAAAATAATGTGGCAGTAATGAGGTATAAATAGCTAAAAACAGTTTAAGCCACTTTATTTTATACCACCAATGACAAGGGAAACCAAAAAGAAAAATACTAAATAGAAAGAAAAATAAACAAGCAACTAAAGATGGTGGTCTTCATCTACAACCTCCACCGCCTAAATATTCTTAAAACCGCGTGGAGAAGACAAAGATCAAAAAGCATTACCCGGCGTGGGAAAACACGAGGGTGACTCGATCAAAAAGGTATTCAATCCAGGAAAAGAGAAACTTGGTAAGGTATAACAGATTGAATGCGACCTATTGGCTAAAGATAAAATCAAATACTTAACGCAGAAACTTCTCGCTTGCATTGGAAATCAACAACTTAGGGAGATGTAGCTACTCCTCGAAATTACTAATAACCCAATGTATCACGTAAAAGTCATAACCGTCATCAACAAGGTCGGATCGGTGTGATAGTTCAGAACAAAACTTATCATCTAGAAATGCCGGAATAGTCGGAAAAGTGTGAAATTTAAAACTTCCAGTAGAAAGATAGGTTGTATTTTGATTGAACCAAAAACTCTTAAAATCTAGCTAGGGTCAGAGCTACACTTACCCCAACTAGTATCATGAAAATCAAAATGATAAAAGATAATCATTAAAGCTTAGCAATATTTCAAATTCCGCAACACATAGGTATTATGTAAACAAAATGGAGGTTGAGACTATGATGGGATTAGAAAAAGATACACATAAGGATGGGAAGAAAAGATAAAGGGTGGGTAAGAAATTGTGTTTTTGGGATTGAGAATTGTTTAAAGGAATGGGATTGGGTGGGAGAGTGAAATGGATGGAAAGAAAGAGAGGCGATGAAAGAATGGTTAGAAATGTGAACTGTTGGGGCAGATTGGTGAGAGGATCGAAAAGTTTGAAGGTGAAAAAGTGTAAAGGGAAAGATAAGGATAATTGCAGAATGAATTGCTCACTACTTTGGATTTTCACTTGGATCACCTTTCTAAAAGGTTTTAGAAGTTGACCAAAATTGTTCTTGTTCACACCAATCATTCTCTATTACATTTTCAGTAATTCTCAAGTTCTCTTAATGCCTGCATCTTAAGGTGGATTGCTAAATTTCCTTTTCTTTAGCAATTTCTTGACTCTCCTACGGAACTCTATTTCACGTGGCCTATATTGAGTAAAAAAGTTTTGCACATCCTTAGCCCAATGGCCATCGGAACACGGCGAAATAAAAAACCTCAACATATGTCACGTTACTTTTATTTGACTCAAAGAAAACAAAACCTAAAATCCTAAAACGAAATCCTAAGGGTTTTAAAGAAGTAGTTCTGAGTTTAAAGTCCTCAGCTCGACTTCCCAAAAATTATCCTTGTCACTTACCATTCTTGGATCGCCAGACTTTGACCCTTCGCACACTATAAGAGGTGGGCTTGTTGCTTTTGCGGATTAATACCCTTCCCTTGGTTGTGAGACCTAGGAAACGACATTTATCCATACCATTTATCCAAAGCTCTTACCTCGGCTCTCGTTTTAGGAATTAGTGAATTCTAAGAAACATGGTTAAAATTACGGTTTTGGCCTTGACAATAAGAAACAATGAATCGAAGTACTCCGAATAAGGTCGGTTATGTAGGCAAGCCTACGCCGTCTTATTCGTTGGAACATATGTGACAGTTCAGGCCAATCCGTCAAGATTAAGCCCCGTTTAGCCCGAAGGCTTATCGGCTATGCTAAGTCTTGTTGAACTGATGTAACGTACATCACACATGGAGGGGAGTCGATTGAGCCGAAGCTCGGTTGAACTCGCCCATCCATGGTTAGACCATTTCCGAACCCATGTACTAAGAGTCTCCGATTTCTAAATTGTCACCCAAAGCGTAATCTCGTTTCTGTTTAAGGTGGGTTCACCGAGAAGCCATCACCATAAAACTCAACGAAAGCAGAAGATAGTGTTCTCTCAAAACTCAACGTCTTCTTTAGATTGTGAATGCTTAAACTACACAATTTGTTGCTCCCCTGGCCAGTAGAAGCAATCTCATGCATAGGACAAAGAGATTTTAACAGAACTACGAGGAACTCTTTATTCACTGCTTCCTTTCAACGACTACATGTTTCCATACACCCTCTAGATGAGAAAGATATGGGGTAAAACCTTTGACACTAATAAAATTAATCTTACAAACCAACTCCGGGATAAGATTCATACTAAGGTTCATGTATAGGCTAACTTATGCTCAATAAAAAACCAGAAGGTAGTAAAACATAAGCAAAAAGGTAGTACCTTGCCTTCAACATTGTACCACGAAGAATTTAAGCCTTTAAAATTTTTTCGGAGCCATCTTTGTGCTTTAAAGGTATTGCTTCCATCGCTTTTCCCATCTTAGATTCGTAGCTCCACATGTTTCTGGGTTATTTTCTCAGCGCCCGCGAAAAATTATTGACTTGGATTATTGCTTTCCTGGTTTCGGCAAACAGAAGAAAAACAAAACAGACCGTAGACTGATCTTAACATGGTTTCCCATGCTGCTATCAGACCTACGGATTAAACATACGGGGATAAACGGACACGCGAAGTCCCGAAAATAGAACCGGGCTCGCCGGCAACGAGAGCGCGTCTCGCCGGGAGCGAAACCAATTTGTTCATTCCGCATTCCGGAATTTTTACACATAGCAGACAACCAGAGGGACTCAAAAACAGACTCTAAAACAGAAAACTTGACATGAATAAGAAAATTATTTATATATAAAATTGACCGTTGGTTCCCCGGCAACGGCGCCAAAAACTTGATCGGGGTCAATCAGGTTATAATATACTTGACCACCATAAACCAATACTAGCAAGAGGACTAGGCCCATCGTAGTATAGCTATAGTGAATCAAGGTCGATCCCACAGGGAACCAATTGTGGATCATCTTATATACAAACAATTAATTAAACATGTCAAGGACATAGAGGCGGTCTACGACCAACATAAGACAAGAAAGGTAAAGACACGACTCGACACAACGTAATTAACCTCCCCAATTATAGTCTTTATCGTTTGGACCTAGATAATCTATATAATAAACCGAACTTATTAACTCGTCAATCCGTTTGTATCTATCTTAGATTGGCTACGGGAGTCATCCTCTTTAACTTGACTTAGCACCGGTTAGGTTGCTAGATCACTGTGCTACATTACGTGACTTCACCTTTTGGGTATCCATCTCATATAACTTGCACGCTTACGACACTAAGGATGCCGATATTAATCGTACACCTCGTCTAGGCAACATTCCTATGGTTAGGCGTACTTCCTAAGCGATTACTCAAGCTCTCGTCCAACTAGCAATTACCAAGTTATAGTCTCATGCTAATCTACGACGTACGTATAATCGTGTGCATGCAATTCCCAAATATAAACCTACCTAGATAACGCGAACGTCCGTGAAGAGCAATTCATAAGCCTACCTAAGAGTTTTATATTGGTATTTCCTTTTTACACGTTTTTATTAAACTAAGCGAGTAACGTAGCCATAGCCATTCCTACTGAGATAATAAATTCAACTAGGCTAAACCTACCATAAAGACGTGGCAGAAATAACTGATGAAACAGGGCTCGGTCGACCGAGTGTAAGGCCTCGGTCGACCGAATGACACATTTCGGTCACCCGAATGATTTCAACCCAGAATACATCTTAGAATATATCTCTCAGCATTTCATCATACAAAACAGATTAAACAGTAATTCGCACAGTATTCATATAAACTAACATAGATACGCATTAATTAAATCAAGTAGATTCATGAATAAATACTAAGTGTATGACGTAGGTTATGGGATCCCCATAGACAAGGAGTCGCCACATCCCTAACGTCATAGCCTAGATCTACATCATCTAGCTATGATTAACTAATTCAAACGATAAAGCATAATTGGGAGGGATTAATTACTTAAAAGAAAGAAACAGAAAATAAAGGCTTACATATTGCAGCCCTTAAATTGCTGGAAACCCTCAAATTATTCTACATTGCATCAAAGTTATATTATGAATTGTAAGATTGAAGAAAGAATGAAGGGATCATTTACAATTTCTCGTAGCTGCTGCTTATATAGGAGTTTTTGCCGACTTATGAAGGATCTAGAAGGTAAATACGAAAAAATCCGATAAGTGACCGAGATGACACACTCGGTCGACCGAAGCTATAGGCTCGGTCGACCGAACCTATTTTTGGTACATTTTAAATATTTTCTTCGTCTGTCTTGCTCCCCACTGGACGCTTCGTGTTGATCTGATTAACCTTTCGTTTAATGCTCCGATTTTCTTTCTCTATTATCTTGAGACCATTGATTAATTAACATTAATCCTCCCGATTTGTTGTGATCTGCAAAATAAACATTTATAGCACAATAAATCGGCCTTTTAATAATAAAAACAGTTAAATACCCAATATCATATTAATAATCACTTAACATTAAATAATAAATATAAACGAGTGATTCAATATAAAATATACATTATTAATCTCGATTTAAGGTCAACGTTGATGACTTTTACGGGTATAATTTGACCGTCATCAACAACCAATCAAAAAAATAAAAATAAATAATTGAATGGTGATGATGATGCTTCGGGGATGTTTCGGGAGAAATGTTTCGGTGAACCTAATAGTTTCCGTCATACAAAAGCAGGAGGCAAGCTGATTAAGTAACTCAATGAGCATTACCGAAAAAACAAAAGAAAGGACTTATTGAGGATGTTGGATTTCAAAGAGACATCGTCCCAGATTCTGACTCAACCCTAAACTAACAGTAATTGTGCACCAGTCATAAAAACATTTGAAAAATAAGTAAGATCGAGGCTTACCACGTACAGAGGAGAGGCCTTGATTTTGGTAAGTCCTCATCGTACAAGATCCTAATGAATATCACAATGTAGCTAAATACCGGTCTATGACGGTAATTATTCCCGATTTGAAAAGCAAGTCGATTGTGATCGAAACTCAAGCCCGGGAAAGCATTATTGAAATTAGTACATTATCCGTTAAATGGCCTCTCGTTGTTAGAAACTTTCATGTTCATTTAAAATTGAAATTGCACTATTATCTAATTTGCAGGTGGGCAGAATAACACTACTATAAAGGCTCAGCTTGGTGAGGACTTACCAGAGGATGAAGGGGGACAGACGTTTGAAGCAAAAGTAGCATCCAAGATTTTGTGGATAGCGACAATTATATCATTTTTTTGTTAAATGAAACAATATTACCTATATGGTGTTGGCTTCATATCTGTAACATTATGGTATGAATGTATTCAAATATCATACACATAACATCAAATCAACTCAGAAAAGAAATAGTGTACAAATAAGTTGATTCATTACTGCAAGGCACCAAACCAATCTACAATACTTCATCATGGTTTTATACCGAATGAAGCAAATTATGAAGAAAAAATGCATATCATATGCTCATATGATCACATTAAAATTTACACCAATCAAATATTGCATGTTTTGGATACCTGAATCTAACACCAAAAATCAGATATCAAAAAGACGAACATCAAAATCAAAAGTCACTACTTCATGTTTGCGGAAAAACATTTAAAAGGAAATATAAGTTTCATTAAAATAATCAACAAATGAATAGAAAACAGGAAGGGACTCCGGTCTCTTAAGCAAGAGGTCTCAGGTTCGAGCCCTTGTTGATGCAGCAAACCTTGTTGGGAGTGGTCCCCACCTTTGGTGCCCGACAGTGCCTCGAAGGATTAGTCTCAGACAATTGTCTGAGGATACATTGTGAAAGCAATAAAAAGTTGCTAGAAATTAAAGACCAATTACACAAATAACAAAATATTAGCAATGGCGTACAATAAACCTGTGCATACTAAATATATAAAAGGAGAAACTGACAATACCGACATTGGACGAGACTTCCAATCTGAATTTTGTTTGAAAAGTAAAAAAAGTCCCGATCAATCAAAAACTTTGGTGATACAATTAGGCATGCATGAGTTGTTAGGTGGGAGAAAGCTACAACAACCCTGACAAAGTTCTTGAACGGAAAGCAAAATGAATTATCAAGGTCATAATAATAAACAAATGAATTCCAATATGAGAAACACTTACCGGAATTCAAATGCATAACATAAGATAACGTAGGATTAGCAAACTTGTACAGTTGTCACATTTCAAATTTGAAAGATGTTAAGAGATTGCAGGACTAAAATTAGAGTTGTATACGGATGAAATTTGTTTTATCTGTTGAGATCTGATTTGAAAAAAACGGTTTAGAGTCTCTGTTTCCGTTGCCGAATTCGTATATAGGATTTTTTATATGTTTTTCGGAGAGGTAGTTCGAAGGGTCCATGTGGCGCTGTTAATTATTGGATCTTTTACGGATTTGGAGCGGTCAAAACGTGTAATTGGGTTAAATCTTCCTTTCAAATATATATAGACTAGCCTAACACCCGTGTATGATGCACGGGACAATACTATACTAATTTGAAAGTATGTATGTTGTGCAATGCACAAAAAATTTAGAAGTTCTATTTTTAAATGATAACATTGTCTATACTTCACTGACACACAACATTCTCCCTTCATTTCATTAATCACCCTCGTTGCTATGATAGGAGTAGTATTCGAAACCAATGATAGCAGTGATAGATATGATTGAGCTTCTTCCCTTCCGGATTCAATTCAATTTCGCATCTTCTATCTCATACAGTTCTTTAAATGATTGGTCTTATCCTAGCAATCAAATGAGCTTCGATATTCATCTGATGTCGTGAACATCTATTATCGATCTATGGATTAACAATGGCAAATCAGTTGCACATATGAATCATCGTATCTTTGTAAGTGTTAGTAATACCATCCGCAACGGAAGCAATTTAAGGATTTAGATCTATAAATTACACGTAATAAAATAACTAGATCTTCTCTACAAGGGGGTTGTAGAACATACCTCTTGGATCTCAAAATCCAAGTAGAAGAACCCCAATAGGAAGAACAAAAGAAAGTATGAAGAGCACCACGATCTTCTGCACGTGTGATCCGAGCAACTCCCGGTGGAAGGAAATCCTCGTCTCGAATCCTCCCGATATGCTACCCGGAAAACCTCCAAGATTTTCCTTCTTATTCCCCTTGGCCGAAAATTTATCTTCCCTCTCTCTAAGAGATGAAGTCGAAATTTCTAGTGTATTTTAGGCTTGGGAGAACTCTCTTTATATAGGAGAGTAATCCTTGTCTTCCAAGGATTTTATTTTGCAAATAAATAAATCCAATAAATAAAAGATAATCCCATAATATTCTAGAACAAATCTAGAATAATATTTATCTTTATTTCTTACCATAAATATTTATCCAATAAATATTTTATGCACATGTCTTATTAATCCACAAGAAAACTAAATTCTTGTTTCCTAGAACATGCCTTGGCCGAAAATTGTTATTGACCTAGTCAATATATAATTTTCGGCCACAACACTAATTTTGCCAAGATTATGAAAAATGTATTTTCACATATTTAATTATTTATCCCAGCTAATTTAATAGTCCACTAAACAATTAATTCACATATCGTTTTAATTAAATTCAAACAAGAACTAAATTAATATTATTAGGATTCAACGTCCGAGAATAGCTATGCTATATTGGAGGCACGTCGGGGACCATGGACTAATAATCAGCGGCTCCGATAAATCAAATAAATAATTATCTTACGAATAGAATAATTATATTCGATAAATCAATCACAGGAATATGCCACCATAATCCCGTGACTGCACTCCTCCGATTATAAGATTATATTTATCTCCTCACGAGAATGATAATAAGCGTCCATTGATATAATCATTGCATATGGATTAATCATCCATAGACTGTTCATTCTAAATCGGGAAGTTACCGTTAACCCTTTTCAGAACCTCTTAGCCTTATTTACCATTAACCCCCTAGTGATCAATTAATTCATACAACTCACCGGTAGCTAATCGTGTAATATGAACTCCATGGATCGATCGGTTTCTAGGATTAACAAATAAGGGAAGCTGTCTATCTACTTCCATAAATGGAAGGAATGGATTCCGTATCTGTGATAACACAGACTACTCACTCAATCCAGTACAATGCCAAGATGGGTTAATTCAGACTACAGACTCAGTGTAATCCTTAACCGTCAAGTCAAACCTTATATTGATTCAAGCAGTTGACTGTGATCACCTCAGGATTAAGATATATCCATAAATATGATCATCGATTGATTCGATAAGACTTCTCGATTACGGAATTATATCGTGAACTCAAATCAAATCGTTCTAGTCCTATATGATATATCTATCATATATAAATGCCCCACTAGGTTCTCTTAACCGAAAGTCCGGATAAGACAATCACACCTATTGTGTTCTAGGCGCATTAATAGCACGTTAAAGGAGAGACCCGATACTCTCGATTAACTTCACTACGGGCTAATTGTATTTTAAGTACATCTTCACTAACTCAATCCTCCCGTGTCTATCCCATACACTGAGTTAAGTGATTACATAAACGATATACTTTAGGGTTTTCTGTAGTGTAAATACTATTGTCACATCGGTGAATATGAGAACAATAAATATGAATAATAATATCATTTCATTTATTAAATAAAACAATTACAAAATTGTCTTTCAGGCATTACACCTAACAATCTCCCACTTGCATGAAAGCATGTGATTAATTGTTTTAGAGCAAACCCTATTATTTAAAATACAACAAACTACATCTCCCACGTGCTCTAAAGCAATGGAGACCCATCCCGTATTCTAGTACCCATTAAGCATATCATAACCATTGTAGATGACAAAGTACACTCCGAGTGTGCCGTCGTAGGATAGGTCAGTGACTCGGGAGTACCTACATCTAATTATCATGGGTCTTAATGATTAGTCAGGTTGTCGGCTTGAGACGATCCGTAGAATCGAAACGTTACCGGTCCATCTAATCATGTGGTACTTTCCCAATATGCTTTTGACCTCTAGTGATTTCCAAAATCCTTATAAGCTACCCCTTCATCGTTTGCACAATGATGTGGTATCGGCTTCCAAATCTAGAATCACTCCCAGATATGAAAAGGAATTCCTTAAGCTATATCGCCTCTATAGCTACTTCAAAAGCCGCTAATCACCCAACTAGTTAAAGTCGAGTTGGCGTTCCTGGATTCCTCCAGGCAATAGCTTCAACACAAGAGTAAACACTGAGCCCGAGATCGACTTAACGATCATCCTCAATCTGACTTAAAGTCAAAATTAGTGTGTCACACATATCCAAGTTCACACATGAATATGTCTGCATATTATTCCTCGTTCTCTTCAAGATACTATCCCATTTCTCTTGATCCGAAGATTTAGAGAGTCATTCCTGAGGCATAGGGTAGAACTTCCTCGTTGAATGTTGCATACACAGATGCATCATCTTAACCAATAAGATGGATGGGAAACCAGTGACTGATTCTAATGAATTCGACCGAGTCAAACTCTTTAGAATGTTGTCCAAATCTCTGTTGCAGAGAATTGTGGCATTGTCAGATTCTGACTTCAGATAACACACCCATGTTGATTCCAACTGGTGCAGTGTTATCCTTCACAAACACTAATATATGTATTCACTACTTGTACTAAAATTGATATACAGTCTACAAAAGACTTATCAATATTCTGGTCAAATCCACATATTGTAGAAATATATGACTTCCAATGACCGAGAGGTTTGCTTTTTATCCATAAAGGACATAAGCCTTGACAGTCATCCTGTCATAAGTTCATAAGGCAATACCCTTTTGTTCCGAATGAATCCAGACTCCGTTTGTTTGGCAAGAAAATCTCAAGGAATCACCCCTATTTTCTGCTTTTGAACGATATCATGCAATACTAAGTGGTAAGAGAGTCCAAGGTCTAATTAACTCTCTACTTCTTAGGGAATTACCCCTAGACCACTCAAGCTTTGCTGTGAAAGATAAACTTTCCTATTCATTCTACTCTTTTCCGTGTAGATCCAATTACTTCCACTAGGCCTGAGACGCTCAGGTGGTTCTACAAGAGTATGAACAGAACTGGAGTACCGAACTCCATTCACAAGGTTATGGATATTAAACCAACCTCAATTATCAGAATCCTATACTGCTCACAAAAGGGCCATAGGTCATCAATCGATCCTCATACTACAAAGTCCGCAGAACCCGTAATGGGTAATGGATAAACCATACTCCCAATACTTACTGGGTGGATCGAAATTCTGATCTAGTTTAGTAGTGTTTTAGTGTTATCACCAACAACCGATGTTGGATGTGGTCTGATTTTAATCAGTTAGTAACTACCTTGAGTAAACGTACTTCAAGGTTCAAGGTTTTTGTTCATGGACTCTATCAGAAAGGATGCAACAGTATAACTGTCCCTTCCCGATTTCAAGAATCCTATATCTAACCTTTATACACAATAGGTTAAAAGATATATCACAAATGGTCGTTGACCAAACGTATGCGCAAAATTCCCAATCTTACCTTCAAGCACCGTGTGCTAAATGCTTATATTTACGGAAGTGGGGTGAACCGAATCCACACCTTATCCGTAAATTCCAAAGCATATTCTAGGTAGACTTCTCGGTCTTACATTTCAATGTAGACCGTTATTTCGCTTCCAATAACTTTATTGAGTTAAGCAGTGTATTGTAGCACATCTAAAACTATATAAGCCAATTTAATAGTTTCTCACTTTAGTGAGAACATGTCACAATGAGGCAGGCTGAGCATCAGTCTCGAGGACTATGAATGGCCTATTCCGAGTATAGAATACTCTATCTCTGTTGAAAATAGAGAAACCTCAAAATATTTTGGATAAACTTTCCGGAGTGTTTGAATAGTTATCAGACAAGAAGTCACTACTCGGAAGCTCCTACTAGCTTGTATCTTTCATCAGACCCCGAAGGTCGTCATGAACAAGCTATGTTACTTCTTTATAACCATTATCCTTTCCCGATTGAAAGGAAACTTAGTCATTGAACCTTTGAGACAATATAACGGACTGGGAGAAAGGAATCACCCTGAGCCAGTCTTCAGGTCTTGTCTTTTAGGGACTATGCACTAACTATGGAATATGAAGAAGCGTTTATCTAAATATCGAAACCAATTGCTTTTAATAGTTCTTAAGATTTGTTTTATATACATATTTCAGCAGTTCTAAGTGGTTTTGACTTTATCAACCAAAAATCCGAGTCTTGGATTCGTACTACAAATGGTATATTCACTTTCTATACGATATCCAAGGATTGAATCCGAGATTCATTTCCTTATATCACTCCCACTATTCTAGCTAAAATTAACTGCCCGTTGTTTACTCTTTTAATCGTTAAATGCACTGCTACCTTGTTTTTCCAAAGAACTTAGCTCGAGAAAATCGCCAAGGATTCATAGGTTGGTGATCCAAAATCACTGTCCTTATCCTATGATTTTCAGTTAATTAATTTTCGGTTCAGCCTTAAAGTTTTCTTAGTTTAGATAACTAACACTTTTAGACATATTCTCCCATTCTTGACTTTCTGTGAATGGAAACAGTCTTGAACCAGTGGTTCGTTTGAGTAGACACTACTCTTGAACCGTGGGATGTCTATTTCGAGTGTTACTCATCGGGACTTCTCGGATTTTTTAATATACCAGAAAAAACAATATATCATAACATTAAAGCTCCCACTAGTTTATCGGTTCCAAATACCGTCTAACGAGCAATGCTTTATTTTTTATGATTTTCTGATTTTTTCTATTAGAAAATCTTTCGTACATTGTTCCAATGTTTCCAGAAAAACAACAAATCATAGAACTCCCACTAGTTCATCGATTCCAAATATCGTCCAACTAGCTACATTTCATGACTTTCCGGTTTTTCAATTAGAACGGTTACGTGTGTAGTCAGTTACACTTTTCTAATGTTCTAGAAAAACAACAAATCATAAAGCTCCCACTAGTTCATCGATTCCAAATATCGTCCAACTTGCGACACTTCATGATTGTCCGAATTTTCTAATTGAAAATTACTCGTGTAATCACTACTCACTCACAATTCACTAAAAGAATATCAAAGTCCGAAATCACCTTTGATCAAACTAAGTTTGTCTTCCGTTTGACAAGAATGATACTAGTGACATACACGTATGTCACTCGGGTTTTAAAAGGCTTAAGAGAAAATATCTCTTTCGAAAATAATTGCATTATCGATTAACTAGTTCAACGTCCTAGTTACTTTCCACTTTTTAACGAAGTCAATACTAGTCAATTATTAATCTTTAAGCAATTTAGTAAGGGATATAATGCTGTAAATAAAATGACATATATTAATTCAAGTTTAACACTACTATATAAGTTTATTTTAGGAATTGTAAACTATAATTAAGTCTACTCTACCATTCCAAGGTTTTAACCTCGCATCTTAGTGCCGCCGTAGGGTAGGTCAAAGAGATGACGGTTAAATCGAGACAATCTCATCAATGAATAACTTGTGAGAATCGAACATCCCACGAGAATCGAACATCCCTTTATTCATTGACTACCTTCCTTTTTTAGCCTAGATATTATCAAGAATATCCTTGATGAGTGTGACCTACTATATCGGATGTCTTAGGTACGCCCCGAGTGTTCCGTCGTAGGATAGGTCAGTGACCCGACGTGTACCCGGAAATCCTATCCTTTCGGAGACCAAGCCATGAATGTTGATAGGGGTGAACACCATCCGTAGGGGGACGAAATCAAAGCGCCGCGAGGCGTCACCCTTCTCTCACTTACTTGTATCTATAGTAGAGGCCGTGGGGTTGGGTGTCGCCTCCCCCGCTCCCACTCAATATTTTGGAAGTGGTGGTGGGTTAACTAACCACGTCTTTTTGATGTTAACATAAAAGCACATCAAATCAAGGATTCCGAATGGTGTCGGTAACGTAGGCAAGCCTACACGTCCTATTCGTTGGAACATACGTGACAGTCGGAGGAAATCGGGTCAAGAGAGCCCCATTGAGATAAGAAGGAATCACCCCTCCGCTCGCCGGTGTAGCTTAGTCTTGCCGGATCCCCGTGCATACATCACACTAGGAGGGTTAAGTCGGTCGAGCGAAGCTCAGTTGACCACCCAACCTATAGGCGAACCGTTTTCATCCAAGATTTATTGTTCTTTTACCATCATTCAATCTCGTAAACACTACGAATCGAAAACGTGATCTCGTTTGGGCTTTTAAGGCGGTTCACCGAGAACACACACCGAAAGGCTTAACGATTTCATAACCCGTCCTCGGATCTTTAATTAGTTACTAAATTAATTAATTACCACGTATTAATTAAATTTCAACTAATTACGCGAGTTTGTATACATGCCTATTTTAATTACCAAAAATTAAAATTCTACATGTATACATGGAGTGGATTTATGATATGATGCATGTCATGGCAATTCCGATTTTATATCTATTTTATGATCAAACACATAAAAAATAAGTTGTGGAAAATTTAAACACCGAGATGGATCGTTGGTACCCCCGACTAACCTATTTTCTAAGGAAAAAGTAAAACTAATTCTAAGTCTTCAAATCTCGATCTTCGATCTTGATCTTGAAACTTCCGGATCTCAAACCTTCGATCTTGACACGAACACAAACGACTAGGAGAGGAGGCCGTAATATACCAATATATTTAAAATATATCTATATTATCAAATTGTTTTATAAAAACTTATTATTATTATTATTATTTTAAATGAGGCAGCATCGGTCAAATCCTTAAACAAAATTTAAATTTTTATTTTATTTTTAAAATTACAGCATGCCTTTCGGCCATGCTAAATTAGGTCAAAAAGAATAGATTGGCGTGAACAAAAATTGCCGCATGGAAAAAAATTGCCGTGACAAAAAAAAAAAAATTTTGCCGGGAAAAAAATAAAATAAAATAAAATAAAACAATCGGCCTCCTCCCGTTTTTACCTTCTTGATGATCTTCAATACCATGATCTTCAACACATCATCTTCGTCGTCTCGAACCCGGATCAAAATTAAAATTACAAAGAAACCATCTTTACAATTTTCGAGTTGCATAAAATTAAATTACAAGTCCTATGCTCAAGTGATACTAATCAAAAGAGCTACAAAATAGATCTACGGATAAACAATACCAACCCCAATCCATCTCTTCAACCAAGACATTCATAAAAAAAAATTAAACATGCATCGGCCCCTATAAAAAAAATTTGGGAAAAAAAATCTACATGTTTACCACTCCTAGTTCTAATATTTTATACGTATAAATATAGATCACCAGGCGACAGATACCACTGTTAGTAATACCTTCCGCAACGGAAGCGATTTAAGGATCTAGATCTATAAATTACACGTAATAAAATAACTAGATCTTCTCTACAAGGGGTTGTAAACATACCTCTTGGATCTCAAAATCCAAGTAGAAAACCGCAATAGGAAGAACAAAAGAAAGTATGAAGAGCACCACGATCTTCCGCACGTGTGATCCGAGCAACTCCCGGTGGAAGGAAATCCTCGTCTCAAATCCTCCCGATATGCTATCCGGAAAACCTCCAAGATTTTCCTTCTTATTCCCCTTGGCCGAAAATTTATCTTCCCCTCTCTACAGAGATGAAGTCGAAATTTCTATAGTATTTTAGGCTTGGGAGAACTCTCTTTATATAGGAGAGTAATCCTTGTCCTTCAAGGATTTTATTTTGCAAATAAATAAATCCAATAAATAAAAGACAATCCCATAATATTCTAGAACAAATCTAGAATAATATTTATCTTTATTTCTTACCATAAATATTTATCCAATAAATATTTTGTGCACATGTCTTATTAATCCACAAGAAAACTAAATTCTTGTTTCCTAAAACATGCCTTGGCCAAAAATTGTTATTGACCTAGTCAATATATAATTTTCGGCCACAACACTAATTTTGCCAAGATTATGAAAAATGTCTTTTTCACATATTTAATTATTTAGCCCAACTAATTTAATAGTCCACTAAACAATTAATTCACATATCGTTTTAATTAAATTCTAACAAGAACTAAATTAATATTATTAGGATTCGACATCCGAGAATAGCTTTGCTATATTGGAGGCACGTCGGGGACCATGGACTAATAATCAGCGGCTCCGATAAATCAAATAAATAATTATCTTACGAACAGAATAATTATATTCGATAAATCAATCACAGGAATATGCCACCATAATCCCGTGACTGCACTCCTCCGATTATAAGATTATATTTATCTCCTCACGAGAATGATAATAAGCGTCCATTGATATAATCATTGCATATGGATTAATCCTACATAGACTGTTCATTCTAAATCGGGAAGTTACCGTTAACCCTTTTTCAGAACCTCTTATCCTTATTTACCATTAACCCCCTAGTGATCAATTAATTCATACAACTCACTGGTAGCTAATCAGTGTAATATGAACTCCATGGATCGATCAGTTTCTAGGATTAACAAATAAGGCAACTGTCTATCTACTTCCATAAATGGAAGGAATGGATTCCGTATCTCGGATAACATAGACTACTCACTCAATCCAGTACAATGCCAAGATGGGGTAATTCAGACCACAGACTCGGTGTAATCCTTAACCGTCAAGTCAAACCTCATGCGATTCAAGCGGTTGATTTCGTGATCACCTCGGGATTAAGATATATCCATAAATATGATCATCGATTGATTCGATAAGACTTCTCGATTATGGAATTATATCGTGAACTCTAATCAAATCGGTCCGGCCCTATATGATATATCTATCATGTATAAATGCCCCACTAGGTTCTCTTAACCGAAAGTCCGGATAAGACAATCACACCTATTGTGTTCTGGGCGCATTAATAGCACGTTAAAGGAGAGACCCGATACTCTCGATTAACTTCACTACGGGCTAATTGTATTTTAAGTACATCTTCACTAACTCAATCCTCCCGTGTATATCCCATACACCGAGTTAAGTGATTACATAAACGATATACTTTAGGGTTTTCTGTAGTGTAAATACTATTGTCACATCGGTGAATATGAGAACAATAAATATGAATAATAATATCATTTCATTTATTAAATAAAACAATTACAAATTTGTCTTTCGGGCATTACACCTAACAGTAAGAGGGTTTTAAATACAAAAACGATAGATCAAGGACTACCTCAATAATAGAATAAATCACCATTAGCATCTTCGATTACGCTGCTGATATGAATCTAAGTCCATGTTTGAAGAAAGTTGTGAAGTATTCAAGTCCGTCATTATCGCTCGCGGACCATCGAATAATTATTTACTAAGTCATATGTTATAATATGTTACTACATGATAATATATAATTTATTAAGTATTATTAGCTAATTATTAAAGCTCAAAATCATCATGAAGGGAGCCATTTTTGAAGGATGAACATTCTTGGAAGAAATCTAGATTCATTAGATCCAAGTTGTCAAGATACATCAAGCCAAAGTTCAAAAGATGCAACCTTTTGAAGAAAGTACTTAGAAAAACCAAAAGTCCTCCTTTGGTTAATGATATAGCACGAAATTTTGGTCCAATGTATCTATATTTTCATGTATTTTCTAGCCTATAAATACCCAATCTATGTACTTGTATAAAACCATCATCTTTCGCAATAATAAAATTTTATATTTTCTACACTTGGATTAGTGTGTTGAATTCTCTGGATAGAGGTTCTTTCGGATTATCAAAGGCTTGAGCAACCTTTGTGGTGTCCTATACCAAGGTGCTTAGAAACAGGTTTTCTAAGTGTTGAGGTTATTCCAAGGTGCTTTCTCACAAGTTGAGACTGTGTCGAGGAGCTCTCGAAAAATATTCCAAGGTGCTTCTATGCAATTCTTGTAGTTGTGTCGAGGAGAAAGACTTGAATCCAAATACCGCTTTTTCTAGATCCGCGCAATATCTTATCAGCTGTATTATTGGGATGAATAAGATATTTACTTTTTTTAAAAGGAAACAACAATTTGTCTCAACCTTCATCTCTCTTCAACCAGGCCGTGACGATCATACCTGTTCTGGCTCTTTTTTCTGTTTTTTTATGTTGACAAAAGTAAATATCTTTTCGGACACAAAAAAAATACAGTATACCACATGAAAAAATTTGCCCTTCTCTTGTGCTCTCTTATGGTCTCCCTTCATACCAAGCCAACCCTGTGAATTTGCTTCATCTTCATTTATCATATTATTTGGAACATTTATTCGATCACACTCACTTGATATAGATCCTGATCAAATCACAAATAGAGGGATAACATGCAACCATAGACTTCCTCTTAGGAAAGTAGATATCATTTTTTTTCATTCTGCCTTTCAGTGTTCAAACAGGCCAAACAAATTAAAACAAATGAAACAAAGCATGTCATTGTTGCAATATGATAGCAAAATAATTAACCGCTAACTTTCACCGACAGAGTATCGGGTCAACGGGAGTATAATGGTCAAAAGGTCGAATCCACAGGGAGTAATGTCTAAGTACCAAAGCTGATGTGTAGCTTAGTTCAGGCCAAAATTACTGTGGAAGATATTATGCTAATGCAGAAATAAAGGTTAAACTACTGGTTTTACTTCTAGTTATTAAAGGGTATAGCCGACTATGATCCCACGAGCTACTTTTACCCCTAAGGAAGGACTTGACAGGGAGCGTGTCTCAACCGACCTACCTATCCTATGTAGTTTAACGACATCCATGGGTGCCAACTCCTAATTCTAATGATTAGACTGAACAACTCGATCTAACCACCCTATGCGAAGCTAACCGACTCTCCCTTTAGAAAACCGATTATCCTAACATGATTAAGTTCTAGAGTTGCTCGAACAACGATCACAAACCTCTGTATTGGAAACGGTCCTAACAACTAGACCGAATCTACGCAACGATCCTAAAACACCTTTTCCCATATCTCACCATAAAATACATCTATAAGTTCGATGAGTGTGACAGTGAACTAGGTGATCAAACTAATTCAAAGACGTTATAATAAGTTTTAAGACGTGGATTAGTCGTTTAAACATGATATTACGCACTACACGACTCCCAATCTCATCCCTCCTTAGGGTTTTCGCTCGCTTTCACATAATTCGACTACACATGCAATTAGCTACTCATGATTATGGTAATAAATGAAATAAGATTTGAAATCATGCTAGAAATAATAAAAGAGAAAAAATTCATTACCATATAATTGAGGCAAATCTGATCCAAAATAGAGACAAAGAAATAATCCACCAAAAGTCGAATGTTTGGAACTTGAAACGTAAAGCTAAGCTATAAAAATTGTTTAGAATCAAAGGAAGTTATCTATGGAATCAAAGGATCAAAGGAAGATCAACCTACACTAAAACCACATCAAAATTTCCCTAAATATGTCTAAAGTCGGCATAATATCCCAAGGGGCTGAACGAGCCGCGTATTTATATTGTAGCGTTGAAATCGCCGCTTGTCGGTCTTGAACGAGCGTTTGCTCCAAGGTGGACACTTGTCTGCCCTGGAGATCTGATTCTTGATTAGGGTTTCTCCTTCCATGAACGAGCGTCTGGCCTGCCTTGAATGCTAGTTTGTCTTATACGAGCTTTCTTGATTCGGGCTGAACCCATCCAAACGCTAGTTTAAGGATGATTTGAACTCTCGTCCGTCTGAAAATCTGACTTTCAGTACCAAGTGCTGATTCTGCGAATGCCTGTTTGAACTCTCCAAACGCCAGTTTGGCATGAGCTTGATTCAAACGCCAGTTTGGGTAGAGAAAACTCCAGTTTGCCTTGATTTAACTCCAAACTTGATTTTCCTTCACTTTCATGCTACCTTCGTGCCACGATCATGTTTCTCATTCCAAAACATCGCCTTCCGGGTCCTCGAGTCACCTAAGTCCTACAATAACATGTACGAACGAACAACACACGTATTCCGCAAGACAAAAGTGCTCGAAAAAGAGCTAAATATCGTTAAAAAGGCGGAGTTTACTATCGATGTGACGAGTTTAACTCCCTGTGCGTATAACTCTCGATATTACTCTTAAACGAGTCTAGAACTACCCAAAACATGCCAATAAAGTAATAAACGGGGGTTAAACTGCACACCAAAGTACAGTAAAGTTGACTCCCATCAACCACCCCACACTTAGCCTTTGCTCGTCCTCGAGTAAATTAGGCGCTTTAAAACAGACCAAGGGATCAACTTTACGCAACATGCATAGTACTCACGACATCAAGGTAAAAGTAAAATAGGCACTGAATGTGATCCACTTGACTCTATCTTGTCACGAAAAAGAAGTGTGTGTGTGATAAGAACCGAGGGCTACACTCACAATGATTACCGGCTTTGAATACCGGCCAAATGACTACACACAACTTATACCGGGCTAGAATCTCCACCAATCGAGGCAACCGAGGCTAAATATGGTCAAGTAGGACTTGAAGGGTTATAATGCTGAGCTTGGGATGGGGTTAACCGAAAGGAAAATTTGGGACTGGAGAAAAGAAAATACGAGTGAACCTAATCATCTCATTTACTTTCTATTTGAAAACATACTAAACCAAACTCCTTCGATCTTTTTATACTCATTAATAAATAACTCCAATCTCAACAACATACTTTTATTCATTTAAAACACTCATTCTTTGACTTTTTTTTCTTGAACTTTATTCAAACTTTCTTTTTTTCTCATTTTTCTTTTCAATTTTTTTTTCTTTTCTTTTCTTCGAAACTTCTCATTTCAAATTTTTTTTGAGCCAACAAGCCTTACAATAGATTCCTCGAGCTCAACCGCTTCGTTATACCAGCTCGTACTAACCAACTCTTCTCGAAACACGCACCATCCCCACCTCACATTGATTCAGCAAGTGTGTCTAAAGCAACAACTAAGTCCACTCGTAGGGTGATCAAAAGAAACGTGACCAACAATATAGCTCAATGTTAGGGTAATACAAGTTATGTAACCAAAAACGGCTCATTGTCGGACGGTGGTCAGACGTCCTATCATGGCTTAGAGGGGGTACGAGGGTAAAATGTTGGGATTTTGGCTTATTTGGCTTTGGTCGGGTCAAAGAAGCGTCAGGACTCTCATCCCGTATCCGACCTAGGTAAACCTCTCTATTTCGCCTCGAAACTAGTGGTATAAGTGTGTATAGTGATGTCCGGTCCAAGTAATACAAATACTCGAAACCTAAATAACACACTAGCAAGAGAACTAGGTTCAATCATAATATATTTAGATAGAGTCGAGGTCGATCCCACAGAGACTCGGCTTAAACGAAATATAACTTATGAAACTAAAAAGCAAATTAAAGGCAGTCTACGACCAACAATAACATAGAATTAAAATTGACACGATAGAAACACAAAACCAACACAAGACACAACGACACTAAGACACTTATTTTTTATAAGTTTTATAAATAATTAATAAACGGTATTGATAACGCTAGTAGTAATTACTCCCCCATGCTATGTAGATTGACGACGAGACAAAATAAGATATTTAAGATTAATTATTCTGACTACGGGAGTCATCCCCTAAAATAGATCTAGCTCCGGGTAGGCCATCTAGATCATCGTGCCTCCATTACGTGAATTCACATTTTAAGTCTCCATCTCATATAACTTCTGACACAATTACGAAACTAGGGATGCCGGTATAAACCGTAACCTCATCTAAGCAACATTCCTATGGTAAGGCGTACTTCTTAGACACCGATTCAATCTCTGTCCTAAGTAACAATCACTTTTAGGCCTCATGTTAAATTACGATGAAAAATAATTAATTTGCTCAAGTTTAATTACTCATTTTAATTACAAAGCAGAGAACCTGACGTAGTCGAAGCCGTTCACAGACAAATCAAGAACATCACAGATCTTGCTACCAGCAAGCTCAGATCTGAACCAGATTTGCTCGTGAAACGTCTTTTACGTCTCAGATCTACATAAACATGGGTTCGTTAATTAACTACATCACGAAATCAATACACAAAACAACTACTCCATCACGAAATAAATTAGATCTACAAATAAAGATTGCATAATTGAGTAGACATTACCCTCGAAGACGAGCGTGATTCCCACTCCTCGATACAATCTCTAACCGGCGATTCTAACGACTCCGTAATGAACGAACATAAAATAAAGAAAACATATATTGAAAATAAAACCAATGTTGTGAATTGTATTCTAGAGTGTATATATTGTGTCTCAAATGAAATTCGTACAGCTCTATTTATAGGGGTTCAAGCTGATTTAAAGATATATTTCAAAATATCAAAACAATTAGAGATAACTCCCGGCCGATCTCCCGATGAAGCAGGACTCGCCACCAGCGAGTTATGGGCTCGATGCCAGCGAGTTCAATGATTTCTGATTGGCTCGCTGGCTCTTGTCATGCCTTACTCCTTTTTTCGCGCTTATCCGTTTTCTATCTTCAATGCACTCCGAATTTGCTTCGATTTATCTTGTAATTTAATTTGTCCATTTGCAATTATCCACCAAAATTATCTCAATCCACAAAATAAATATTTATCCCAAAGTAAATCATATTTAAAAAATAAAAACGGATAAATACCAAATTACATCTTATAAATCACACAACACTAAATAATCAATATAAACATGTGATTTAATATAAAATATATATTATTAATCTCGATTTAAGGTCAATGTTGATGACTTTTATGGGTATAATTTGACCGTCATCAACCACCCCCCACTTAGACTTTGATCGTCCCGAACAAAGCATCAATAAGTCATTCCCCAAGACAACATTTTCCATGGTCAAATCATACTTATATAAGAAACTCGAGTCAACTCATACCATTCAGTCAGGTACAACAAAGGTATTTTCAGGGATATTCAGACAGTCATATAACGGTTATCATTCAAATTCAAATTCAAACCACGGGATCTACACCTATAAATAGAGAACTCCTGATTCAGATTGCAATAACCAAGAATTCACACGAAGCAACTAAGTTTTTGAGCAAGTTATTGATCAAAGTGCAATCGACCTGGCGATACATATAGAGCTATAATGTATTGATCAAATTTTTCTTCAAGTGTTATCGCAATCAAGTTACATCTTGTTCATACACTTGAAGATCCTAAGTCTTCGATCTTATCATCCCGATCGAAACTTCTTTGAAAGTTGAATCACTTTCTTGATTCAACCCTTTTTTTCAAGAAGTTTGCTGAAACCAGAGAAGCACTTTTGGGAGTGTAAAAAACTGTTGTTTGTGGTGAAGCTGATGGATAGGCAATCCTACCCTTCAAGGACCTGTGGAATACTTTGAAGCAGCAATCCTACCTGTTTCTAGTGTTAAGTTTGTGAAGCCATAGCTATTGGTCAAGGACAAACAGTTTAGGGATTTTTGTAACAGCAACCTCAAGAATCTCTAGTGAATTTCCTCCAACATCATAGGAAAAGAGTGGACTGACATGATTACACCACCTGAAACCACTATAAATCTTGCCTACTTTACTTTATTGTATTTACATTCGCATTTACTTTATCTCGCATGCTTATCACATCAAATTGATTTGAACTAGCTACCGAATCACACCACTTGCACTGCGAGTATCTAATACTTAGTATAGTATTTATAACAACAAGTAACAAGGCTTAATTTAATATATTCCGCATTTGCAACAAATTCAAGAGCCTTAATAGTCGGCGGACTGCGATAGTCGCGGACTATTAACCCCGCCGAGTTTGTAAAGCTCCGAAAAGTTTTTAAGTGTTAAGTTTATTTCCCCCCCCCCCCCCCCCCCACTCCCCTCTAAACTTAACCAAGCCTTTTCAGTGGATCAACATATGTATTATGCATTTAGTTTGTCCCCTTAATTTATTTATTTGTCTTTAGAAATTTTATTTACTCCTATAAAATAAGGGTTTTTATTTTTTGTATACGCTTTAAGAAACATCATAATTAATCAGATTTTAAATATTCAAAGATAAATCATTGCATTATTTTTTAAAGGGCCTTATAATATTGTATTATTTAGCTATAACAAAACATTTAATAATGCATAATTTTATGAAAAAGGCTTATATTTTAGAATTGCATAAGAAAAAGTTAGAAGATTTATACTTACTAGACGGGTGGAGTATTATAATTCCACGGTCGACAATCTGAATACTTGCCTTATAAACTAACAAAAAAAAAGCTGTTTAAATCAATTTATTTGAAGGCTTCCAACAACTAATGAAACAAAAGGGGTAGTGTTGTTGAATGCCCGACCGAGAGAGCCGGCATAGACCTGGCAAGTCCCGTAAACTAGTGTGTATTTTGGAGCCACATATTTTTCGAAATTTATATGTATTTTGGATCTTCAAAATTAATGTGTAAACTAGTGTGTATTTTGGAGCCACGTATTTTTCGAAATTTATATGTATTTTGGGTCTTCAAAATTAATGTGTAAACTAGTGTGTATTTTGGAGCCACATATTTTTCGAAATTTATATGTATTTTGGGTCTTCAAAATTAATGTGTAAACTAGTGTATTTTGGAGCCACATATTTTTCGAAATTTATATGTATTTTGGGTCTTCAAAATTAATGTCATATATATATATATATATATATATATATATATATATATATATATATATATATATATATATGTATATATATATATAGCCTAACACCCGTGCATGATGCACGGGACAATACTACTAATTTGAAAGTATGTATGTTGTGCAATGCGCGAAAAAATTAGTAGTTATATTTTTGAATGATAACATTGTCTATACTTCACTGAAACACAACATTCTCCCTTCATTTCATTAATCACCCTCATAGCTATGACATCGTAGTATTCGAAACCAACGATAGCAGTGATAGATATGATTGAGCTTCTTCCCTTCCGGATTCAATTCAATTTCGCATCTTCCATCTCATACAGTTCTTTAAATGATTGGTCTTTGCCCAGCAATCAAATGAGCTTCAATATTCATCTGATGTCGTGAACATCTATTATCGTTCTATGGATTAACAGTGGCAAATCAGCTGCACATATGAATCATCGTATCTTTGTAAGAGGGTTTTAAAGATAAAAAAAGTACCTCAAAAATAGAATAAATCACCAATAGCGTCTTCGATTACTCTGTATTATTGGGTCGAATAAGATGTTTACTTTTTCAAAAGGAAAAAACTATTTGTCTCAACCTTCACCTCTCTTCAACCAGGCCGTGACGATCATACCTGTTCTGCCTCTTTTTTATGTTTTTTTTTCCGACAAAAGTAAATGTCTTTTCGGAGACCAAAAAATTATACAGTACAGCACATGAAAAAATTTGCCGCTCTCTTATGGTCTCCCTTCATACCAACCCAACCTTGTGAATTTGCTTCATCATCATTTATCGTATTATTTGGAACATTTATTCGATCTTACACTACCTTGATATAGATCCTGATCAAATCACAAATAGAGGGATAACATGCAACCATAGACTTCCTCTAAGGAAAGTAGATATCGTTTTTTTTTCCTGCCTTTCAGTGTTCAAACAGGCCTAACAAATTAAAACAAATGAAACAAAGCATATCATTGTTGCAATACTTAAAAAATACAGCCATATTACAACACAAAGCCACTGAATAATGGTAGATATTATTTGCACATATTCCAATCACCAGCTAGAAGATATAAGTTTGTACCTTCCTGTGGTTGGTCATACTAGCATATTTCCAAAATATGATCACATTCCGGCATAGCATAAAGCCATTTGCGTCTATTTCCCTAAAGAATCTGATGTATGCCCAACATAAAGATCCCTGCAACTCCAATGACTCAGTCATGTAGTGCTTGTAATATGATTCATTATGTCATAGAAATTTTTTTATTGCATTTATGAGACCAACGTTTCAATTTAAGAATCATTATAGAGATCAATGCACTACGGATGATATAACACAATCCAACGTATTCTAGCAGCTCTAGAATCAATGATTTGGTATAACACTTGTAGATAATTATCTGTTGCCATAGGGGGGTTCTTGCGCAGAGAGTCTCTATTGTATTAGACCGTTAGATGTGTATCGTTTGTGCAAAAAGAGATTGGTTAATATTTTTTTATTTTTACACAGGCCATTACCGAAAAAAAACAAAAAAAAAAGACTGATTGAGGATGTTGGATTTCAATGCTACATCGTCCCAGATTCTGACTCAACCCTAAACTAACAGCAATTGTGCGCCAGTGATAAAAACATTTGAAAAATAAGTAAGATCGAGGCTTACCAAGTACAGAGGAGAGGCCTTGATCTTGGTAAGTCCTCATCGTTCAAGATCCTAATGAATATCACAATGTAGCTCAATCTTTGGTCTATGGCGGTAATTATTTCATGATTTGAAAAGCAAGTCGGATTGTGACGAAACTCAAGCCACGAGAAAGCATTATTGAAATTAGTACATTATCCGTTAAATGGCCTCTGTTGTTAGAAACTTTCATGTTCCTTTAAATTGAAATTGCACTATTATCGATTTGCGAGGTGGGCGTAATAACACTACTATAAAGGCTCGATTGGTAAAGACTTACCGAGAGGATGAAGGGGGACAGACGTTTGAAGCAAAAGTAGCACCCAACAATTTGTAGATAGCGACAATTGTATCATTTTTTTGTTAAATGAAACAATATTACCCATATGGTGTTGGCTTCATATCTACGTAACATTATGGTATGAAAGTATTCAAATATCATACACATAACATCAAATCAACTCGAAAAGAAATAGTGTACAAATAAGTTGATTCATTACGCAAGGCACCAAACCAATTTACAATACTTCATCATGGTTTTATACCGAATGAAGCAAATTATGAAGAAAAAATGCATATCATATGCTCATATGATCACATTAAAATTTACACCAACTAAATATTGCATGTTTTGGATACCGAATCTAACCCCACAAATCGATATCAAAAAGACGAACATCAAAATCAAAAGTCACTCCTTCATGCATGCAGAAAAACATTTAAAGCAAATATAAGTTTCATTAAAATAATCAACAAATGAATACAAAATAGGAAGGGACTCCGGTCTCTTAAGCAAGAGGTCTCGGGTTCGAGTCCTTGTGGATGCAGCAAACCTTGTTGGGAGTGGTCCCCACCTTTGGTGTCCGACAGTGCCTCGAAGGATTTGTCTCAGACAATTGTCTGAGGATACCTTGTGAAAGCAAAAAAAAGTTGCTAGAAATGAAAGACCAATTACACAAATAACGAAGTATTAGCAAAGGCGTACAATAAACCTGTGCATACTAAAAAAATAAAAGGAGAAGCTTACAATACCGACATTAGGCGAGACTTCCAATCTGAATTTTGTTTGAAAACTAAAAAAAGTCCCGATTAATCAAAAAATTTGGTGATACAATTAGGCATGCATGAGTTGTTAGGTAGAAGAAAGCTACAACAACCCTGACAAAGTTATTGAACGGAAAGCAAAATGAATTATCAAGGTCATAATAATAAACAAATGAATTCCAATATGAGAAACACTTACCGGAATTCAAATGCATAACATAAGATAACATTGGATTAGCAAACTTTTATATTTGTCACATTTGAAATTTGAAAGATGTTAAGCGATTGGAGGACTAAAATTAGAGGAGTATACGGATGAAATTTGTTTCATCTGTTGAGATCTGATTTGAAAAAAGCGGTTTAGAGTCTCTGTTTCCGTTTCCGAATTCGTATATGGGATTTTTTTTTGCTTTTTTCGGGGAGCTAGTTCAAAGGGTCCGTGTGGCGCTGTTAATTATTGGATCTTTTACGGATTTAGAGCGGGTCCAAGCGGGTAATTGGGTTAAATCTTTTTTTTTTTTGAACAGCAAGAAATATTAGTAATAAAAATCTAGCAAGACGCTAGATAACAAAAGGTTCAGATTACAAAAAACTATCCAAGCCGTAGAAAATGCCTATTCACCAAACTAAAAAACAAACAAGACAAACTCAACAACTCCAAGCCGAACAAACAACGATTCAATACCCAACTAGTCATTATTGTTGCTCAAAGAAAGATGATTGTTTGTCCAAGTCGTCCAATCATCGTTGATCTTGCTTTTCCTATATATATATATATATATATATATATATATATATATATATATATATATATAGATAGTATAGATTTTACTGGTACGCGAGAATATTTATATATATATATATATATATATATATATATATATATATATATATATATATATATATATATATATATATATATATATATATATATATATATATATACATATATATATATAGTATAGATTTTAGATTTTCGGTATGCGAGAATATTTTTTACTAGTCACCCGTCGTATCACGATTGTTGTGCGAGTATTATTATTCATTTCAAATTCCATACATTTCGGTGGGAGGGCTGCAGATTGACTCAGACTCATTTCTATAATCAAGGGGAAAAAATTGAAATCATGACTAAAATAAAACATAATTAAAAACTTTTTATTTTATTTTAAATCTTATACTGCATTTTTGCCAGCATTGCCGTCTTGTCGATATCATAACACCCAGTCCGTCCCTTCCCCTCCCAAACCACTCGCCCTTGCCGTTCCAATGACGGAATCCGGCCCGCCAGACTTTTACTATGGCCAATTCCGGGCAAACTGGCCACTTTCACCTTCCACCTCCATTAATTCCGATGACCCATTCGACATAGTTTTGGTCCTCTGTTCTCCATCTCATAAAAAATAAAAGCAAATATATTGTTATTATTTTGTCAATGGCGGATGGGATAGGACCCGTTACGTTGGAGAGATGGTTGAAATCTATCATTTGGAGAAATGGAAGGTTTCTAATGGCAGCTGGGATTTAGCCAGAAGTAACCGGAGAATATAGTTTTGACTTTAGATGAAGATGAAAAAATAAAGAAGATGAAGATGATGATATAATGGGGGATTTGTGATTTTTGTGTGTTAATATGGGATAGTTTTGTAGATTTTAAGTATTTATGAGAGATATAACAATATAATAGATTGGTAGTAGTAAAAAGTGTTTGACAAAATTGGAATTTTTTTTTTCAAATTTTGATATTAAAATGTGGTGCAAATAATAGATGTGGTGTAAAAAGTAGATTAAATGTTTTTGTATCTTAATGTGGTGCAGCGGTATGTTTGCTCCGGTGCGAATAAATGCCTCATATTATTATTCATTTCAAATTCCATACATTTCGGTGGGAGGGTTACAGATCGACTCAGACTCATTTCTATAATCAAGGGGAAAAAATTGAAATCATGACTAAAATAAAACATAATTAAAAACTTTTTATTTTTATTTTAAATCTTATACCGCATTTTTGCCTCCATTGCTGTCTTGTCAAAAAAAATGGTAAACCCTACCATTGCCGTCTTGTCGATATCATAACACCCAGTCCGTCCCTTCCCCTCCCAAACCACTCGCCCTTGCCGTTCCAATGACGGAATCCGGCCGGCCAGACTTTTACTATGGCCAATTCCGGGCAAACTGGCCACTTTCACCTTCCACCTCCATTAATTCCGATGACCCATTCGACATAGTTTTGGTCCTCTGTTCTCCATCTCATAAAAAATGAAAGCAAATATATTGTTATTATTTTGACAATGGCGGATGGGATAGGACCGTTACGTTGGAGAGATGGTTGAAATCTATCATTTGGAGAAATGGAAGGTTTCTAATGGCAGCTGGGATTTAGCCAGAAGTAACCGGAGAATATAGTTTTGACTTTTGATGAAGATGAAAAAATAAAGAAGATGAAGATGATGATATAATGGGGGATTTGTGATTTTTGTGTGTTAATATGGGATAGTTTTGTAGATTTTAAGTATTTATGAGAGATATAACAATATAATAGATTGGTAGTAGTAAAAAGTGTTTGACAATATTGGATTTTTTTTTTTCAAATTTTGATATTAAAATGTGGTGCAAATAATAGATGTGGTGTAAAAAGTAGATTAAATGTTTTTGTATCTTAATGTGGTGCAGCGGTATGTTTGCTCTGGTGCGAATAAATGCCTCATATTATTATTCATTTCAAATTCCATACATTTCGGTGGGAGGGTTACAGATTGACTCAGACTCAGACTCATTTCTATAATCAGGGGGAAAAATTTGAAATCATGACTAAAATAAAACATAATTAAAAACTTTTGATTTTTATTTTAAATCTTATACTGCGTTTTTGCCAGCATTGCCGTCTTGTCGATATCCTACGATAAAATGTATATAAATCGGTCCATAATTAGTAGTAACATACACAGCAAAAACCAAATCAAGTAATTAATTAGCGAGATAATCATTTAAGAATCCCCTAGGCCGTATTCCATATTGATTTAGTCAAACACATTCGAATATGATGGCATTGAAAACAATCATGGTGGCCATAGCAATATTCGTTGCTGTAGCTGCAGCACAAGCCATGGCAGAAAAAGAAGAAGTCTTTGATGAAGAAAACGGGTGGAAAATGGTGAATCATCTAAGACTCTTGGATTATGTCAGAGACGACTCATCATCTTCCGGTAATCTTCTACAAATTAACAGGGCCGACTTAATGGAATAAAACATCAGAATCGTAATTAATAGCATCAAAAGATTGTTATATGATGGGCCATGAGAGGTTGCCGATCCCGCCCCCCGGGCCGGCTTTGCTAATTAATCTTCTTCTATTTGTACTATTGAATGAGACAACTAGTAATATAGTATAATTCCATTATACTAATAATTAATTAATATTTTTGATGTGCAGTTGATCAACAGAAAACCAATGGAGGGGGTGATGACACCAACGTCCTCGTAAGCATGAAGCAAAATATTGCTGTACCGAGGCAATTGCTTGACTCATGCACAAATTATAAGTGTCACCCTAAACATACAGAATGCCCAAAGGGCTGCGCCGATTGTCCCGAAGATGAAGAAGATCCTCAGGGAAAAGGTGTTGACTGCGACGATCTCTAAATTAAGAGGTCCGATGATCGCCTGCACATCACCCATAAATAAAATTTTCAATGACACACATCTCCCCCGTTTCGTTGTGCAATACATATATATATATATATATATATATATATATATATATATATATATATATAAACTAAAGCTTTTGTATTTGTCAAGTAATGTTTCAAATTTCACCTAATCCCGAAACCAATATATATTTCGGAAGTAATGTTTCTCTATACATCCAAATCATATGTTATAATCTATATATACATATGTATACTTGAAAGAATCGTTCACCATGTTTTATCTTTGTGGTTTTATCTTTGTGATATCAAGCACATTAACTAATTAATACTCTTTGTCGCCTCGTCCAGAGTTGTTTATTTTCTCTTTTCAATTCTAGCTAGTAACAATCCGACCGAAAACCTGAATAAAATTTCGGAAATCAACATTAAAGGGAACTCGACCGTTTATTACTTTATTAGGATCATGACAGAGTTTCACTTTCTCTTTTGTAAATATGGACCGCATAACACATAATACATATATAACAACAAAGTATAACAAGTACATACTATGAAAATTTGAAATCTACACACGTAATACAATTATCCATAGGCAAAGACTATATAACATGGCAATAAAATCACATAAGTCTAAAAACCTAAGGTGGTTACGGACTCTACTCGATAGGCTATGATATGTTCGTTAAGATTTATTAAGTGGCATGATCCGAATCACTTTCATAGTGATATCTTTTAGGAATATTTTAAATAATACAGTACTTGTTATCAGGGGCAGATTGTTTAATTTTATTTTATTTAAATGATATAGTTTTGTGTTAAAAATGTATAAACACTATTAGCGCTTGTTACCCGACAAAAAATTCTCAGAAACGACATACATTTTTAAGAAATTAAAATAATGATAACTCAATGCAAGAAAGTAGCCATGTAACGACCCATACCTACCTTAGGAATATAATACGTAAAAGCTGCTCAACACGTGCATATAATTCGTGACAATTACACACATTAGCCTTACTTCACATTGATATCATAACGATTTTTTTGTTGAAGCTTGAGTTTAAATTCAACAGAAAGATTAGATTCTCAGAGCAAAAAATATAAACAATGAGGTTGTCATCAACCGAAAATGTCATTGCCTAACTGGTTGTTCCAGGCAGCAAGGCAACAACCGTGTCAATAGTGACAACTTCCATGTTACTGATACAATCTGCAATCCCAATAAAGTAAATGGCATAAAAAGAAATTTCAATCCCATGCAATAATCAAAACATGATCAATATAATCCATACACCATAGTCAAACAGAAAAGTCTCATTGTACTCAAGTACTACAGAAGATAGTCTCAACAAAAGGGGACAAAATACAAATAAAGACAAATGTCTAAGGCACCGCACTTACAACCATAAAAGAAAAGCATAAATCTAACTAGCATATATAATAGAAATCACGGAGAGGATCTTCGTATCCATCATCTCCCCCCTGAAAATATTAAATAATGATTGAACTCCCAGTTCAGTAAGAATAAAGTATAATCAAGAGGGAACCTTGAACATATCTGAAGACTTTCATAGTTCTCTGATGATTAATGACTTTGTTACAAAAAAATAAGGCTAATAACTCTAATAAAAATAAAGAACGGTACCCATATTAAGTGGAAAGTGAACAAGCAATGATCATGAATGACAATTATGCAGCGATAAATTTTAGTGTCAATATTTGGATTTACTAATTTCTATACTGAATGAATGCAGCAAACCTTGCTAGAAATGAAAGACCAATTACACAAATAACGAAATATTAGCAAAGGCGTACAATAAACCTGTGCATACTAAAAAAATAAAAGGAGACACTTACAATACCGACATTGGGCGAGACTTTCAATCTGAATTTTGTTTGAAAAGTAAAAAAAGTCCCGATCAATCAAAAACTTTGTTGATACAATTAGGCATGCATGAGTTGTTAGGAAGAAGAAAGCTACAACAACCCTGACAAAGTTCTTGAACGGAAAGCAAAATGAATTATCAAGGTCAAAATAATAAACAAATGAATTCCAATATGAGAAACACTTACCGGAATTCAAATGCATAACTTAAGATAACGTAGGATTAGCAAACTTGTATAGTTGTCACATTTGAAATTTGAAAGATGTTAAGAGATTGCAGGACTAAAATTAGAGGAGTATACAGATGAAATTTGTTTTATCTGTTGAGATCTGATTTGAAAAAAGCGGTTTAGAGTCTCTGTTGCCGTTGCCGAATTCGTATATGGGAATTTTTTTCTACGTTTTATGGGAAGGTAGTTCAAAGGGTCCGTATGGCGCTGTTAATTATTGGATCTTTTACGGATTTGGAGCGAGTCAAAATGGGAATTGGGTTAAATCTTCCTTTCAAATATATATAGATTAGCCTAACACCCGTGCATGATGCACGGGACAATACTATACTAATTTGAAAGTATGTATGTTGTGCAATGCACGAAAAATTTAGAAGTTATATTTTTGAATGATAACATTGTCTATACTTCACTGACACACAACATTCTCCCTTCATTTCATAAATCACCTTCGTAGCTATGATAGGTGCAGTATTTGAAACCAATGATAACAGTGATAGATATGATTGAGCTTCTTCCCTTCCGGATTCAATTCAATTTCGCATCTTCCATCTCATACAGTTCTTTAAACGATTGGTCTTTGCCCAACAATCAAATGAGCTTCGATATTCATCTGATGTCGTGAACATCTATTATCGTTCTATGGATTAACAATGGCAAATAAGTTGCACATATGAATCATCGTATCTTTGTAAGAGGGTTTTAAATACAAAAATGATAGATCAAAGAGTACCTCAACAAATAGAATAAATCACCATTAGCGTCTTCGATTACTAACTTTGTATTATTGGGTCGAATAAGGTGTTTACTTTTTCAAAAGGAAACAACGATTTGTCTCGACCTTCACCTCTCTTCAACCATGCCGTGACGATCATACCTATTCTGCTTCTTTTTTTTCTATTTTTTTTGTTTTTGACAAAAGTAAATATCTTTTCGGACACAAAAAAAAATACAGTATACCACATGAAAAATTTTGCCACTCTCTTATGCTCTCTTATGGTCTCCCTTCATACCAAGCCAACCTTGTGAATTTGCTTCATCATCATTTATCGTATTATTTGGAACATTTATTCAATCTTACACTCACTTGATATAGATCCTGATCAAATCTCAAATAGAGGGATAACAAGCAACCATGGACTTCCTCTTAGGAAAGTAGATATCGTTTTTTTTCTTACTTTCTGCCTTTCAGTGTTCAAACAGGCCTAACAAATTAAAACAAATGAAGCAAAGCATATCATTATTCCAATACTGAAAAAATACAGCCATATTACAACACAAAACCACTGAATAATGGTAGATATTATTTGCACATATTCCAATCACCACTATAAGATATAAGTTTGTACCTTCCCGTGGTTGGTCATACTTGCATATTTCCAATATATGATCACATTCCAGCATAGCATAAAGCCATTTGTGTCTATTTCCCTAAAGAATCTGATGTATGCCCAGCATAAAGATCCCTGCAACTTGAATGACTCAGTCATGTAGTGCTTGTAATATGATTCATTAAGTCATAGAAAATTCTTTATTGCATTTATGAGAGCAAGGTTTCAATTTAAGAATCTTTATAGAGATCAATGCACTAAGGATGATATAACACAATCCAACGTATTCTAGCTGCTCTAGAATCAATGATTTGGTATAACACTTGTAGATAATTCTCTTGTGTCATAGGGGGGTTCTTGGGCAGAGAGTCTCTATTGTATTAGATCGTTAGATGTGTATCATTTGTGCAAAAAGACAAAGATTAGTTAAAAAAATTTCTTTTTACACAGGCCAATCATCCTATTTCTGACAAGAAGTATCTTGGTGCAATAATTTCTCATATGTCATACAAAAGCAAATGCTATGTCCCCCGATTTCTTTTCACATCGATACTACCAAAATGAATCCAGGCCATTGATTGGCTGGATGCAACTGATCGGGGTCAATCAGGTTATAATATACTTGACCACCATAAACCAATACTAGCAAGAGGACTAGGCCCATCGTAGTATAGCTATAGTGAATCAAGGTCGATCCCACAGGGAACCAATTGTGGATCATCTTATATACAAACAATTAATTAAACATGTCAAGGACATAGAGGCGGTCTACAACCAACATAAGACAAGAAAGGTAAAGACACGACTCGACACAACGTAATTAACCTCCCCAATTATAGTCTTTATCGTTTGGACCTAGATAATCTATATAATAAACTAAACTTATTAACTGTCAATCCGTTTGTATCTATCTTAGATTGGCTACGGGAGTCATCCTCTTTAACTTGACTTAGCACCGGTTAGGTTGCTAGATCACTGTGCTACATTACGTGACTTCACCTTTTGGGTATCCATCTCATATAACTTGCACGCTTACGACACTAAGGATGCCGATATTAATCGTACACCTCGTCTAGGCAACATTCCTTTGGTTAGGCGTACTTCCTAAGCGATTACTCAAGCTCTCATCCAACTAGCAATTACCAAGTTATAGTCTCATGCTAATCTACGACGTACGTATAATCAGGTGCATGCAATTCCCAAATATAAACCTACCTAGATAACGTTGAACGTCCGTGAAGAGCAATTCATAAGCCTACCTCAGAGTTTTATATTGGTATTTCCTTTTTACACGTTTTTATTAAACTAAGCGAGTAACGTAGCCATAGCCATACCTACTGAGACAATAAATTCAACTAGGCTAAACCTACCATAAAGACGTGGCAGAAATAACTGATGAAACAGGGCTCGGTCGACCGAATGTAAGGCCTCGGTCGACCGAATGACACCTTTCGGTCACCCGAACGATTTCAACCCGAATACATCTTAGAATATATCTCTCGGCGTTTCATCATACGAACGCATTAAACAAGTAATTCGCACGTATTCATATAAACTAACATAGATACGCATTAATTAAATCAAGTAGATTCATGAATAAATACTAAGTGTATGACGTAGGTTATGGGATCCCCATAGACAAAGAGTCACCACATCCCTAACGTCATAGCCTAGATCTACATCATCTAGCTATGATTAACTAATTCAAACAATAAAGCATAATTGGGAGGGATTAATTACTTAAAAGAAAGAAACAGAAAATAAAGGCTTACATATTGCAGCCCTTAAATTGCTGGAAAACCTCAAATTATTCTACATTGCATCAAAGTTATATTATGAATTGTAAGATTGAAGAAAGAATGAAGGGATCATTTACAATTTCTCGTAGCTGCTGCTTATATAGGAGTTTCTGCCGACTTATGAAGGATCTAGAAGGTAAATACGAAAAAATCCGATAAGTGACCGAGATGACACACTCGGTCGACCGAAGCTATAGGCTCGGTCGACCGAACCTATTTTTGGTACATTATAAATATTTTCTTCGTCTGTCTTGCTCCCCACTGCACGCTTCGTGTTGATCTGATTAACCTTTCGTTTAATGCTCCGATTTTCTTTCTCTATTATCTTGAGACCATTGATTAATTAACATTAATCCTCCCGATTTGTTGTGATCTGCAAAATAAACATTTATAGCACAATAAATCGGCCTTTTAATAATAAAAACAGTTAAATACCCAATATCATATTAATAATCACTTAACATTAAATAATAAATATAAACGAGTGATTCAATATGAAATATACATTATTAATCTCGATTTAAGGTCAACGTTGATGACTTTTACGGGTATAATTTGACCGTCATCAACTACCCCCCACTTAGACTTTGATCGTCCCGGACAAAGCATCAATAAGTCATTCCCCAAGACAACATTTTCTATGGTCAAATCATACTTACACAAGAAACTCAAGTCAACTCATACTAGTCATGCTCATAAGATATCCATTATTCACTACTTACCATGAATCGAAGTGATGTGTGCATGTGCATTTAGTTTTATATATTCATGGCAAGATTAGAGTTGATGCTAACTTCGCAATCTGAACCTACCAACCTCAGCATTCATACTTCTTATGCCTCGCAATGGTTAGAGCACTAGAGCAATAAGCAAGAGCGTATCTATAGGGATTTTGGACTTGGAGACCGAGTACTACTCAAAGCCTCTTAAAAGTTGAATATTTTCAATTCTTCATATTTTTCAAATACTATCAATCTCAAGGAAGAAAACTTTTTAGAGTATCCCCCTATCTTAGATCATGTATAGCATCGAATATTACCACAAGCGCGGGGCTACTTCGGTAATGTCACTACAAGCCCGGTGTCTAACATTTTGCTAAAACACGGGTACGTCTCAAGCTTATTACTCGCTTTAATGGCTAAAAGATAAGAATGCATCGACAGATAGATATTGATACTAAGTTCACATAACCAATCATCTATGCAATGTACACATAATTTCTTCGAGTTATTATGATTTGCACGGTATACTCGATTTCACAGATTGAGTAATTGAATAATAAATAACTACTTGCAAAAACGGGCATGAATATCCTTAAATTTACTTAACATAAGTATAAAATGATCACGTACTCATGAAACTTGGTTCCTTTCCTATCAATTCTTAGCTAGGAACTCACAATTCTAAGGGTACGAGATACATAATATGGTATTTATTCAATTTTTTCAATCATGTGCCGTTTCATTCAATTTTCAATTATAACATAACATGGATAAGTCTCCTACCCCCCACTTAAACATGGCATTGTCCTCAATGACAAAAATAAATGAGAATTTAAGAAAAAGACTTAGCTCTGGAACGGGTCCAAGTAATGGAAAAAGATCGGAGTAAATTTCAGCATGTCGTGGAGAGATAGACACATCCTGTATAAGCAAACAAACTCCACGAAACCGTCAAATACCATGTCTATGGAAGTTATAAAATAATGTGGCAGTAATGAGGTATAAATAGCTAAAAACAGTTTAAGCCACTTTATTTTATACAACCAATGACAAGGGAAACCAAAAAGAAAAATACTAAATAGAAAGAAAAATAAACAAGCAACTAAAGATGGTGGTCTTCATCTAAAACCTCCACCGCCTAAATATTCTTAAAACCGGGTGGAGAAGACAAAGATCAAAAAGCATTACCCGGCGTGGGAAAACACGAGGGTGACTCGATCGAAAAGGTATTCAATCCAGGAAAAGAGAAACTTGGTAAGGTATAACAGATTGAATGCGACCTATTGGCTAAAGATAAAATCAAATACTTAACGCAGAAACTTCTCGCTTGCATTGGATATCAACAACTTAGGGAGATGTAGCTACTCCTCGAAATTACTAATAACCCAATGTATCACGTAAAAGTCATAACCGTCATCAACAAGGTCGGATCGGTGTGATAGTTCAGAACAAAACTTATCATCTAGAAATGCCGGAATAGTCGGAAAAGTGTGAAATTTAAAACTTCCAGTAGAAAGATAGGTTGTATTTTGATTGAACCAAAAACTCATAAAATCTAGCTAGGGTCAGAGCTACACTTACCCCAACTAGTATCATGAAAATCAAAATGATAAAAGATAATCATTAAAGCTTAGCAATATTTCAAATTCCGCAACACATAGGTATTGTGTAAACAAAATGGAGGTTGAGACTATGATGAGTTTAGAAAAAGATACACATAAGGATGGGAAGAAAAGATAAAGGGTGGGTAAGAAATTGTGTTTTTGGGATTGAGAATTTTTTAAAGGAATGGGATTGGGTGGGAGAGTGAAACGGATGGAAAGAAAGAGAGGCGATGAAAGAATGGTTAGAAATGTGAACTGTTGGGGCAGATTGGTGAGAGGATCGAAAAGTTTGAAGGTGAAAAAGTGTAAAGGGAAAGATAAGGATAATTGCAGAATGAATTGCTCACTACTTTGGATTTTCACTTGGATCACCTTTCTAAAAGGTTTTAGAAGTTGACCAAAATTGTTCTTGTTCACACCAATCATTCTCTATTACATTTTCAGTAATTCTCAAGTTCTCTTAATGCCTCCATCTTAAGGTGGATTGCTAAATTTCCTTTTCTTTAGCAATTTCTTGACTCTCCTACGGAACTCTATTTCACGTGGCCTATATTGAGTAAAAAAGTTTTGCACATCCTTAGCCCAATGGCCATCGGAACACGGCGAAATAAAAAACCTCAACATATGTCACGTTACTTTTATTTGACTCAAAGAAAACAAAACCTAAAATCCTAATAAGAAATCCTAAGGGTTTTAAAGAAGTAGTTCTGAGTTTAAAGTCCTCAGCTCGACTTCCCAAAACTTATCCTTGTCACTTACCATTCTTGGATCGCCAGACTTTGACCCTTCGCGCACTATAAGAGGTGGGCTTGTTGCTTTTGCGGATTAATACCCTTCCATTGGTTGTGAGACCTAGGAAACGACATTTATCCGTACCATTTATCCAAAGCTCTTACCTCGGCTCTCGTTTTAGGAATTAGTGAATTCTAAGAAACGTGGTTAAAATTACGGTTTTGGCCTTGACAATAAGAAACAATGAATCGAAGTACTCCGAATAAGGTCGGTTATGTAGGCAAGCCTACGCCGTCTTATTCATTGGAACATATGTGACAGTTCAGGCCAATCCGTCAAGATTAAGCCCCGTTTAGCCCGAAGGCATATCGGCTATGCTAAGTCTTGTTGAACTGATGTAACGTACATCACACGTGGAGGGGAGTCGATTGAGCCGAAGCTCGGTTGAACTCGCCCAGCCATGGTTAGACCATTTTCGAACCCATGTACTAAGAGTCTCCGATTTCTAAATTGTCACCCAAAGCGTAATCTCGTTTGTTTAAGGTGGGTTCACCGAGAAGCCATCACCATAAAACTCAACGAAAGCGAGAAGATGGTGTTCTCTCAAAACTCAACGTCTTCTTTAGATTGTGAATGCTTAAACTACACAATTTGTTGCTCCCCTGGCCAGTAGAAGCAATCTCATGCATAGGACAAAGAGATTTTAACAGAATTACGAGGAACTCTTTATTCACTGCTTCCTTCCAACGACTACATGTTTCCCTACACCCTCTAGATGAGAAAGATATGGGGTAAAACCTTCGACACTAATAAAATTAATCTTACAAACCAACTCTGGGCTAAGATTCATACTAAGGTTCATGTATAGGCTAACTTATGCTCAATAAAAAACCAAAAGGTAGTAAAACATAAGCAAAAAGGTAGTACCTTGCCTTCAACATTGTACCACGAAGAATTTAAGCCTTTAAAATTTTTTCGGAGCCATCTTTGTGCTTTAAAGGTATTTCTTCCATCGCTTTTCCCATCTTAGATTCGTAGCTCCACATGTTTGTTGGGTTATTTTCTCAGCGCCCGCGAAAAATTATTGACTTGGATTATTGCTTCCCTGGTTTCTGCAAACAGAAGAAAAACAAAACAGACCGTAGGCGATTTTAACATGGTTTCCCATGCGCTATCGGACCTACGGATTAAACATACGGGGATAAACGGACACGCGAAGTCCCGAGAAAATAGAACCGAGGCTCGCGGGCAACGAGAGCGATCTCGGCGTGAGCGAAACCAAATTGTTCCAGATTCTGGAATTTTTACACATAGCAGACAACCAGAGGGGCTCAAAAACATACTCTAAAACAGAAAACTTGACATGAAAAAGAAAATTATTTATATATAAAATTGACCGTTGGTTTCCCGGCAACGGCGCCAAAAACTTGATCGGGGTCAATCAGGTTATAATATACTTGACCACCATAAACCAATACTAGCAAGAGGACTAGGCCCATCGTAGTATAGCTATAGTGAATCAAGGTCGATCCCACAGGGAACCAATTGTGGATCATCTTATATACAAACAATTAATTAAACATGTCAAGGACATAGATGCGGTCTACGACCAACATAAGACAAGAAAGGTAAAGACACGACTCGACACAACGTAATTAACCTCCCCAATTATAGTCTTTATCGTTTGGACCTAGATAATCTATATAATAAACTGAACTTATTAACTGTCAATCCGTTTGTATCTATCTTAGATTGGCTACGGGAGTCATCCTCTTTAACTTGACTTAGCACCGGTTAGGTTGCTAGATCACTGTGCTACATTACGTGACTTCACCTTTTGGGTATCCATCTCATATAACTTGCACGCTTACGACACTAAGGATGCCGATATTAATCGTACACCTCGTCTAGGCAACATTCCTATGGTTAGGCGTACTTCCTAAGCGATTACTCAAGCTCTCGTCCAACTAGAAATTACCAAGTTATAGTCTCATGCTAATCTACGACGTACGTATAATCAGGTGCATGCAATTCCCAAATATAAACCTACCTAGATAACGCTGAACGTCCGTGAAGAGCAATTCATAAGCCTACCTAAGAGTTTTATATTGGTATTTCCTTTTTACACGTTTTTATTAAACTAAGCGAGTAACATAGCCATAGCCATACCTGCGAGATAATAAATTCAACTAGGCTAAACCTACCATAAAGACGTGGCGAAATAAGCGATGAAACGGGGCTCGGTCGACCGAGTGTAAGGCCTCGGTCGACCGAATGACACCTTTCGGTCACCCGAACGATTTCAACCGAGAATACATCTTAGAATATATCTCTCGAGCGTTTCATCATACGTAAGATTAAACAAGTAATTCGCACGAGTATTCATATAAACTAACATAGATACGCATTAATTAAATAAAGTAGATTCATGAATAAATACTAAGTGTATGACGTAGGTTATGGGATCCCCATAGACAAGGAGTCGCCACATCCCTAACGTCATAGCCTAGATCTACATCATCTAGCTATGATTTACTAATTCAAACGATAAAGCATAATTGGGAGGGATTAATTACTTAAAAGAAAGAAACAGAAAATAAAGGCTTACATATTGTAGCCCTTAAATTGCTGGAAACCCTCAAATTATTCTACATTGCATCAAAGTTATATTATGAATTGTAAGATTGAAGAAAGAATGAAGGGATCATTTACAATTTCTCGTAGCTGCTGCTTATATAGGAGTTTCTGCCGACTTATGAAGGATCTAGAAGGTAAATACGAAAAAATCCGATAAGTGACCGAGATGACACACTCGGTCGACCGAAGCTATAGGCTCGGTCGACCGAACCTATTTTTGGTACATTTTAAATATTTTCTTCGTCTGTCTTGCTCCCCACTGCACGCTTCATGTTGATCTGATTAACCTTTCGTTTAATGCTCCGATTTTCTTTCTCTATTATCTTGAGACCATTGATTAATTAACATTAATCCTCCCGATTTGTTGTGATCGCAAAATAAACATTTATAGCACAATAAATCGGCCTTTTAATAATAAAAACAGTTAAATACCCAATATCATATTAATAATCACTTAACATTAAATAATAAATATAAACGAGTGATTCAATATGAAATATACATTATTAATCTCGATTTAAGGTCAACGTTGATGACTTTTACGGGTATAATTTGACCGTCATCAGCAACCAATCAAAAAAATAAAAATAAATAATTGAATGGTGATGATGATGTTTCGGGGATGTTTCGGGAGAAATGTTTCGGTGAACCTAGCAGTTTCCATCATACAAAAGCAGGAGGCAAGCTGATTAAGTAACTCAATGAGCATTACCGAAAAAACAAAAGAAAGGACTTATTGAGGATGTTGGATTTCAAAGAGACATCGTCCCAGATTCTGACTCAACCCTAAACTAACAATAATTGTGCACCAGTCATAAAAACATTTGAAAAATAAGTAAGATCGAGGCTTACCACGTACAGAGGAGAGGCCTTGATTTTGGTAAGTCCTCATCGTACAAGATCCTAATGAATATCACAATGTAGCTAAATACTAGTCTATGACGGTAATTATTTCCTGATTTGAAAAGCAAGTCAGATTGTGACTGAAACTCAAGCCCTGGGAAAGCATTATTGAAATTAGTACATTATCCGTTAAATGGCCTCTGTTGTTAGAAACTTTCATGTTCATTTAAAATTGAAATTGCACTATTATCTAATTTGCGAGGTGGGCGAATAACACTACTATAAAGGCTCGGCTTGGTGAGGACTTACCGAGAGGATGAAGGGGGACAGACGTTTGAAGCAAAAGTAGCATCCAACATTTTGTGGATAGCGACAATTATATCATTTTTTTGTTAAATGAAACAATATTACCTATATGGTGTTGGCTTCATAGCTGTAACATTATGGTATGAATGTATTCAAATATCATACACATAACATCAAATCAACTCAGAAAAGAAATAGTGTACAAATAAGTTGATTCATTACTGCAAGGCACCAAACCAATTTACAATACTTCATCATGGTTTTATACCGAATGAAGCAAATTATGAAGAAAAAATGCATATCATATGCTCATATGATCACATTAAAATTTACACCAATCAAATATTGCATGTTTTGGATACCTGAATCTAACACCAAAAATCAGATATCAAAAAGACGAACATCAAAATCAAAAGTCACTACTTCATGTTTGCGGAAAAACATTTAAAAGGAAATATAAGTTTCATTAAAATAATCAACAAATGAATACAAAACAGGAAGGGACTCCGGCCTCTTAAGCAAGAGGTCTCAGGTTCGAGCCCTTGTTGATGCAGCAAACCTTGTTGGGAGTGGTCCCCACCTTTGGTGCCCGACAGTGCCTCGAAGGATTAGTCTCAGACAATTGTCTGAGGATACCTTGTGAAAGCAATAAAAAGTTGCTAGAAATGAAAGACCAATTACACAAATAACAAAATATTAGCAAAGGCGTACAATAAACCTGTGCATACTAAATAAATAAAAGGAGAAACTGACAATACCGACATTGGACGAGACTTCCAATCTGAATTTTGTTTGAAAAGTAAAAAAAGTCCCGATCAATCAAAAACTTTGGTGATACAATTAGGCATGCATGAGTTGTTAGGTGGGAGAAAGCTACAACAATCCTGACAAAGTTCTTGAACGGAAAGCAAAATGAATTATCAAGGTCATAATAATAAACAAATGAATTCCAATATGAGAAACACTTACTGGAATTCAAATGCATAACATAAGATAACGTAGGATTAGCAAACTTGTACAGTTGTCACATTTCAAATTTGAAAGATGTTAAGAGATTGCAGGACTAAAATTAGAGTTGTATACGGATGAAATTTGTTTTATCTGTTGAGATCTGATTTGAAAAAAGCGGTTTAGAGTCTCTGTTTCCGTTGCCGAATTCGTATATTGGATTTTTTATACGTTTTTCGGAGAGGTAGTTCGAAGGGTCCATGTGGCGCTGTTAATTATTGGATCTTTTACGGATTTGGAGCGGTCAAAATGGGTAATTGGGTTAAATCTTCCTTTCAAATATATATAGACTAGCCTAACACCCGTGTATGGTGCACGGGACAATACTATACTAATTTGAAAGTATGTATGTTGTGCAATGCACAAAAAATTTAGAAGTTCTATTTTTAAATGATAACATTGTCTATACTTCACTGACACACAACATTCTCCATTCATTTCATTAATCACCCTCGTTGCTATGATAGGAGTAGTATTCGAAACCAATGATAGCAGTGATAGATATGATTGAGCTTCTTCCCTTCCGGATTCAATTCAATTTCTCATCTTCTATCTCATACAGTTCTTTAAATGATTGGTCTTATCCTAGCAATCAAATGAGCTTCGATATTCATCTGATGTCGTGAACATCTATTATCGATCTATGGATTAACAATGGCAAATCAGTTGCACATATGGATCATCGTATCTTTGTAAGTGTTAGTAATACCATCCGCAACGGAAGCGATTTAAGGATCTAGATCTATAAATTACACGTAATAAAATAACTAGATCTTCTCTACAAGGGGGTTGTAGAACATACCTATTGGATCTCAAAATCCAAGTAGAAGAACCCCAATAGGAAGAACAAAAAAAGTATGAAGAGCACCACGATCTTCCGCACGTGTGATCCGAGCAACTCCCGGTGGAAGGAAATCCTCGTCTCGAATCCTCCAGATATGCTACCCGGAAAACCTCCAAGATTTTCCTTCTTATTCCCCTTGGCCGAAAATTTATCTTCCCTCTCTCTAAGAGATGAAGTCGAAATTTCTAGTGTATTTTAGGCTTGGGAGAACTCTCTTTATATAGGAGAGTAATCCTTGTCCTCCAAGGATTTTATTTTGCAAATAAATAAATCCAATAAATAAAAGATAATCCCATAATATTCTAGAACAAATCTAGAATAATATTTATCTTTATTGCTTACCATAAATATTTATCCAATAAATATTTTATGCACATGTCTTATTAATCCACAAGAAAACTAAATTCTTGTTTCCTAGAACATGCCTTGGCCGAAAATTGTTATTGACCTAGTCAATATATAAAAATGTCTTTTTCACATATTTAATTATTTAGCCCAACTAATTTAATAGTCCACTAAACAATTAATTCACATATCGTTTTAATTAAATTCAAACAAGAACTAAATTAATATTATTAGGATTCAACGTCCGAGAATAGCTATGCTATATTGGAGGCACGTCGGGGACCATGGACTAATAATCAGCGGCTCCGATAAATCAAATAAATAATTATCTTATGAACAGAATAATTATATTCGATAAATCAATCACAGGAATATGCCACCATAATCCCGTGACTGCACTCCTCCGATTATAAGATTATATTTATCTCCTCACGAGAATGATAGTAAGCGTCCATTGATATAATCATTGCATATGGATTAATCCTCCATAGACTGTTCATTCTAAATCGGGAAGTTACCGTTAACCCTTTTCAGAACCTCTTATCCTTATTTACCATTAACCCCCTAGTGATCAATTAATTCATACAACTCACCGGTAGCTAATCAGTGTAATATGAACTCCATGGATCGATCAGTTTCTAGGATTAACAAATAAGGGAACTGTCTATCTACTTCCATAAATGGAAGGAATGGATTCCGTATCTGTGATAACACAGACTACTCACTCAATCCAATACAATGCCAAGATGGGGTAATTCAGACTACAGACTCAGTGTAATCCTTAACCGTCAAATCAAACCTCATATTGATTCAAGCAGTTGACTGTGATCACCTCAGGATTAAGATATATCCATAAATATGATCATCGATTGATTCGATAAGACTTCTCGATTACGGAATTATATCGTGAACTCAAATCAAATCGGTCTAGTCCTATATGATATATCTATCATATATAAATGCCCCACTAGGTTCTCTTAACCGAAAGTCCGGATAAGACAATCACACCTATTGTGTTCTGGGCGCATTAATAGCACGTTAAAGGAGAGACCCGATACTCTCGATTAACTTCACTACGGGCTAATTGTATTTTAAGTACATCTTCACTAACTCAATCCTCCCGTGTATATCCCATACACTGAGTTAAGTGATTACATAAACGATATACTTTAGGGTTTTCTGTAGTGTGAATACTATTGTCACATCGGTGAATATGAGAACAATAAATATGAATAATAATATCATTTCATTTATTAAATAAAACAATTACAAAATTGTCTTTCGGGCATTACACCTAACAATCTCCCACTTGCATGAAAGCATGTGATTAATTGTTTTAGAGCAAACCCTATTATTTAAAATACAACAAACTACATCTCCCACTTGCTCTAAAGCAATGGAGACCCATCCCGTATTCTAGTACCCATTAAGCATATCATAACCATTGTAGATGACAAAGTACACTCCGAGTGTGCCGTCGTAGGATAGGTCAGTGACTCGGGGAGTACCTACATCTAATTATCATGGGTCTTAATGATTAGTCAGGTTGTCGGCTCGAGACGATCCGTAGAATCGAAACGTTACCGGTCCATCTTATCATGTGGTACTTTCCCAATATGCTTTTGACCTCTAGTGATTTCCAAAATCCTTATAAGCTACCCCTTCATCGTTTGCACAATGATGTGGTATCGGCTTCCAAATCTAGAATCACTCTCAGATATGAAAAGGAATTCCTTAAGCTATATCGCCTCTATAGCTACTTCAAAAGCCGCTAATCACCCAACTAGTTAAAGTCGAGTTGGCGTTCCTGGATTCCTCCAGGCAATAGCTTCAACACAAGAGTAAACATTGAGCCCGAGATCGACTTAACGATCATCCTCAATCTGACTTAAAGTCAAAATTAGTGTGTCACACATATCCAAGTTCACACATGAATATGTCCGCATATTATTCCTCGTTCTCTTCAAGATACTAAAGGACATACTAAACTTGCTTTGTTAACCGCCGAATCTAAGATTCGATCAAAGTTGACGTTCAATAACCTGACCATCTCTTACTAGAAAGAGAATCTATCATATTTCTCTTGATCCGAAGATTTAGAGAGTCATACCTGAGGCATAGGGTAGAACTTCCTCGTTGAATGTTGCATACACAGATGCATCATCTTAACCAATAAGATGGATGGGAAACCGGTGACTTATTCTAATGAATTCGACCGAGTCAAACTCTTTAGAATGTTGTCCAAATCTCTGTTGCAGAGAATTGTGGCATTGTCAGATTCTGACTTCAGATAACACACCCATGTTGATTCCAACTAGTGCAGTGTTATCCTTCACAAACACTAATATATGTATTCACTACTTGTACTAAAATTGATATACAGTCTACAAAAGACTTATCAATATTCTGGTTAAATCCACATATTATAGAAATATATGACTTCCAATAACCGAGAGGTTTGCTTTTTATCCACAAAGGACATAAGCCTTGACAGTCATCCTGTCATAAGTTCATAAGGCAATACCCTTTTGTTCCGAATGAATCCAGACTCCGTTTGTTTGGCAAGAAAATCTCAGGGAATCACCCCTATTTTCTGCTTTTGAACGATATCATGCAATACTAAGTGGTAAGAGAGTCCAAGGTCTGATTAACTCTCTACTTCTTAGGGAATTACCCCTAGACCACTCAAGCTTTGCTCTGAAAGATAAACTTTCCTATTCATTCTACTCTTTTCCGTGTAGATCCAATTACTCCCACCGGGCCCGAGACGCTCGGGTGGTTCTACAAGAGTATGAAAGAAGCGGAGTACCGAACTCCATTCACGGGGTTATGGCTATTAAACCAACCTCTATTATCGAATCCTATACCGCTCACAAAAGGGCCATAGGTCATCAATCGATCCTCGGACTACAAAGTCCGAGAACCCGTAATGGGTAATGGATAAACCATACTCCCAATACTTACTTGGGTGGATCGAAATTTCGATCTAGTTTAGTAGTGTTTTAGTGTTATCACCAACAACCGATGTTGGATGTGGTCCGATTTTAATCGGTTAGTAACTACCTTGAGTAAACGTACTTCAAGGTTCAAGGTTTTCTTTGTTCATGGACTCTATCAGAAAGGATGCAACAGTATAACTGTCCCTTCCCGATTTCAAGAATCCTATATCTAACCTTTATACACAATAGGTTAAAAGATATATGACAAATGGTCGTTGACCAAACGTATGCGCAAAATTCCCAATCTTACCTTCAAGCACCGTGTGCTAAATGCTTATATTTACGGAAGTGGGGTGAACCGAATCCACACCTTATCCGTAAATTCCAAAGCATATTCTAGGTAGACTTCTCGGTCTTACATTTCAATGTAGACCGTTATTTCGCTTCCAATATCTTTATTGAGTTAAGCAGTGTATTGTAGCACATCTAAAACTATATAAGGCAATTTAACAGTTTCTCACTTTAGTGAGAACATGTCACAATGAGGCAGGCTGAGCATCAGTCTCGAGGACTATGAATGGCCTATTCCGAGTATAGAATACTCTATCTCTGTTGAAAATAGAGAAACCTCAAAATATTTTGGATAAACTTTCCGGAGTGTTTGAATAGTTATCAGACAAGAAGTCACTACTCGGAAGCTCCTACTAGCTTGTATCTTTCATCAGACCCCGAAGGTCGTCATGAACAAGCTATGTTACTTCTTTATAACCATTATCCTTTCCCGATTGAAAGGAAACTTAGTCATTGAACCTTTGAAACAATATAACCAGACTGGGAGAAAGGAATCACCCTGAGCCAGTCTTCAGGTCTTGTCTTTTAGGGACTATGCACTAACTATGGAATATGAAGAAGCGTTTATCTAAATATTGAAACCAATTGCTTTTAATAGTTCTTAAGATGTGTTTTATATACATATTTCAGCAGTTCTAAGTGCTTTTGACTTTATCAACCAAAAATCCGAGTCTTGGATTCGTACTACAAATGGTATATTCACTTTCTATACGACAAACAAATTATCGAATAGAAGGTAAATCCATTCGTTCCAACGAATCTTAAGCAGAAAATAATTTTTCCGCGATATCCAAGGATTGAATCCGAGATTCATTTCCTTATATCACTCCCACTATTCTAGCTAAAATTAACTGCCCGTTGTTTACTCTTTTAATCGTTAAATGCACTGCTACCTTGTTCTTCCAAAGAACTTAGCTCGAGAAAATCGCCAAGGATTCATAGGTTGGTGATCCAAAATCACTGTCCTTATCCTATGATTTTCAGTTAATTAATTTTCGGTTCAGCCTTAAAGTTTTCTCAGTTTAGATGACTAACACTTTTAGACATATTCTCCCATTCTTGACTTTCCGTGAATGGAAACAGTCTTGAACCAGTGGTTCGTTTGAGTAGACACTACTCTTGAACCATGGGATGTCTATTTCGAGTGTTACTCGTCGGGACTTCTCGGATTTTTTAATATACCAGAAAAAACAATAAATCATAACATTAAAGCTCCCACTAGTTTATCGGTTCCAAATACCGTCTAACGAGCAATGCTTTATTTTTTATGATTTTCTGATTTTTTTTATTAGAAAATCTTTCGTACATTGTTCCAATGTTTCCAGAAAAACAACAAATCATAGAACTCCCACTATTTCATCGATTCCAAATATCGTCCAACTAGCTACATTTCATGACTTTCCGGTTTTTCAATTAGAACGGTTACGTGTGTAGTCAGTTACACTTTTCTAATGTTCTAGAAAAACAACAAATCATAAAGCTCCCACTAGTTCATCGATTCCAAATATCGTCCAACTAACGACACTTCATGATTTTCTGAATTTTCTAGTTGAAAATTACTCGTGTAATCACTACTCACTCAAAATTCACTAAAAGAATTTCAAAGTCCGAAATCACCTTTGATCAAACTAAGTTTGTCTTCCGTTTGACAAGAATGATACTAGTGACATACCTGTATGTCACTCAGGTTTTTAAAAGGCTTAAGAGAAAATATGTCTTTCGAAAATAATTGCATTATCGATTAACTAGTTCAACGTCCTAGTTACTTTCCACTTTTTAACGAAGTCAATACTAGTCAATTATTAATCTTTAAGCAATTTAGTAAGGGATATAATGCTGTAAATAAAATGACATATATTAATTCAAGTTTAACACTACTATATAAGTTTATTTTAGGAATTGTAAACTATAATTAAGTCTACTCTACCATTCCAAGGTTTTAACCTCGCATCTTAGTGCCGCCGTAGGGTAGGTCAAAGAGATGACATTTAAATCGAGACAATCTCATCAATGAATAACTTGTGAGAATCGAACATCCCACGAGAATCGAACATCCCTTTATTCATTGACTACCTTCCTTTTTTAGGCTAGATATTATCAAGAATATCCTTGATGAGTGTGACCTACTATATCGGATGTCTTAGGTACGCCCCGAGTGTGCCGTCGTAGGATAGGTCAGTGACCCGACGTGTACCCGGAAATCCTATCCTTTCGGAGACCAAGCCATGAATGTTGATAGGAGTGAACACCATCCGTAGGGGGACGAAATCAAAGCGCCGCGAGGCGTCACCCTTCTCTCACTTACTTGTATCTATAGTAGAGGCCGTGGGGTTGGGCCGTCGCCTCCCCCGCTCCCACTCAATATTTTGGAAGTGGTGGTGGGTTAACTAACCACGTCTTTTTGATGTTAACATAAAAGCACATCAAATCAAGGATTCCGAATGGTGTCGGTAACGTAGGCAAGCCTACCCGTCCTATTCGTTGGAACATACGTGACAGTCGGACGAAATCGGGTCAAGAGAGCCCCATTGAGATAAGAAGGAATCACCACTCTGCTCGCCGGTGTAGCTTAGTCTTGCCGGATCCCCGTGCATACATCACACTAGGAGGGTTAAGTCGGTCGAGCGAAGCTCAGTTGACCACCCAACCTATAGGCGAACCGTTTTCATCCAAGATTTATTGTTCTTTTACCATCATTCAATCTCGTAAACACTACGAATCGAAAACGTGATCTCGTTTGGGCTTTTAAGGCGGTTCACCGAGAACACACACCGAAAGGCTTAACGATTTCATAACCCGTCCTCAGATCTTTAATTAGTTACTAAATTAATTAATTACCACGTATTATTTAAATTTCAACTAATTACGCGAGTTTGTATACATGCCTATTTTAATTACCAAAAATTAAAATTCTACATGTATACATGGAGTGGATTTATGATATGATGCATGTCATGGCAATTCCGGTTTTATATCTATTTTATGATCAAACACATAAAAAATAAGTTGCGGAAAATTTAAACACCGAGATGGATCGTTGGTACCCCGACTAACCTATTTTCTAAGGAAAAAGTAAAACTAATTCTAAGTCTTCAAATCTCGATCTTCGATCTTGATCTTGAAACTTCCGGATCTCAAACCTTCGATCTTGACACGAACACAAACGACTAGGAGAGGAGGCCGTAATATACCAATATATTTAAAATATATCTATATTATCAAATTGTTTTATAAAAACTTATTATTATTATTTTTATTTTAAATGAGGCAGCATCGGTCAAATCCTTAAACAAAATTTAAATTTTTATTTTATTTTTAAAATTACAGCATGCCTTTCAGCCATGCTAAATTAGGTCAAAAAGAATAGATTGGCGTGAACAAAAATTGCCGTGACCAAATTTTTTTTTTTTTGCCGGAAAAAAAATAAAATAAAATAAAATAAAACAATCGGCCTCCTCCCGTTTTTACCTTCTTCATGATCTTCAATACCATGATCTTCAACACATCATCTTCGTCGTCTCGAACCCGGATCAAAATTAAAATTACAAAGAAACCATCTTTACAATTTTCGAGTTGCATAAAATTAAATTACAAGTCCTATGCTCAAGTGATACTAATCAAAAGAGCTACAAAATAGATCTACGGATAAACAATACCAACCACAATCCATCTCTTCAACCAAGACATTCATAAAAAAAAATTAAACATGCATCGGCCCCTATAAAAAAAATTTGGGAAAAAAAATCTACATGTTTACCACTCCTAGTTCTAATATTTTATACGTATAAATATAGATCACCAGGCGACTGATACCACTGTTAGTAATACCTTCCGCAACGGAAGCGATTTAAGGATCTAGATCTATAAATTACACGTAATAAAATAACTAGATCTTCTCTACAAGAGGGTTGTAGAACATACCTCTTGGATCTCAAAATCCAAGTAGAAAACCGCAATAGGAAGAACAAAAGAAAGTATGAAGAGCACCACGATCTTCCACACGTGTGATCCGAGCAACTCCCGGTGGAAGGAAATCCTCGTCTCGAATCCTCCCGATATGCTATCCGGAAAACCTCCAAGATTTTCCTTCTTATTCCCCTTGGCCGAAAATTTATCTTCCCTCTCTCTAAGAGATGAAGTCGAAATTTCTATAGTATTTTAGGCTTGGGAGAACTCTCTTTATATAGGAGAGTAATCCTTGTCCTTCAAGGATTTTATTTTGCAAATAAATAAATCCAATAAATAAAAGACAATCCCATAATATTCTAGAACAAATCTAGAATAATATTCATCTTTATTTCTTACCATAAATATTTATCCAATAAATATTTTGTGCACATGTCTTATTAATCCACAAGAAAACTAAATTCTTGTTTCCTAAAACATGCCTCGGCCAAAAATTGTTATTGACCTAGTCAATATATAATTTTCGGCCACAACACTAATTTTGCCAAGATTATGAAAAATGTCTTTTTCACATATTTAATTATTTAGCCCAACTAATTTAATAGTCCACTAAACAATTAATTCACATATCGTTTTAATTAAATTCTAACAAGAACTAAATTAATATTATTAGGATTCGACGTCCGAGAATACAATGCTATATTGGAGGCACGTCGGGGACCATGGACTAATAATCAGCGGCTCCGATAAATCAAATAAATAATTATCTTACGAACAGAATAATTATATTCGATAAATCAATCACAAGAATATGCCACCATAATCCCGTGACTGCACTCCTCCGATTATAAGATTATATTTATCTCCTCACGAGAATGATAATAAGCCTCTATTGATATAATCATTGCATATGGATTAATCCTCCATAGACTGTTCATTCTAAATCGGGAAGTTACCGTTAACCCTTTTCAGAACCTCTTATCCTTATTTACCATTAACCCCCTAGTGATCAATTAATTCATACAACTCACCGGTAGCTAATCGGTGTAATATGAACTCCATGGATCGATCGGTTTTAGGATTAACAAATAAGGCAATCGTCTATCTACTTCCATAAATGGAAGGAATGGATTCCGTATCCGGGATAACACGGACTACTCACTCAATCCAAGTACAATGCCAAGATGGGGTAATTCAGACCACAGACTCAGTGTAATCCTTAACCGTCAAGTCAAACCTCATACTGATTCAAGCAGTTGACTGTGATCACCTCAGGATTAAGATATATCCATAAATATGATCATCGATTGATTCGATAAGACTTCTCGATTATGGAATTATATCGTGAACTCTAATCAAATCGGTCCAGCCCTATATGATATATCTATCATGTATAAATGCCCCACTAGGTTCTCTTAACCGAAAGTCCAGATAAGACAATCACACCTATTGTGTTCTGGGCACATTAATAGCACGTTAAAGGAGAGACCCGATACTCTCGATTAACTTCACTACGGGCTAATTGTATTTTAAGTACATCTTCACTAACTCAATCCTCCCGTGTATATCACATACACTGAGTTAAGTGATTACATAAACGATATACTTTAGGGTTTTCTGTAGTATAAATACTATTGTCACATTGGTGAATATGAGAACAATAAATATGAATAGTAATATCATTTCATTTATTAAATAAAACAATTACAAATTTGTCTTTCGGGCATTACACCTCTCAGTAAGAGGGTTTTAAATAAAAAAACGATAGATCAAGGATTACCTCAATAATAGAATAAATCACCATTAGCATCTTCGATTACGCTGCTGATATGAATCTAAGTCCATGTTTGAAGAAAGTTGTGAAGTATTCAAGTCCGTCATTATCGCTCGCGGACCATCAGAATAATTATTTACTAAGTCATATGTTATAATATGTTACTACATGATAATATATAATTTATTAAGTATTATTAGCTAATTATTAAAGCTCAAAATCATCATGAAGGGCGCCATTTTTGAAGGATGAACATTCTTGGAAGAAATCTAGATTCATTAGATCCAAGTTGTCAAGATACATCAAGCCAAAGTTCAAAAGATGCAACCTTTTGAAGAAAGTACTTAGAAAAACCAAAAGTCCTACTTTGGTTAATGATATAGCACGAAATTTTGGTCCAATGTATCTATATTTTCATGTATTTTCTAGCCTATAAATACCCAATCTATGTACTTGTATAAAACCATCATCTTTCGCAATAATAAAATTTTATATTTTCTACACTTGGATTAGTGTGTTGAATTCTCGGATAGAGGTTCTTTCGGATTATCAAAGGCTTGAGCAACCTTTGTGGGTGTCCTATACCAAGGTGCTTAGAAACGGGTTTTCTAAGTGTTGAGGTTATTCCAAGGTGCTTTCTCACAAGTTGAGACTGTGTCGAGGAGCTCTCGAAAAATATTCCAAGGTGCTTCTACGCAATTGTTGTAGTTGTGTCGAGGAGAAAGACTTGAATCCAAATACCGCTTTTTCTAGATCCGCGCAATATCTTATCAGCTGTATTATTGGGATGAATAAGATGTTTACTTTTTTAAAAGGAAACAACAATTTGTCTCAACCTTCATCTCTCTTCAACCAGGCCGTGACGATTATACCTATTCTGCCTCTTTTTTTCTGTTTTTTTTGTTGACAAAAGTAAATATCTTTTCGGACACAAAAAAAATACAGTATACCACATGAAAAAATTTGCCCTTCTCTTGTGCTCTCTTATGGTCTCCCTTCATACCAAACCAACCCTGTGAATTTGCTTCATCTTCATTTATCATATTATTTGGAACATTTATTCGATCACACTCACTTGATATAGATCCTGATCAAATAACAAATAGAGGGATAACATGCAACCATAGACTTCCTCTTAGGAAAGTAGATATCATTTTTTTTCATTCTGCCTTTCAGTGTTCAAACAGGCCAAACAAATTAAAACAAATGAAACAAAGCATGTCATTGTTGCAATATGATAGCAAAATACTTAACCGCTAACTTTCACCGACAGAGTATCGGGTCAACGGGAGTATAATGGTCAAAAGGTCGAATCCACAGGGAGTAATGTCTAAGTACCAAAGCTGATGTGTAGCTTAGTTCAGGCCAAAATGATGGTGGAAGATATTATGCTAATGCAGAAATAAAGGTTAAACTACCGGTTTTACTTCTAGTTATTAAAGGGTATAGCCGACTCTGATCCCACGAGCTACTTTTACCCCTAAGGAAGGACTTGACAGGGAGCGTGTCTCAACCGACCTACCTATATCCTATGTAGTTTAATGACATCCATGGGTGCCAACTCCTAATTCTAATGATTAGACTGAACGACTCGATCTAACCACCCTATGCGAAGCTAACCGACTCTCCCTTTAGAAAACCGATTATCCTAACATGATTAAGTTCTAGAGTTGCTCGAACAACGATCACAAACCTCTGTATTGGAAACGGTCCTAACAACTAGACCGAATCTACGCAACGATCCTAAAACACCTTTTCCCATATCTCACCATAAAATACATCTATAAGTTCGATGAGTGTGACAGTGAACTAGGTGATCAAACTAATTCAAAGACGTTATAATAAGTTTTAAGACGTGGATTAGTCGTTTAAACATGATATTACGCACTACACGACTCCCAATCTCATCCCTCCTTAGGGTTTTCGCTCGCTTTCACATAATTCGACTACACATGCAATTAGCTACTCATGATTATGGTAATAAACGAAATAAGAATTGAAATCATGCTAGAAATAATAAAAGAGAAAAAATTCATTACCATATAATTGAGGCAAATCTGATCCAAAATAGAGACAAAGAAATAATCCACCAAAAGTCGAATGTTTGGAACTTGAAACGTAAAGCTAAGCTATAAAAATTGTTTAGAATCAAAGGAAGTTATCTATGGAATCAAAGGATCAAAGGAAGATCAACCTACACTAAAACCACATCAAAATTTCCCTAAATATGTCTAAAGTCGGCATAATATCCCAAGGGGCTGAACGAGCTGCGTATTTATATTGTAGCGTTGAAATCTGCTGCTGTCGGTGCTGAACGAGCGTTTGCTCCAAGGTGGACACTTGTCTGCCTGGAGATCTGATTCTTGATTAGGGTTTCTCCTTCCATGAACGAGCGTCTGGCCTGCCTTGAATGCTAGTTTGTCTTATACGAGCTTTCTTGATTCGGGCTGAACCCATCCAAACGCTAGTTTAAGGATGATTTGAACTCTCGTCCGTCTGAAAATCTGACTTTCAGTACCAAGTGCTGATTCTACGAATGCTTGTTTGAACTATCCAAACGCCAGTTTGGCATGAGCTTGATTCAAACGCCAGTTTGGGTAGAGAAAACTCCAGTTTGCCTTGATTTAACTCCAAACTTGATTTTCCTTCACTTTCATGCTACCTTCATGCCACGATCATGTTTCTCATTCCAAAACATCGCCTTCCGGGTCCTCGAGTCACCTAAGTCCTACAAGAACATGTACGAACGAATAGCACACGTATTCCGCAAGACAAAAGTGCTCGAAAAAGAGCTAAATATCGTTAAAAAGGCGGAGTTTACTATCGATGTGACAGTTTAACTCCCTGTGCGTATAACTCTCGATATTACTCTTAAACAGGTCTAGAACTACCCAAAACATGCCAATAAAGTAATAAACGGGGGTTAAACTGCACACCAAAGTACAGTAAAGTTGACTCCCATCAACCACCCCACACTTAGCCTTTGTTCGTCCTCGAGTAAATTAGGCGCTTTAAAACAGACCAATGGATCAACTTTACGCAACATGCATAGTACTCACGACATCAAGGTAAAAGTAAAATAGGCACTGAATGTGATCCACTTGACTCTATCTTGTCACAAAAACGAAGTGTGTGTGTGATAAGAACCGAGGGCTACACTCAAAATGATTACCGGCTTTGAATACCGGCCAAATGACTACACACAACTTATACCGGGCTAGAATCTCCACCAATCGAGGCAACCGAGGCTAAATATGGTCAAGTAGGACTTGAAGGGTTATAATGCTGAGCTTGGGATGGGGTTAACCGAAAGGAAAATTTGGGACTGGAGAAAAGAAAATACGAATGAACCTAATCATCTCATTTACTTTCTATTTGAAAACATACTAAACCAAACTCCTTCGATCTTTTTATACTCATTAATAAATAACTCCAATCTCAACAACATACTTTTATTCATTCAAAACACTCCTTCTTTGACTTCTTTTTCTTGAACTTTATTCAAACTTTCTTTTTTTCTCATTTTTCTTTTCAATTTTTTTTTCTTTTCTTTTCTTCGAAACTTCTCATTTCAATTTTTTTTGAGCCAACAAGCCTTACAATAGATTCCTCGAGCTCCACCGCTTCGTTATACCAGCTCGTACTAACCAACTCTTCTCGAAACACGCACCATCCCCACCTCACATTGATTCAGCAAGTGTGTCTAAAGCAACAACTAAGTCCACTCGTAGGGTGATCAAAAGAAACGTGACCAACAATATAGCTCAGGGTTAGGGTAATACAAGTTATGTAACCAAAAATGGCTCATTGTCGGACGGTGGTCAGACCGTCCAATCAAGGCTTAGAGGGGGTACGAGGGTAAAATGTTGGGATTTTGGCTTATTTGTCTTTGGTCGGGTCAAAGAAGCGTCAGGACTCTCATCCCGTATCCGGCCTAGGTAAACCTCTCTATTTCACCTCGAAACTAGTGGTATAAGTGTGTATAGTGATGTCCGGTCCAAGTAATAAAAATACTCGAAACCTAAATAACACACTAGCAATAGAACTAGGTTCAATCATAGTATAGTTAGATAGAGTCGAGGTCGATCCCACAGAGACTCGGCTTAAACGAAATATAACTTATGAAACTAAAAAGCAAATTAAAGGCAGTCTACGACCAACAATAACGTAGAATTAAAATTGACACGATAGAAACACAAAACCAACACAAGACACAACGACACTAAGACACTTATTTTTTATTAGTTTTATAAATAATTAATAAACGGTATTGATAACGCTAGTAGTAATTACTCCCCCATGCTATGTAGATTGACGACGAGACAAAATAAGACATTTAAGATTAATTATTCTGACTACGGGAGTCATCCCCTAAAATAGATCTAGCTCCGGGTAGGCCATCTAGATCATCGTGCCTCCATTACGTGACTTCATATTTTAAGTCTACATCTCATATAACTTCTGACACAATTACGAAACTAGGATTTGCCGGTATAAACCGTAACCTCATCTAAGCAACATTCCTATGGTAAGGCCTACTTCTTAGACACCGATTCAATCTCTGTTCTAAGTAACAATCACTTTTAGGTCTCATATTAAATTACGATGAAAAATAATTAATTTGATCAAGTTTAATTACTCGTTTTAATTACAAAGCAGAGAACCTGACGTAGTCGAAGCCGTTCACAGACAAATCAAGAACATCACAGATCTTGCTACCAGCAAGCTCAGATCTGAACCAGATTTGCTCGTGAAACGTCTTTTACGTCTCAGATCTACATAAACATGGGTTCGTTAATTAACTACATCACGAAATCAATACACAAAACAACTACTCCATCACGAAATAAATTAGATCTACGAATAAAGATTGCATAATTGAGTAGACATTACCCTCGAAGACGAGCGTGATTCCCACTCCTCGATACAATCTCTAACCGGCGATTCTAACGACTCCGTAATGAACGAACATAAAATAAAGAAAACATATATTGAAAATAAAACCAATGTTGTGAATTGTATTCTAGAGTGTATATATTGTGACTCAAATGAAATTCGTACAGCTCTATTTATAGGGGTTCTAGCTGATTTAAAGATATATTTCAAAATATCAAAACAATCAGAGATAACTCCCGGCCGATCTCCCGATGAAGCAGGACTCGCCACCAGCGAGTTAGGGGCTCGATGCAGCGAGTTCAATGATTTCTGATTGGCTCGCTGGCTCTTGTCATGCCTTACTCCTTTTTTCGCGCTTATCCGTTTTCTATCTTCAATGCACTCCGAATTTGCTTCGATTTATCTTGTAATTTAATTTGTCCATTTGCAATTATCCACCAAAATTATCTCAATCCACAAAATAAATATTTATCCCAAAGTAAATCATATTTAAATAATAAAAACGGATAAATACCAAATTACATCTTATAAATCACACAACACTAAATAATCAATATAAACATGTGATTTAATATAAAATATATATTATTAATCTCGATTTAAGGTCAATGTTGATGACTTTTATGGGTATAATTTGACCGTCATCAACCACTCCCCACTTAGACTTTGATCGTCCCGAACAAAGCATCAATAAGTCATTCCCCAAGACAACATTTTCCATGGTCAAATCATACTTATATAAGAAACTCGAGTCAACTCATACCATTCAGTCAGGTACAACAAAGGTATTTTCAGGGATATTCAGACAGTCATATAACGGTTATCATTCAAATTCAAATTCAAACCACGGGATCTACACCTATAAATAGAGAACTCCTTATTCAGATTGCAATAACCAAGAATTCACACGAAGCAACTAAGTTTTTGAGCAAGTTATTGATCAAAGTGCAATCTGACCCTGCTGATACATACAGAGCTATAATGTACTGATCAAATTTTTCTTCAAGTGTTATCTGCAATCAAGTTACATCTTGTTCATACACTTGAGATCCTAAGCTGCTGATCTTATCATCCTGATCAGAAACTTGCCGAAAGCTGAATCACTTTCTTGATTCAACCCTTTTTTCAAGAAGTTTGCTGAAGCCAGAGAAGCACTTTTGGGAGTGTAAAAAACTGTTGTTTGTGGTGAAGCTGGTGGATAGGCAATCCTACCCTTCAAGGACCAGTGTAATACTTTGAAGCAGCAATCCTACCTGTTTCTAGTGTTAAGTTTGTGAAGCCATAGCTATTGGTCAAGGACAAACAGTTTAGGGATTTTTGTAACAACAACCTCAAGAATCTCTAGTGAATTTCCTCCAACATCATAGGAGAAGAGTGGACTGACATGATTACACCACTTGGAACCACTATAAATCTTGCCTACTTTACATTATTGTATTTACATTCTGCATTTACTTTATCTGCATGCTTATCACATCAAATTGACTGAACTAGCTACTGAATCACACCACTTGCACTACTGAGTATCTAATACTTAGTATAGTATTTATAACAACAAGTAACAAGGCTTAATTTAATATATTCCGCTGCAACAAATTCAAGAGCCTTAATAGTCGGCGGACTACCGATAGACTATCGATAGTCGCAGACTATTAACCCCGCCGAGTTTGTAAAGCTCGAAAATGTTTTTAAGTGTTAAGTTTATTCCCCCCCCCCCCCCCCCCCCCCACTCCCCTCTAAACTTAACCAAGCCTTTTCGGTGGATCAACATATGTATTATGCATTTAGTTTGTCCCCTTAATTTATTTATTTGTCTTTAGAAATTTTATTTACTCCTATAAAATAAGGGTTTTTATTTTTTGTATACGCTTTAAGAAACATCATAATTAATCATATTTTAAATATTCAAAGATAAATCATTGCATTATTTTTTAAAGGGCCTTATAATATTTATTATTTAGCTAAAACAAAACATTTAATAATGCATATTTTTATGAGAAAGGCTTATATTTTAGAATTGCATAAGAAAAAGTTAGAAGATTTATACTTACTAGACGGGTGGAGTATTATAATTAGATTCCACGGTCGACAATCTGAATACTTGCCTTATAAACTAACAAAAAAAAAGCCGTTTAAATCAATTTATTTGAAGGCTTCCAACAACTAATGAAACAAAAGGGGTAGTGTTGTTGAATGCCCGACCGAGAGAGCCGGCATAGACCTGGCAAGTCCCGTAAACTAGTGTGTATTTTGGAGCCACATATTTTTCGAAATTTATATGTATTTTGGGTCTTCAAAATTAATGTGTAAACTAGTGTGTATTTTGGAGCCACATATTTTTCGAATTCAAAATGAATGTGTAAACTAGTGTGTATTTTGGAGCCACATATTTTTCGAAATTTATATGTATTTTGGGTCTTCAAAATTATATATATATATATATATATATATATATATATATAGCCTAACACCCGTGCATGATGCACGGGACAATACTATACTAATTTGAAATTATGTATGTTGTGCAATGCGCGAAAAAATTAGTAGTTATATTTTTGAATATAACATTGTCTATACTTCACTGAAACACAACATTCTCCCTTCATTTCATTAATCACCCTCATAGCTATGAGAGAGTAGTATTCGAAACCAATGATAGCAGTGATAGATATGATTGAGCTTCTTCCCTTCCGGATTCAATTCAATTTCGCATCTTCCATCTCATACAGTTCTTTAAATGATTGGTCTTTGCCCAGCAATCAAATGAGCTTCGATATTCATCTGATGTCGTGAATATCTATTATCGTTCTATGGATTAACATTGGCAAATCAGCTGCACATATGAATCATCGTATCTTTGTAAGAGGGTTTTAAAGATCAAAAAGTACCTCAAAAATAGAATAAATCACCATTAGCGTCTTCGATTACGCTGTATTATTGGGTCGAATAAGATGTTTACTTTTTCAAAAGGAAACAACTATTTTTCTCAACTTTCACCTCTCTTCAAAGGCCGTGACGATCAACTGTTCTTCCCTTTTTTTTATGTTTTTTCTTCCGACAAAAGTAAATGTCTTTTCGGAGACCAAAAAAAAAATACAGTACAGCACATGAAAAAATTTGCCGCTCTCTTTTGGTCTCCCTTCATACCAACCCAACCCTGTGAATTTGCTTCATCATCATTTATCGTATTATTTGGAACATTTATTCGATTTTACACTCACTTCATATAGATCCTGATCAAATCACAAATAGAGGGATAACATGCAACCATAGACTTCCTCTTAGGAAAGTAGATATCGTTTTTTTTTTCCTGCCTTTCAGTGTTCAAACAGGCCTAACAAATTAAAACAAATGAAACAAAGCATATCATTGTTGCAATACTAAAAAAATACAACCATATTACAACACAAAGCCACTGAATAATGGTAGAAATTATTTGCACATATTCCAATCACCAGCTAGAAGATATAAGTTTGTACCTTCCTGTGGCTGGTCATACTAGCATATTTCCAAAATATGATCACATTCCGGCATAGCATAAAGCCATTTGCGTCTATTTCCCTAAAGAATCTGTTGTATGCCCAACATAAAGATCCCTGCAACTCCAATGACTCAGTCATGTAGTGCTTGTAATATGATTCATTATGTCATAGAAAATTTTTTAGGCTTTATTGTTAAAAAGGACAAAATAAGAGTGGAAATGTGTAAAAAGGACATTGGAATTTTTTATTGGGTGAAAAGGACAAACCAAACATAGAAAAGTGTTTTTTGAGTATTGCATTTATGAGACCAACGTTTCAATTTAAGAATCGTTATAAGAAGATCAATGCACTACGGATGATATAACACAATCCAACGTATTCTAGCAGCTCTAGAATCAATGATTTGGTATAACACTTGTAGATAATTATCTTGTGTCATAGGGGGGTTCTTGCGCAGAGAGTCTCTATTGTATTAGACCGTTAGATGTGTATCGTTTGTGCAAAAAGAGATTAGTTAATATTTTTTATTTTTACACAGGCCATTACCGAAAAAAAAAAAAAAAAAGACTGATTGAGGATGTTGGATTTCAATGCGACATCGTCCCAGATTCTGACTCAACCCTAAACTAACAGCAATTGTGAGCCAGTGATAAAAACATTTGAAAAATAAGTAAGATCGAGGCTTACCACGTACAGAGGAGAGGCCTTGATCTTGGTAAGTCCTCATCGTTCAAGATCCTAATGAATATCACAATGTAGCTCAATATTGGTCTATGGCGGTAATTATTTCATGATTTGAAAAGCAAGTCAGATTGTGACAGAAAACTCAAGCCCTGAGAAAGCATTATTGAAATTAGTACATTATCCGTTAAATGGCCTCTGTTGTTAGAAACTTTCATGTTCATTTAAATTGAAATTGCACTATTATCTGATTTGCAGGTGGGCAGAATAACACTACTATAAAGGCTCAGATTGGTGAAGACTTACCAAAGGATGAAGGGGGACAGACGTTTGAAGCAAAAGTAGCACCCAACAATTTGTAGATAGCGACAATTGTATCATTTTTTTGTTAAATGAAACAATATTACCATATGGTGTTGGCTTCATATCTGTAACATTATGGTATGAAAGTATTCAAATATCATACACATAACATCAAATCAACTCAGAAAAGAAATAGTGTACAAATAAGTTGATTCATTACTGCAAGGCACCAAACCAATTTACAATACTTCATCTTGGTTTTATACCGAATGAAGCAAATTATGAAGAAAAAAATGCATATCATATGCTCATATGATCACATTAAAATTTACACCAACTAAATATTGCATGTTTTGGATACCTGAATCTAACCCCACAAAATCGATATCAAAAAGACGAACATCAAAATCAAAAGTCACTCCTTCATGCATGCGGAAAAACATTTAAAGCAAATATAAGTTTCATTAAAATAATCAACAAATGAATACAAAACAGGAAGGGACTCCGGTCTCTTAAGCAAGAGGTCTCGGGTTCGAGTCCTTGTGGATGCAGCAAACCTTGTTGGGAGTGGTCCCCACCTTTGGTGTCCGACAGTGCCTCGAAGGATTTGTCTCAGACAATTGTCTGAGGATACCTTGTGAAAGCCAAAAAATGTTGCTAGAAATGAAAGACCAATTACACAAATAACGAAGTATTAGCAAAGGCGTACAATAAACCTGTGCATACTAAAAAAATAAAAGGAGAAGCTTACAATACCGACATTAGGCGAGACTTCCAATCTGAATTTTGTTTGAAAACTAAAAAAAGTCCCGATTAATCAAAAAATTTGGTGATACAATTAGGCATGCATGAGTTGTTAGGTAGAAGAAAGCTACAACAACCTTGACAAAGTTATTGAACGGAAAGCAAAATGAATTATCAAGGTCATAATAATAAACAAATGAATTCCAATATGAGAAACACTTACCGGAATTCAAATGCATAACATAAGATAACATTGGATTAGCAAACTTGTATATTTGTCACATTTGAAATTTGAAAGATGTTTAGAGATTGGAGGACTAAAATTAGAGGAGTATACGGATGAAATTTGTTTCATCTGTTGAGATCTGATTTGAAAAAAGCGGTTTAGAGTCTCTGTTTCCGTTTCCGAATTCGTATATGGGATTTTTTTCTGCGTTTTTCGGGGAGCTAGTTCAAAGGGTCCGTGTGGCGCTGTTAATTATTGGATCTTTTACGGATTTAGAGCGGGTCAAAGCGGGTAATTGGGTTAAATCTTTTTTTTTTGAACAGCAAGAAATATTAGTAATAAAAATCTAGCAAGACGCTAGATAACAAAAGGTTCAGATTACAAAAAAATATCCAAGCCGTAGAAAATGCCTATTCACCAAACTAAAAAACAAACAAGACAAACTCAACAACTCCAAGCCGAACAAACAACGATTCAATACCCAACTAGTCATTATTGTTGCTCAAAGAAAGATGATTGTTTGTCCAAGTCGTCCAATCATCGTTGATGTCGCTTTTCCTATATATATTTATATATATATATATATATATATATATATATATATATATAGATAGTATAGATTTTACTGGTACGCGAGAATATTTTTTACTAGTCACCCGTCGTATCACGATCGTTGTGCGAGTATTACTATTCATTTCAAATTCCATACATTTCGGTGGGAGGGCTGCAGATTGACTCAGACTCATTTCTATAATCAAGGGGAAAAAATTGAAATCATGACTAAAATAAAACATAATTAAAAAATTTTTATTTTTATTTTAAATCTTATATCTGCATTTTTGCCTGAGCATTGCCGTCTTGTCGATATCATAACACCGAAAAATTGAGTATTCCGTCCCTTCCCCTCCCAAACCACTCGCCCTTGCCGTTCCAATGACGGAATCCGGCCCGCCTACGACATTTTACTATGGCCAATTCCGGGCTAAGCGGCCACTTTCACCTTCCACCTCCATTAATTCCGATTACCCATTCGACATAGTTTTGGTCTTTTTTCTGTTCTCCATCTCAAAAAAAATAAAAGCAAATATATTGTTATTATTTTGTCAATGGCGGTCTTTGGGATATTTTTGGACCCGTTACGTTGGAGAGATGGTTGAAATCTATCATGTATTTGAAGAGTTTTACTACATTAACATTTTTGCCGTCAAAAAAAATTGCCTACCATTGCCGTCTTGTCGATATCATAACACCCAGTCCGTCCCTTCCCCTCCCAAACCACTCGCCCTTGCCGTTCCAATGACGGAATCCGGCCGGCCAGACTTTTACTATGGCCAATTCCGGGCAAACTGGCCACTTTCACCTTCCACCTCCATTAATTCCGATGACCCATTCGACATAGTTTTGGTCCTCTGTTCTCCATCTCATAAAAAATGAAAGCAAATGTATTGTTATTATTTTGTCAATGGCGGATGGGATAGGACCCGTTACGTTGGAGATATGGTTGAAATCTATCATTTGGAGAAATGGAAGGTTTCTAATGGTAGCTGGGATTTAGCCGGAAGTAACCGGAGAATATAGTTTTGACTTTTGATGAAGATGAAAAAATAAAGAAGATGAAGATGATGATATAATGGGGGATTTGTGATTTTTGTGTGTTAATATGGGATAGTTTTGTAGATTTTAAGTATTTATGAGAGATATAACAATATAATAGATTGGTAGTAGTAAAAAGTGTTTGACAATATTGGATTTTTTTTTTTCAAATTTTGATATTAAAATGTGGTGCAAATAATAGATGTGGTGTAAAAAGTAGATTAAATGTTTTTGTATCTTAATGTGGTGCAGCGGTATGTTTGTTGTGGTGCGAATAAATGCCTCATATTATTATTCATTTCAAATTCCATACATTTCGGTGGGAGGGCTGCAGATTGACTCAGACTCATTTCTATAATCAAGGGGAAAAAATTGAAATCATGACTAAAATAAAACATAATTAAAAACTTTTGATTTTTATTTTAAATCTTATACTGCATTTTTGCCAGCATTGCCGTCTTGTCGATATCCTACGATAAAATGTATATAAATCGGTCCATAATTAGTAGTAACATACACAGCAAAAACCAAATCAAGTAATTAATTAGCGAGATAATCATTTAAGAATCCCCTAGGCCGTATTCCATATTGATTTAGTCAAACACATTCGAATATGATGGCATTGAAAACAATCATGGTGGCCATAGCAATATTCGTTGCTGTAGCTGCAGCACAAGCCATGGCAGAAAAAGAAGAGGTCTTTGATGAAGAAAACGGGTGGAAAATGGTGAATCATCTAAGACTCTTGGATTATGTCAGAGACGACTCATCATCTTCCGGTAATCTTCTACTTATTAACAGGGCCGACTTAATGGAATAAAACATCAGAATCGTAATTAATAGCATCAAAAGATTGTTATATGATGGGCCATGCCGATCCCGCCCCCCGGGCCGGCTTTGCTAATTAATCTTCTTCTATTTGTACTATTGAATGAGACAACTAGTAATATAGTATAATTCCATTATACTAATAATTAATTAATATTTTTGATGTGCAGTTGATCAACAGAAAACCAATGGAGGGGGTGATGACACCAACGTCCTCGTAAGCATGAAGCAAAATATTGCTGTACCGAGGCAATTGCTTGACTCATGCACAAATTATAAGTGTCACCCTAAACATACAGAATGCCCAAAGGGCTGCGCCGATTGTCCCGAAGATGAAGAAGATCCTCAGGGAAAAGGTGTTGACTGCGACGATCTCTAAATTAAGAGGTCCGATGATCGCCTGCACATCACCCATAAATAAAATTTTCAATGACACACATCTCCCCCGTTTCGTTGTGCATATATATATATATATATATATATATACATATATATATATATATATATATATATATATATAAACTAAAGCTTTTGTATTTTGTCAAGTAATGTTTCAAATTTTACCTAATCCCGAAACCAATATATATTTCGGAAGTAATGTTTCTCTATACATCCAAATCATATGTTATAATCTATATATACATATGTATACTTGAAAGAATCGTTCACCATGTTTTATCTTTGTAGTTTTATCTTTGTGATATCAAGCACATCTACGCATATTTACTAATTAATACTCTTTGGCGCCTCGTCCAGAGTTGTTTATTTTCTCTTTTCAATTCTAGCTAGTAACAATCCGACTGAAAACCTGAATAAAATTTCGGAAATCAACATTAAAGGGAACTCGACCGTTTATTACTTTATTAGGATCATGACAGAGTTTCACTTTCTCTTTTGTAAATATGGACCGCATAACACATAATACATATATAACAACAAAGTATAACAAGTACATACTATGAAAATTTGAAATCTACACACGTAATACAATTATCCATAGGCAAAGACTATATAACATGGCAATAAGATCACATAAGTCTAAAAACCTAAGGTGGTTACAGACTCCTACTCGATAGGCTATGATATGTTCGTTAAGATTTATTAAGTGGCATGTTCCGGATCACTTTCATATTGATATCTTAGGAATATTTTAAATAATACAGTACTTGTTATCATGGGCAGATTGTTTAATTTTATTTTATTTAAATGATATAGTTTTGTGTTAAAAATGTATAAACACTATTAGCGCTTGTTACCCGACAAAAAATTCTCAGAAACGACATACTTTTTTAGGAAATTAAAATAATGATTACTCAATGGAAGAAAGTAGCCATGTAACGACCCATACCTACCTTAGGGATATAATACGTAAAAGCTGCTCAACACGTGCATAATTCGTGACAATTACACACATTAGCCTTACTTCACATTGATATCATAACGATTTTTTTGCTGAAGCTTGAGTTTAAATTCAACAGAAAGATTAGATTCTCAGAGCAAAAAATATAAACAATGAGGTTGTCATCAACCGAAAATGTCATTGCCTAACTGGTTGTTCCAGGCAGCAAGGCAACAACCGTGTCAATAGTGACAACTTCCATGTTACTGATACAATCTGCAATCCCAATAAGGTAAATGGCATAAAAAGAAATTTCAATCCCATGCAATAATCAAAACATGATCAATATATTCCATACACCATAATCAAACATAAAACTCTCATTGTACTCAAGTACTACAGAAGATAGTCTAAACAAAAGGGGACAAAATACAAATAAAGACAAATGTCTAAGGCACCGCACTTACAACCATAAAAGAAAAGCATAAATCTAACTAGCATAATAGAAATCACGGAGAGGATCTTCGTATCCATCATCTCCCCCCTGAAAATATTAAATAATGATTGAACTCCCAGTTCAGTAAGAATAAAGTATATATAATCAAGAGGGAACCTTGAACATATCTGAAGACTTTCATAGTTCTCTGATGATTAATGACTTTGTTACAAAAAAAATAAGGCTAATAACTCTAATAAAAATAAAGAACGGTACCCATATTAAGTGGAAAGTGAACAAGCAATGATCATGAATGTCAATGATACTTGCATAATTGACTATTATGCAGCGATAAATTTTAGTGTCAATATTTGGATTGACTAATTTCTATTCTGAATGAATGCAGCAAACCTTGTTGGGAGGGGTCCCCACCTTTGGTGCTGACAGTGCTTCGAAGGATTAGTCTCAGACAATTGTCTGAGGATACCTTGTGAAAGCGAAAAAAAAGTTGCTAGAAATGAAAGACCAATTACACAAATAACGAAATATTAGCAAAGGCGTACAATAAACCTGTGCATACTAAAAAAATAAAAGGAGACACTTACAATACCGACATTGGGCGAGACTTCCAATCTGAATTTTGTTTGAAAAGTAAAAAAAGTCCCGATCAATCAAATTTGTTGATACAATTAGGCATGCATGAGTTGTTAGGAAGAAGAAAGCTACAACAACCCTGACAAAGTTCTTGAACGGAAAGCAAAATGAATTATCAAGGTCAAAATAATAAACAAATGAATTACAATATGAGAAACACTTACCGGAATTCAAATGCATAACTTAAGATAACGTAGGATTAGCAAACTTGTATAGTTGTCACATTTGAAATTTGAAAGATGTTAAGAGATTGCAGGACTAAAATTAGAGGAGCATACAGATGAAGTTTGTTTTATCTGTTGAGATCTGATTTGAAAAAAGCGGTTTAGAGTCTCTGTTGCCGTTGCCGAATTCGTATATGGGATTTTTTTTCTACGTTTTATGGGGAGGTAGTTCAAAGGGTCCGTATGGCGCTGTTAATTATTGGATCTTTTACGGATTTGGAGCGAGTCAAAACGGGAATTGGGTTAAATCTTCCTTTCAAATATATATAGATTAGCCTAACACCCGTGCATGATGCACGGGACAATACTATACTAATTTGAAAGTATGTATGTTGTGCAATGCACGAAAAATTTAGAAGTTATATTTTTGAATGATAACATTGTCTATACTTCACTGACACACAACATTCTCCCTTCATTTCATTAATCACCTTCGTAGCTATGATAGGTGTAGTATTCGAAACCAATGATAACAGTGATAGATATGATTGAGCTTCTTCCCTTCCGGATTCAATTCAATTTCGCATCTTTCATCTCATACAGTTCTTTAAATGATTGGTCTTTGCCCAACAATCAAATGAGCTTCGATATTCATCTGATGTCGTGAACATCTATTATCGTTCTATGGATTAACAATGGCAAAGAAGTTGCACATATGAATCATCGTATCTTTGTAAGAGGGTTTTAAATACAAAAATGATAGATCAAAGAGTACCTCAACAAATAGAATAAATCACCATTAGCGTCTTCGATTACACTGTATTATTGGGTCGAATAAGATGTTTACTTTTTCAAAAGGAAACAACGATTTGTCTCAGCCTTCACCTCTCTTCAACCATGCCGTGACGATCATACCTGTTCTGGCTCTTTTTTCTTTTTTTTTTTTTTTGTTTTTGACAAAAGTAAATATCTTTTCGGACACAAAAAAAAATACAGTATACCACATGAAAAAATTTGCCGCTCTCTTGTCCTCTCTTATGGTCTCCCTTCATACCAAGCCAACCTTGTGAATTTTCTTCATCATCATTTATCATATTATTTGGAACATTTATTCAATCTTACACTCACTTGATATAGATCCTGATCAAATCACAAATAGAGGGATAACATGCAACCATGGACTTCCTCTTAGGAAAGTAGATATCGTTTTTTTTCTTTCTTTTTGCCTTTCAGTGTTCAAACAGGCCTAACAAATTAAAACAAATGAAACAAAGCATATCATTGTTCCAATACTAAAAAAATACAGCCATATTACAACACAAAACCACTGAATAATGGTAGATATTATTTGCACATATTCCAATCACCAGCTATAAGATATAAGTTTGTACCTTCCTGTGGTTGGTCATACTTGCATATTTCCAATATATGATCACATTCCAGCATAGCATAAAGCCATTTGTGTCTATTTCCCTAAAGAATCTGATGTATGCCCAGCATAAAGATCCCCGCAACTTGAATGACTCAGTCATGTAGTGCTTGTAATATGATTCATTAAGTCATAGAAAATTCTTTATTGCATTTATGAGAGCAAGGTTTCAATTTAAGAATCTTTATAGAGATCAATGCACTACGGATGATATAACACAATCCAACGTATTTTAGCAGCTCTAGAATCAATGATTTGGTATAACACTTGTAGATAATTCTCTTGTGTCATAGGGGGGTTCTTGGGCAGAGAGTCTCTATTGTATTAGATCGTTAGATGTGTATCGTTTGTGCAAAAAGACAAAGATTAGTTAAAAAAAATTCTTTTTACACAGGCCAATCATCCTATTTCTGTCAAGAAGTATCTTCGTGCAATAATTTCTCATATGTCATACAAAAGCAAATGCTATGTCCCCGATTTTTTTTCACATCAATACTACCAAAATGAATCCAGGCCATTGATTGGCTGGATGCAACCAATCAAAAAAATAAAAATAAATAATTGAATGGTGATGATGATGTTTCGGGGATGTTTCAGGAGAAATGTTTCGGTGAACCTAGCAGTTTCCGTCATACAAAAGTAGGAGGCAAGCTGATTAAGTAACTCAATGAGGCTTACCGAAAAAAACAAAAGAAAGGACTGATTGAGGATGTTGGATTTCAAAGAGACATCGTCCCAGATTCTGACTCAACCCTAAACTAACAGTAATTGTGCACCAGTCATAAAAACATTTGAAAAATAAGTAAGATCGAGGCTTACCACATACAGAGGAGAGGCCTTGATTTTGGTAAGTCCTCATCGTACAAGATCCTAATGAATATCACAATGTAGCTAAATACTGGTCTATGACGGTAATTATTTCCTGATTTGAAAAGCAAGTCAGATTGTGACTGAAACTCAAGCCCTGGGAAAGCATTATTGAAATTAGTACATTATCCGTTAAATGGCCTCTGTTGTTAGAAACTTTCATGTTCATTTAAAATTGAAATTGCACTATAATAACACTACTATAAAGGCTCAGCTTGGTGAGGACTTACCAGATGATGAAGGGGGACAGACGTTTGAAGCAAAAGTAGCATCCAACATTTTGTGGATAGCGACAATTATATCATTTTTTTGTTAAATGAAACAATATTACCTATATGATGTTGGCTTCATATATGTAACATTATGGTATGAATGTATTCAAATATCATACACATAACCTCAAATCAACTCAGAAAAGAAATAGTGTACAAATAAGTTGATTCATTACTGCAAGGCACCAAACCAATTTACAATACTTCATCATGGTTTTATACCGAATGAAGCAAATTATGAAGAAAAAATGCATATCATATGCTCATATGATCACACTAAAATTTACACCAATTAAATATTGCATGTTTTGGATACCTGAATCTAACACCACAAATCAGATATCAAAAAGACGAACATCAAAATCAAAAGTCACTACTTCATGTTTGCAGAAAAACATTTAAAAGGAAATATAAGTTTCATTAAAATAATCAACAAATGAATACAAAACAGGAAGGGACTCCGGTCTCTTAAGCAAGAGGTCTCAAGTTCGAGTCCTTGTTGATGCATCAAACCTTGTTGGGAGTGGTCCCCACCTTTGGTGCCCGACAGTGCCTCGAAGGATTAGTCTTAGACAATTGTCTGAGGATACCTTGTGAAATCAATAAAAAGTTGCTAGAAATGAAAGACCAATTACACAAATAACAAAATATTAGCAAAGGCGTACAATAAACCTGTGCATACTAAATAAATAAAAGGAGAAACTGACAATACCGACATTGGACGAGACTTCCAATCTGAATTTTGTTTGAAAAGTAAAAAAAGTCCTGATCAATTACAAACTTTGGTGATACAATTAGGCATTCATGAGTTGTTAGGTGGGAGAAAGCTACAACAACCCTGACAAAGTTCTTGAACGGAAAGCAAAATGAATTATTGTCTCGGATTTTATCTAATGAAAAATAAACAAGTAATAAAATAATCCGGTATACCCCAAGTGCAGGGATCGTAGTATAGCGATTACAACCGGAGTCGAATCACAGGGAATCGAGGTTGGTCTAGTTCTTAATTTTTCTAAAGGTTGTCACAAAAAATAACTAAAAACGAAAACGAAGAAACAATAAACTGGACAGAGAGTTGTCAATCCAAAGCCAGGAAAGATAGTTGCGGACCTAAACTAACTAAATAAATCTATTCTATAACTAAAAAGAAAATAAACTTCTAAGATAACAACGAAGAACAAGGCACGAAGATAATTTCAATTAATTTTAACGAAGAACAAGCATTGATCCACCTATCCCACAACTCTCAATTTCTACCCTAGATCGTTTAGTGAAGATTTAATAAAGACGTGGTTCACCTATCAAAGGTATGAATTCCTACTCTCGTAGATAATTCGCCTATTAATCTTTCATCTCTCGATCTTAAAGATTAACGCTTTCATAACAAAGGTGTAAGATTTCTCAATCTAGCAACCTAGAAATTTAACCTAGCAACTCTCATTATTTTTAGGTTAAAAATCTAATCTTTACTACGGTGATCTAGGTATAACAACGATTCTCATCAAACGTTAAACATCAAACATGCAAACATCTCTCGATTTAATTGCATAAAAACAAATTAAACATAATAAAGAAACAAACTTAAAATTAAAACTCACAAAACCAACTTAAGAGTTGAAATCAAGTGGCTGCACGATCGGTTTCACATGCTTGTTCAGGACGTGCTCAGCTCATATCCAGGATCGAACAAACAAAATGAAAAAAAATAAAAAAAATATATGGCTCGGTCGACCGAGCAGGAGCACTCGGTCGACCGAGTGTGCCTCTTCTCGGTTTCTGTGCTGCAACTTTTCTCCAGGATGAATTGTCTTTCGTTTTCTGCTGATGCCTCTCCTTTTATAACTTGTTTTGCCGACTTAGGGTTTTATTATTAGCAAGTCTAAACCCTAATAAATAAAAATAAAGATAATTCCAAGTGTATCCTTTCTGATCTTCTGGACGCAAATCTGATCGGTCGGACGCCCGTTTGCTACTCTGGACGCACGTCCAAACTTTGTAAAATCTTCGAGTCGGGCCGAGCTCAACAAGACGCCCGTCCTATATGTTTTGGACGCTCGTTTAGTTATTCAAATCTTCATTCCAAATTCACTTGCATCTTTCTCCTTCTATTTAAACTCCAAGTGAACATCGTTTTAGCTTCCTCCATAACATACAAGCGTACCTACAACACGACAAAAACATGCAAAATGTAAAATCATACATATAGATAGAAAACACCAATAAAACCACGTAATTAGCTCGATTTTGCACTTTAATGATTTCCATACGCATTCTTTCAATATTTCACTTAAACACCTAATTTTCTATAAAAAGTAATAAAACACAAAAGAAATTGCTACGAAATAAAGTCATATAAATCGTAAAAATCACCGTTAACAACTCCCCCACACTTAGCTTTTGCTCGTCCCGAGCAAAACAAAACAAGAAAACCAAGGCTTACTTATGCATTGAACCACATAAAATCCCATATATCAAATCACAACCGGTCGACTAGCATCAAAAACATACATCCCATGTAATAAACGATTACCCGAATGTGTAGTGTGTGCAAAGCCTTCTTCAACTTCCACCGATTCCACACTTGACAATTAAATTCAAGCTAACCAACCAACACCCATTTAAAGACAGATAATGAATCACCCTGACTATACATACGCCCTACAAAACTACTCACGTCATGACTAGAGTAATACATGTGTTTTCGAAATCTTTTCAGTCGTACCCAGAGGATATTCCCTACAACATATACCTTGGCCTATACTGGGGATAAGGTAGGCGATAACTAAGTCTTTCACTTATTCATACCACTTTCTTTCGTAAGTTAATTTAATTCATCTTTCACATTTAAACACACATCAGAATGAGCTTTTGCCCGTCATAGTAGAATAGGACATTCGAGATATACCCTACCTTACTCAAATCATAAGGCAGCTTCTTCTGACTGTCGTGAGCTTTTGGTCATCATAGTGGTATAGGACATTCGTGATATGGCCTACCGCACTCAAATCATCGACCAGCTTCCGACACACCCAATTAATTCATATATTTTCCTTTAAAACAACTTTTCCAAAGCATAGTAGTTACGTTTCACTTATCACATTCAGGCTTCGGTATATTCACGATACCTCCTACTTCAATTCCAACTACGCACATATTACAATTTCCATGACATTAGCACTAAGCGAACGGTCTGATAACCAGAATCAAACATCATCGGTTTAAATGAGTACAGTTTCCTAAGTTCAGCTCATCATCGAAGAGGCTTACGTGAAAAGAATTCGAGTAAAAGCTTATTTATCAAAGGTCTATGCAAAAATACTAGTCAACTCAGCACAAGTATGGGAATATAACAAGTAAGCCAAAATAAAATCATGCTCGGGACGGATTTTTTTTCTTTTTTAAAAAAAAATTCAAAAAGTTTCAATTTTTTTCACAAAAGATAAGCATAATAAACTGAGCACATAGGTACAAGCAATCCCTCCCCCACACTTAAATAACAACATGTCCTCATGTTGTGCAGAATTAAAGAAAAGATAAAGTACTTAGCTGATTGTAGTTCGAAGATGCAAGTCTGGAAGTGGTCATGAGTCAGATCCAGAAATGCTTGAAGAAATCAGTAGACTGTGGACCATCCACCGGAAAACTGATATCGTCTAAACGCTCACAATTGCTATCGCAAATATCCTGCACACATGAAAAACAAGACAAGATCTCGGGGATAGGGGAATATAACATATTGCGCAGAAAGATATAAGCACAGGATATAATTGCTCAGATGGAAAAATCACCACACAGGGAAAACACAGGGCATCTAAGCGTCAAATATAACCACAGAGGTTTACAAAACAAATATGGTCCAACATGTGCATACAGAAATACCAATCTCCAACTGAAAGTGCAAATGCGCGTTAAGGCTTACAAGATTCATCAGAAAGTAAAAGCAACGGAAAACCGACAGTAGCTTCAACTAAAGTCCAGATGAATCAAAAAAAACGATAGTAGCTTCCGCTCATGCAAGTTACCTGGCCACAGAAACCGACTCCAAAAACCTAGACGACACAAGACAAAACTAGCCCCCCTTATTCAACAAAAAACAAAATAAAATAATAATAGCAAAAACTTTTCTTAATATTGGGTTGCCTCCCAACAAGCGCCTCTCTTTAGTGTCTTTGGCTAGACACACTTAGCTCACTATCCATTATCAAACGGATACGTCCTTCTCGCATGGTTCTTCAACGAATATTCAGCATACGAGCCATCCAACTCACCTTCATAGGAAATTAATGGAACCATGGCTCGAAGGACCTTTATGAAGTATCTTCCCAATAAAAGAAGAACGGGATTAGGGGGTTCCATCTCCCAGTTCATGACATAGTGATCAAGTGGGAAGATCACTCCCTTCACGCTCACTCGCTCGTCCACAATCACCTCAACACTTATTGGGTTCAACGGCTCCTCAAATGCGACTTCCTCCGGGTGACTTATCTCTAATTTAGGCACATCGTCCTCTATGTTCTCCAACACCGGGTGTATTTCTTCACCTTCTCGGTGATTAACATCTTCAACCATCTCTGATGTCGGATCCATCATAGGACAACCGTCTTCATCATCACACCATGCAGGAGGGAAGGAAGTTTCTAACCTTTGTAACTTAAGCCGATCCATATCAGGTTCCAGCTCATCAATCATCTCTTGTTGCCAATTGCCTTCATCTTGATCGAACTCAGTCTGGGCCATTTGCTCGATCTGTCTCTCAATATTAGCAAGCATACCAAGAAGAAGTTGGAAATTATCGTTTTGCTCCTTCTGAAAGGATTAGAGCTCCTCCAATTTAGCTTCAAGATCATTAGATTGAGAGGTGCTCTGATAGGAATTCTGAAAGTGTTGTGGAAAAGATGGGCTAGGCCAACTTTGGAACATAGGATTGGGGCTATTCTGATTGAACCACTGATCTTGATTGGAAGAATTAATATTTGGGTTCTGACTGAAGTTCGGGTTTTGATTGAAATTCCAAGTTTGATTGAAACCCTGATTTTGAAAATCGCCGTGGCCAGAGAACCGATCGTTAAATCCTTGATATTGCTGACCACTGAAAGCATGAACTTCAACGTTCTGTCCATCCATAGGACAGAAACGAGCAGTATGTCCCACATTGTCACATATCTGGCATGTGACTAGACTGAAATTTCCCTGATTATGGACAGTATAAACTTGATACGCAGGAGGGGAAAGAAACTGACACTGGCCAACAGCATGGCCAGGTCGACAACACCTTCCACAAAACAGAACTTGTGAGTTCTGTGGAAAATAGTGGTTTTGACCCATAAGATTACGCGACATTGTAAGGGCTGCCACCTGCTGTTGCAGTATGGCGATCTGATCTTGCATAATCCTAGTTGATGACATTTTTTTTTTATTTATAGAAAAGATAAAGAAACAGAAAAAGAAACGGAAACAGAAACAGAAACCTACCTACGAAAAATTTAAAACAGAAAACAAGAAAACAATAAAAGGGAGAAAAACGTGTTGAAAGCATCTGAGCCCAAAATGGAAGGGAAAACAGCAGATTCTGACCTTGAAAACGGCGTCAAACGGCCTTCGGCCTTCACCACGTCGTCGGCGTCGGAACGAGCTTTCCGAATTGGGGTCCTACGCGCCAAACGGACACTCGAGCCGAAAGTTATGGCCAAAATACTACCGTGTGCCCTAACGATCCCTTTTATCCCAACTTATAACAGAAAATCAGAAAAATTAATAAACTAGACAACCGTACCGATTCCCCGGCAACGGCGCCAAAAACTTGTCTCGGATTTTATCTAATGAAAAATAAACAAGTAATAAAATAATCCGGTATACCCCAAGTGCAGAGATCGTAGTATAGCGATTTCAACCGGAGTCGAATCACAGGGAATCGAGGTTGGTCTAGTTCTTAATTTTTCTAAAGGTTGTCACGAAAAATAACTAAAAACGAAAACGAAGAAACAATAAACTGGACAGAGGGTTGTCAATCCAAAGCCAGGAAAGATAGTTGCGGACTTAAACTAACTAAATAAATCTATTCTATAACTAAAAAGAAAATAAACTTCTAAGATAACAACGAAGAACAAGGCACGAAGATAATTTCAATTAATTTTAACGAAGAACAAGCATTGATCCACCTATCCCACAACTCTCAATTTCTACCCTAGATCGTTTAGTGAAGATTTAATAAAGACGTGGTTCACCTATCAAAGGTATGAATTCCTACTCTCGTAGATAATTCGCCTATTAATCTTTCATCTCTCGATCTTAAAGATTAACGCTTTCATAACAAAGGTGTAAGATTTCTCAATCTAGCAACCTAGAAATTTAACCTAGCAACTCTCGTTATTTTTAGGTTAAAAATCTAATCTTTACTACGGTGATCTAGGTCTAACAACGATTCTCATCAAACGTTAAACATCAAACATGCAAACATCTCTCGATTTAATTGCATAAAAACAAATTAAACATAATAAAGAAACAAACTTAAAATTAAAACTCACAAAACCAACTTAAGAGTTGAAATCAAGTGGCTGCACGATCGGTTTCACATGCTTGTTCAGGACGTGCTCAGCTCATATCCAGGATCGAACAAACAAAATAAAAAAAAAAAAAAAAAAAATATGGTTCGGTCGACCGAGCAGGAGCACTCGGTCGACCGAGTGTGCCTCTTCTCGGTTTCTGTGCTGCAGCTTTTCTCCAGGATGAATTGTCTTTCGTTTTCTGCTGATGCCTCTCCTTTTATAACTTGTTTTGCCGACTTAGGGTTTTATTATTAGCAAGTCTAAACCCTAATAAATAAAAATAAAGATAATTCCAAGTGTATCCTTTCTGATCTTCTGGACGCAAATCTGATCGGTCGGACGCCCGTTTGCTACTCTAGACGCACGTCCAAACTTTGTAAAATCTTCGAGTCGGGCCGAGCTCAACAAGATGCCCGTCCTATATAATTTTGGACGCTCGTTCAGTTCTTCAAATCTTCATTCCAAATTCACTTGCATCTTTCTCCTTCTATTTAAACTCCAAGTGAACATCGTTTTAGCTTCCTCCATAACATACAAGCGTACCTACAACACGACAAAAACATGCAAAATGTAAAATCATACATATAGATAGAAAACACCAATAAAACCACGTAATTAGCTCGATTTTGCACTTTAATGATTTCCATACGCATTCTTTCAATATTTCACTTAAACACCTAATTTTCTATAAAAAGTAATAAAACACAAAGGAAATTGCTACGAAATAAAGTCATATAAATCATAAAAATCACCGTTAACAATTATCAAGGTCATAATAATAAACAAATGAATTCCAATATGAGAAACACTTACCGGAATTCAAATGCATAACATAAGATAACGTAGGATTAGCAAACTTGTACAGTTGTCACATTTCAAATTTGAAAGATGTTAAGAGATTGCAGGACTAAAATTAAAGTTGTATACGGATGAAATTTGTTTTATCTGTTGAGATCTGATTTGAAAAAAGCGGTTTAGAGTCTCTGTTTCCGTTGCCGAGTTCGTACAAAGGATTTTTATATGTTTTTCGGAGAGGTAGTTCAAAGGGTCCATGTGGCGAATACCGGGTCGATCTCACAGGGAATCGGGGTTGTTTATTCTAGTTTTTATTTAATTAACCTAAATATGTCACGACTACTACTACTAAAAAGATAATAAAACAGTTAAAAACTATAACATAAAACGAAACTAACAATGAAAATAACGAAAGTAAACTGGACAGAAGATCGAAACCTAAAGCCAGGAAAATAGGGTTGCGAACAAGATAACTAAACTACTTTTTTTTTTCTAAACCTAATATGCAATAAAAACTGTAACTTCACTAAGCAAAACGATCACAAGTGATTAATCAATAATTTAACGAACGAACAAGCTATTGATCCACCAATCCTACAACAATCAATTTCTATCTAGATTATCTCACGGTTTTTAACAAAGTTGTGATTCACCTAACAAAAGTATGAACTCCTAATCTCTTAGAAAAGTTCGTCAATCAATCTTTCATCTTTCGATCCAAAGACTAACGCTTTCAAATCAAAGGTGCGAAATTTATCAATTTCTAACCTAGAAATCTAACCTAACAACTCTCGTTAATTAGATTAAAGATCTAATCTTTACTATGGCGATCTAGGGTCTAACATGATTCTCATCAAAATCAAACAATCACACATGCAACAATCCATCGATCTAATTGCATAAATTCAACATGAGCATAATAGAGATACAACTTTAATTAAAAACTCACAAGATAATCAAGAAACGAAACTGAATTGTTGATAGGATGGCTTCACAATGCTTGTTCCAAGAGCTTTTAGCCTCTAAACATCACTTGAAAGCTTGAATGTGCTTGAATAAAGTACATAAATTGTAATCTAGAGATTGAAAAGCATAAAATTTGATCTAAAATAAGTATAAAACGCAGCTAAGCCGCCCCTTAGGGTATATGTGGCCGCCAAGATGAATTAGGGTTCGAATTCTCCGCTCTAGGGTTGAGAAAATCGCTGCTATTTATAAGTTCTGAAGTCGGTTTAGCTGAGGCGGTTTATGGACGCCCGTCCAGAGGGTATGGACGCCAGTTCAGTCTTCAGTAAAAACTTCGAGTCGGGCCGAACTTGATCAGACGCCCGTCCTATGTAAAATTGGACGCTCGTTCAACAAATTTCTCAAAACTCTGAATCAAACAGCTCCTCTGGACGCCCGTCCACTTCTTCAGACGCTCGTCCACTGGACGCTACTTCTAAACGCACGTTCAGGATGTAACAAATTCGATTTTTTTCATCCTTATCTCTTCTAATCCTTTATCCGATTTCTTCCTTATCACTTTTGCTCCATAGAAATCCGATCTTGAACCTCTTTTAATCCTCTTTCAGATCGAAATTGTGTATCTACAAGACATTAAAAACATTGCAAAGTGTAATAACATTCATATAAAATAGAAAATCATCAATAAAACACATAATTCAGCCAACTTTGCGAATAAATCATTTAAAACCTCACTTGCTCAATAAACCAATTAAACACTCAATTTCTATGCAAATTATACGAATATGGAGAGAATTGTTACAAAATATAACAATATAAATCATATAAAATCACCCTAAACATGGCGCTGTTAATTATTGGATCTTTTACGGATTTGGAGCGGTCAAAACTGGTAATTGGGTTAAATCTTCCTTTCAACTATATATAGACTAGCCTAACACCCGTGTATGATGCACGGGACAATACTATACTAATTTGAAAGTATGTATGTTGTGCAATGCACAAAAAATTAGAAGTTCTATTTTTAAATGATAACATTGTCTATACTTCACTGACACACAACATTCTCCCTTCATTTCATTAATCACCCTCGTTGCTATGATAGGAGTAGTATTCGAAACCAATGATAGCAGTGATAGATATGATTGAGCTTCTTCCCTTCCGGATTCAATTCAATTTCGCATCTTCCATCTCATACAGTTCTTTAAATGCTTGGTCTTATCCTAGCAATCAAATGAGCTTCGATATTCATCTGATGTCGTGAACATCTATTATCGATCTATGGATTAACAATGGCAAATCAGTTGCACATATGAATCATCGTATCTTTGTAAGTGTTAGTAATACTATCCGCAACGGAAGCGATTTAAGGATCTAGATCTATAAATTACACGTAATAAAATAACTAGATCTTCTCTACAAGGGGGTTGTAGAACATACCTCTTGGATCTCAAAATCCAAGTAGAAGAACCCCAATAGGAAGAACAAAAGAAAGTATGAAGAGCATCACGATCTTCCGCATGTGTGATCCGAGCAACTCCCGGTGGAAGGAAATCCTCGTCTCAAATCCTCCCGATATGCTACCCGGAAAACCTCCAAGATTTTCCTTCTTATTCCCCTTGGCCAAAAATTTATCTTCCCTCTCTCTAAGAGATGAAGTCGAAATTTCTAGTGTATTTTAGGCTTGGGAGAACTCTCTTTATATAGGAGAGTAATCCTTGTCCTCCAAGGATTTTATTTTGCAAATAAATAAATCCAATAAATAAAAGATAATCCCATAATATTCTAGAACAAATCTAGAATAATATTTATCTTTATTTCTTACCATAAATATTTATCCAATAAATATTTTATGCACATGTCTTATTAATCCACAAGAAAACTAAATTCTTGTTTCCTAGAACATGCCTTGGCCGAAAATTGTTATTGACCTAGTCAATATATAATTTTCGGCCACAACACCAATTTTGCCAAGATTATGAAAAATGTCTTTTTCACATATTTAATTATTTAGCCCAACTAATTTAATAGTCCACTAAACAATTAATTCACATATCGTTTTAATTAAATTCTAACAAGAACTAAATTAATATTATTAGGATTCAACGTCCGAGAATATCTATGCTATATTGGAGGCACGTCGGGGACCATGGACTAATAATCAGCTGCTCCGATAAATCAAATAAATAATTATCTTACGAACAGAATAATTATATTCGATAAATCAATCACATGAATATGCCACCATAATCCCGTGACTGCACTCCTCCGATTATAAGATTATATTTATCTCCTCACGAGAATGATAATAAGCGTCCATTGATATAATCATTGCATATGGATTAATCCTCCATAGACTGTTCATTCTAAATCGGGAAGTTACCGTTAACCCTTTTCAGAACCTCTTATCCTTATTTACCATTAACCCCCTAGTGATCAATTAATTCATACAACTCACTGGTAGTTAATCAGTGTAATATGAATTCCATGGATCGATCAGTTTCTAGGATTAACAAATAAGGGAACTGTCTATCTACATCCATAAATGGAAGGAATGGATTCCGTATCTGTGATAACACAGACTACTCACTCAATCCAGTACAATGCCAAGATGGGGTAATTCAGACCACAGACTCAGTGTAATCCTTAACCGTCAAGTCAAACCTCCTACTGATTCAAGCAGTTGATCGTGATCACCTCGGGATTAAGATATATCCATAAATATGATCATCGATTGATTCGATAAGACTTCTCGATTACGGAATTATATCGTGAACTCTAATCAAATCGGTCCGGTCTATATGATATATCTATCATATATAAATGCCCCACTAGGTTCTCTTAACCGAAAGTCCGGATAAGACAATCACACCTATTGTGTTCTGGGCCATTAATAGCACGTTAAAGGAGAGACCCGATACTCTCGATTAACTTCACTACGGGCTAATTGTATTTTAAGTACATCTTCACTAACTCAATCCTCCCGTGTATATCCCATACACTGAGTTAAGTGATTACATAAACGATATACTTTAGGGTTTTCTATAGTGTAAATACTATTGTCAGATCGGTGAATATGAGAACAATAAATATGAATAATAATATCATTTCATTTATTAAATAAAACAATTACAAAATTGTCTTTCGGGCATTACACCTAACAATCTCCCACTTGCACGAAAGCATGTGATTAATTGTTTTAGAGCAAACCCTATTATTTAAAATACAACAAACTACATCTCCCACTTGCTCTAAAGCAATGGAGACCCATCCCGTATTCTAGTACCCATTAAGCATATCATAACCATTGTAGATGACAAAGTACACTCCGAGTGTGCCGTCGTAGGATAGGTCAGTGACTCGGGGAGTACCTATATCTAATTATCATGGGTCTTAATGATTAGTCAGGTTGTCGGCTCGAGACGATCCGTAGAATCGAAACGTTACCGGTGTTAGATGTAGTGCCCGAAAGACAATTTTGTAATTGTTTTAAATTAATAAATGACAGATTTTATTATTCATCTTATTTGCTTCGTGCTTATATAGTATACACTGCTGCAAACCCTAAGTATATCTGTATGTAACCACTTAACTCAGTGTATGGATTACACGTGAGGATTGAGTTAGTAGTGATATGCTTAAACAGTTAGTCCGTGGTGAACTTAATCAGAGTTTAGGGTCTCTTGATTAAAACACCACTAATGCGCCCGTAACACCTTAGGGTGTGATAGTCTTATCCGTTTGTCGGTAGATGGTACCTACGTGGGGCATTTATATATGATGGCATTCATATAGATCGGACCGATTTAATCGAATTTCTCGATATAATTCCGTAATCGAGGAATCTTATTAAATCATTAGATGATCATATATGGATCGACCTTAATCCTGAGGTGATCACAGGGTGCTGCTTGTCCCGGGGTAGTGTTTGATGTGTTAGTTACGGTTCACTTAAATATGTGTTCCAAGCCACTTCTCATTGGCACTATCTTTAGATGAGTGAGTAGTTCTGATTTTCACAGACATGGAATCCATTCCTTCCTGCGGGAAGTAGAGAGACAGTCCCCTTATTTGTTAGCCCTAAGAAAATGATCGATGGGCCTAGTTCATGTTAGACTAATTGATCACTAGTCAGCTATGTGAACTAATTGGTCATCAGGGGGTTAATGGTAAATAAGGATAAGATATTCTGAGTCGGGTTCACGGAGACTTCCCACACAGAATGGACAGTCTATGGAGGGTTAATCCGTATGTAGTGATTATATCAATGGACGCTTATTCACTCTATGGGTTGAGTATAAGTATACATCTATAATCGGTAGAGTTCAGTTTCGGGTTTATGGTGGCGTAATCCCGAAATTAATAATTAATGTACTTATTCGGTTCGATTAATAATTAATTATTGGAGCTACTGGTTATAGGTCCATGGTCCCCGATGTGGCTTCTGTAATTCGGACTAATAATCTTGTTATTTGGGCCTCAGTGATAATTAATTGGCTGGGCTAATTAATTGATATGCATGGATATTATTTAGTTGGGCTAAATAATATAATACACATAAAAGACATTTTATGTGGGCTTAATGACCCTATATGTGGCGCCAATTTTGATGGTTATTTGACATGTGATTTATCTTTTATTTGTTAAATGATAATTCATGGAATATTAGATAATAATGTGATTTATCCTAATTTGTTTGGGATAATCATTTTATTTATCTTTTATTTGGAATAAAGGATTAATGAAATAATTATCTCTTAATTATTTAATCCTTGGAGGACAAGGTTTACTCTCCTATATAAAGAGAGTTCTCCCAAGCCTCAACACACTTGGCAAATTTCGAAATATACACTTGAAAAGAGAGAAATAATTAGTTTTCTTGTCTTGGGTTTTAGAAGAAGAAAAACTCTAAGTTTTTCTTGGTGTTGCATATCAAGGAGGCTCGTGTATCAAGAAGGGTGTCCACTAACCGCCGTTTGGAGAACACATCGGAAGATCTTGGCTTCTCTTCCTACTATTGGTAACATGATCTAAACCCCCTTGTAGTTGTTAAATCCTTTAATTATGTATTGTAATATATAAATCGTGATCCATCCGCTGTGCGTAGATCTAATTCGTTTAGATCTAAGAACCTGCATCCTTCAACCGGTCCATCTAATCATGTGGTACTTTCCCAATATGCTTTTGACCTCTAGTGATTTCCAAAATCCTTATAAGCTACCCCTTCATCATTTGCACAATGATGTGGTATCGGCTTCCAAATCTAGAATCACTCCCAGATATGAAAAGGAATTCCTTAAGCTATATCGCCTCTATAGCTACTTCAAAAGCCGCTAATCACCCAACTAGTTAAAGTCTAGTTGGCGTTGCTGGATTCCCCCAGGCAATAGCTTCAACACAAGAGTAAACACTGAGCCCGAGATCGACTTAACGATCATCCTCAATCTGACTTAAAGTCAAAATTAGTGTGTCACACATATCCAAGTTCACACATGAATATGTCCGCATATTATTCCTCGTTCTCTTCAAGATACTAAAGGACATACTAAACTTGCTTTGTTAACCGCCGAATCTAAGATTCGATCAAAGTTGACGTTCAATAACCTGACCATCTTTTACTAGAAAGAGAATTTATCCTATTTCTCTTGATCCGAAGATTTAGAGAGTCATACCTGAGGCATAGGATAGAACTTCCTCGTTGAATGTTGCATACACAAATGCATCATCTTAACCAATAAGATGGATGGGAAACCAGTGACTTATTCTAATGAATTCGACCGAGTCAAACTCTTTAGAATGTTGTCCAAATCTCTGTTGCAGAGAATTGTGGCATTGTCAGATTCTGACTTCAGATAACACACCCATGTTGATTCCAACTGGTGCAGTGTTATCCTTCACAAACACTAATATATGTATTCACCACTTGTACTAAAATTGATATACAGTCTACAAAAGACTTATCAATATTCTGGTCAAATCAACATATTATAGAAATATATGACTTCCAATGACCGAGAGGTTTGCTTTTTATCCACAAAGGACATAAGCCTTGACAGTCATCCTGTCATAAGTTCATAAGGCAATACCCTTTTGTTCCGAATGAATCCAGACTCCGTTTATTTGGCAAGAAAATCTCAGGGAATCACCCCTATTTTCTGCTTTTGAACGAAATCATGCAATACTAAGTGGTAAGAGAGTCCAAGGTCTGATTAACTCTCTACTTCTTAGGGAATTACCCCTAGACCACTCAAGCTTTGCTCTGAAAGATAAACTTTCCTATTCATTCTAATCTTTTCCGTGTAGATCCAATTACTCCCACTGGGCCTGAGACGCTCAGGTGGTTCTACAAGAGTATGAACAAAACTGGAGTACCGAACTCCATTCACAGGGTTATGGCTATTAAACCAACCTCTATTATCAGAATCCTATACTGCTCACAAAAGGGCCATAGGTCATCAATCGATCCTCATACTACAAAGTCCGCAGAACCCGTAATGGGTAATGGATAAACCATACTCCCAATACTTACTGGGTGGATCGAAATTCTGATCTAGTTTAGTAGTGTTTTAGTGTTATCACCAACAACCGATGTTGGATGTGGTCTGATTTTAATCAGTTAGTAACTACCTTGAGTAAACGTACTTCAAGGTTCAAGGTTTTGCAGTTCATGGACTCTATCAGAAATGATGCAACAGTATAACTGTCCCTTCCCGATTTCAAGAATCCTATATCTAAATTTTATACACAATAGGTTAAAAGATATATCACGAATGGTCATTGACCGAACGTATGCGCAAAATTCCCAGTCTTACCTTCAAGCACCGTGTGCTAAATGCTTATATATACGGAAGTGGGGTGAACCGAATCCACACCTTATCCGTAAATTCCAAAGCTTATTCTAGGTAGACTTCTCGGTCTTACATTTCAATGTAGACCGTTATTTCGCTTCCAATATCTTTATTGAGTTAAGCAATGTATTGTAGCACATCAAAAACTATATAAGGCAATTTAACAGTTTCTCACTTTAGTGAGAACATGTCACAATGAGGCAGGCTGAGCATCAGTCTCGAGGACTATGAATGGCCTATTCCGAGTATAGAATACTCTATCTCTGTTGAAAACAGAGAAACCTCAAAATATTTTGGATAAACTTTCCGGAGTGTTTGAATAGTTGTCAGACAAGAAGTCACTACTCGGAAGCTCCTACTAGCTTGTATCTTTCATCAGACCCCGAAGGTCGTCATGAACAAGCTATGTTACTTCTTTATAACCATTATCCTTTCCCGATTGAAAGGAAACTTTGTCATTGAACCTTTGAGACAATATAACCGGATCGGGAGAAAGGAATCACCCTGAGCCAGTCTTCAGGTCTTGTCTTTTAGGGACTATGCACTAACTATGGAATATGAAGAAGCGTTTATCTAAATATCGAAACCAATTGCTTTTAATAGTTCTTAAGATGTGTTTTATATACATATTTCAGCAGTTCTAAGTGGTTTTGACTTTATCAACCAAAAATCCGAGTCTTGGATTCGTACTACAAATGGTATATTCACTTTCTATACGACAAACAAATTATCGAATAGAAGGTAAATCCATTCGTCCCAACGAATCTTAAGCATAAAATAATTTTTCCGCGATATCCAAGGATTGAATCCGAAATTCATTTCCTTATATCACTCCCACTATTCTAGCTAAAATTAACTGCCCGTTGTTTACTCTTTTAATCGTTAAATGCACTGCTACCTTGTTCTTCCAAAGAACTTAGCTCGAGAAAATCACTAAGGATTCATAGGTTGGTGATCCAAAATCACTGTCCTTATCCTATGATTTTCAGTTAATTAATTTTCGGTTCAGCCTTAAAGTTTTCTCAGTTTAGATGACTAACACTTTTAGACATATTCTCCCATTCTTGACTTTCCGTGAATGGAAACAAGTCTTGAACCGGCGGTTCGTTTGAGTAGACACTACTCTTGAACCGTGGGATGTCTATTTCGAGTGTTACTCGTCGGGACTTCTCGGATTTTTTAATATACCAGAAAAAACAATAAATCATAACATTAAAGCTCCCACTAGTTTATCGGTTCCAAATACCGTCTAACGAGCAATGCTTTATTTTTTAAGATTTTCTGATTTTTTCTATTAGAAAATCTTTCGTACATTGTTCCAATGTTTCCAGAAAAACAACAAATCATAGAACTCCCACTAGTTCATCGATTCCAAATATCGTCCAACTAGCTACATTTCATGACTTTCCGGTTTTTCAATTAGAACGGTTACGTGTGTAGTCAGTTACACTTTTCTAATGTTCTAGAAAAACAACAAATCATAAAGCTCCCACTAGTTCATCGATTCCAAATATCGTCCAACTAGCGACACTTCATGATTTTCCGATTTTTCAATTAGAAAATTACTCGTGTAATCACTACTCACTAAAAATTCACTAGAAGAATTTCAAAGTCCGAAATCACCTTTGATCAAACTAAGTTTGTCTTCCGTTTGACACGAATGATACTAGTGACATACCTGTATGTCACTCAGGTTTTTAAAAGGCTTAAGAGAAAATATCTCTTTCGAAAATAATTGCATTATCGATTAACTAGTTCAACGTCCTAGTTACTTTCCACTTTTTAACGAAGTCAATACTAGTCAATTAATAATTTTTAAGCAATTTAGTAAGGGATATAATGCTGTAAATAAAATGACATATATTAATTCAAGTTTAACACTACTTTATAAGTTTATTTTAGGAATTGTAAACTATAATTAAGTCTACTCTACCATTCCAAGGTTTTAACCTCGCATCTAAGGGCCGCCGTAGGGTAGGTCAAAGAGATGACGGTTAAATCGAGACAATCTCATCAATGAATAACTTGTGAGAATCGAACATCCCACGAGAATCGAACATCCCTTTATTCATTGACTACCTTCCTTTTTTAGCCTAGATATTATCAAGAATATCCTTGATGAGTGTGACCTACTATATCGGATGTCTTAGGTACGCCCCGAGTGTGCCGTCATAGGATAGGTCAGTGACCCGACGAGTACCCGGAAATCCTATCCTTTCGGAGACCAAGCCATGAATATTGATAGGGGTGAACACCATCCGTAGGGGGACGAAATCAAAGCGCCGTGAGGCGTCACCCTTCTCTCACTTACTTGTATCTATAGTAGAGGCCGTGGGGATGGCTGTCGCCTCCCCCGCTCCCACTCAATATTTTGGAAGTGGTGGTGGGTTAACTAACCACGTCTTTTTGATGTTAACATAAAAGCACATAAAATCAAGGATTCCGAATGGTGTCGGTAAAATAGGCAAGCCTACCCGTCCTATTCGTTGGAACATACGTGACAGTCGGACGAAATCGGGTCAAGAGAGCCCCATTGAGATAAGAAGGAATCACCCCTCCGCTCGCCGGTGTAGCTTAGTCTTGCCGGATCCCCGTGCATACATCACACTGGGAGGGTTAAGTCGGTCGAGCGAAGCTCAGATGACCACCCAACCTATAGGCGAACCGTTTTCATCCAAGATTTATTGTTCTTTTACCATCATTCAATCTCGTTAACACTACGAATCGAAAACGTGATCTCGTTTGGGCTTTTAAGGCGGTTCACCGAGAACACACACCGAAAGGCTTAACGATTTCATAACCCGTCCTCGGATCTTTAATTAGTTACTAAATTAATTAATTACCACGTATTAATTAAATTTCAACTAATTACGCGAGTTTGTATACATGCCTATTTTAATTACCAAAAATTAAAATTCTACATGTATGCATGGAGTGGATTTATGATATGATGCATGTCATGGCAATTCCGATTTTATTTCTATTTTATGATCAAACACATAAAAAATAAATTGCGGAAAATTTAAACACCGAGATGGATCGTTGGTACCCCCGACTAACCTATTTTCTAAGGAAAAAGTAAAACTAATTCTAAGTCTTCAAATCTCGATCTTCGATCTTGATCTTGAAACTTCCGGATCTCAAACCTTCGATCTTGACACGAACCACAAACGACTAGGAGAGGGGGCCGTAATATGCCAATATATTTAAAATCTATATTATCAAATTGTTTAATAAAAACTTATTATTATTATTATTTTTTTAATGAGGCAGCATCGGTCAAATCCTTAAATTTTTTTTTTTTAAATTATTGCATGCCTTTCGGCCATGCTAAATTAGGTAAAAAAGAATAGATTGCCGTGAACAAAAATTGCCGTGACCAATTTTTTTTTGCCGGAAAAAAAATAAAATAAAACAATCGGCCTCCTCCCGTTTTTTCCTTCTTGATGATCTTCAATACCATGATCTTCAACACATCATCTTCGTCGTCTCGAACCCGTATCAAAATTAAAATTACAAAGAAACCATCTTTACAATTTTCGAGTTGCATAAAATTAAATTACAAGTCCTATGCTCAAGTGATACTAATCAAAAGAGCTACAAAATAGATCTACGGATAAAAAATACCAACCCCAATCCATCTCTTCAACCAAGACATTCATAAAAAAAATTTAAACATGCATCGGCCCCTATAAAAATAAATTGGGACAAAAAATCTACATGTTTACCACTCCTAGATCTAATATTTTATACGTATAAATATAGATCACCAGGCGACTGATACCACTGTTAGTAATACCAGCCGCAACGGAAGCGATTTAAGGATCTAGATCTATAAATTACACGTAATAAAATAACTAGATCTTCTCTACAAGGGGGTTGTAGAACATACCTCTTGGATCTCAAAATCCAAGTAGAAGAACCGCAATAGGAAGAACAAAAGAAAGTATGTAGAGCACCACGATCTTCCGCACGTGTGATCCGAGCAACTCCCGGTGGAAGGAAATCCTCGTCTCGAATCCTACCGATATGCTACCCGGAAAACCTCCAAGATTTTCCTTCTTATTCCCCTTGGCCGAAAATTTATCTTCCCTCTCTCTAAGAGATGAAGTTGAAATTTCTATAGTATTTTAGGCTTGGGAGAACTCTCTTTATATAGGAGAGTAATCCTTGTCCTCCAAAGATTTTATTTTGCAAATAAATAAATCCAATAAATAAAAGATAATCTCATAATATTCTAGAACAAATCTAGAATAATATTTATCTTTATTTCTTACCATAAATATTTATCCAATAAATATTTTGTGCACATGTCTTATTAATCCACAAGAAAACTAAATTCTTGTTTCCTAAAACATGCCTTGGCCGAAAATTGTTATTGACCTAGTCAATATATAATTTTCGGCCACAACACTAATTTTGCCAAGATTATGAAAAATGTCTTTTTCACATATTTAATTATTTAGCCCAACTAATTTAATAGTCCACTAAACAATTAATTCACATATCGTTTTAATTAAATTCGAAGAAGAACTAAATTAATATTATTAGGATTCGACGTCGAGAATAGCTATGTTATATTGGAGGCACGTCGGGGACCATGGACTAGTAATCAGCGGCTCCGATAAATCAAATAAATAATTATCTTACGAACAGAATAATTATATTCGATAAATCAATCACAGGAATATGCCACCATAATCCCGTGACTGCACTCCTCCGATTATAAGATTATATTTATCTCCTCACGAGAATGATAATAAGCGTCCATTGGTATAATCATTGCATATGGATTAATCCTCCATAGACTGTTCATTCTAAATCGGGAAGTTACCGTTAACCCTTTTCAGAACCACTTATCCTTATTTACCCTTAACCCCCTAGTGATCAATTAATTCATACAACTCACTGGTAGCTAATCAGTGTAATATGAACTCCATGGATCGATCAGTTTCTAGGATTAACAAATAAGGCAATTGTTGATTGAGGTCAAGCTAAATTAACTCGATGCCTAAATAACCACTAGCAAGTGAACTAGGTTCAATCGCAGTATAGCTAAATAGAGTCTAGGTCGATCCCACAGAGAATCAATTTGTGGATCCTAACTTAAATAGTCAACCTATTTATTTCGCTTGACAAAGACGGTCTATGACCAACATAGGATACGAGAAAAGAAAGACACACTCAAACATATAAACAAATAACGTAATCAACTGCCCAATTATAACCGTAATCATTTGGATCTAGACAATTTATATAACAACAAGACTTATCAACTATTAATCCGTTCATATCCGTTTATATTGGCTACGGGAGTCATCCTCTAAAACTTGACGTAGCACCGGTAGGTCACTAGATCACTGTGATATTGTTACGTGACTTCGCCTTTTAAGTGCCTCCATCTCATATAACTCACACGCCTACGACTCTAAGGATGCCGATATTAACCGTACACCTCGTCTAGGCAACATTCCTATGGTTAGGCGTACTTCCTAAACGTTCACTCAAACTCTCGTCCAACTAACAATTACCAAGTTATAATCTCATGCTAGTTTACGATCTACGTATAAACAAGGTGCGCGCAATTCCCTAATATAAACCTACCTAGATAATGCTGAACGTCCGTGAAGATCAATTCATAAGCCCACCTAAGAGTTTTATATCGGTATTTCCTTTTTACACGTTTTAATTAAATTAAGCGAGTAACGTAGCCATAGCCATACCTACTGAGATAACATATTCAATTAAGCTAATCTAATCATAAAGACGTGACTGATTAACGGATGAAGCAGGGTCAGAGGCTCTCGGTCGACCGAATGCATAGGCTCGGTCGACCGAGAGACACCACTCAGTCACCCGAGTGCTCCACTCCCCAGATTATACCCCTGAATATATCTCTCAGCGTTTCTCATACAAATCGGATTAAATATTGATTCGTCAGGCAATCATATAAACTAATCTAAATACACGTAATCAAACACGTAGATTCATCCATAGATGTTAGGAAGAGGACGTAGGGTACGAGATCCTCATAGACAAGGCATCAACACCTCCCTAACGTCATAGCCTAGATCTACATCATCTAGCTATGAATAACTACTCAAACAATTAAAGCATAATTGGGAAATGAATTACTAAAAGAAAACAAGAAGAGAAACTAGGGCTTACATTATTGCGCCCCCAGCTCTCCCACACGCCTAAAGAATCCTTATTTGCTTGTATGTATATATGAATGAATTGGTATTGGTGTGTTTTTAAAAAATACAAAGGACTTGTGTTTATATAGAGCTACAGCCGACTTAAGAAGACCGACTTAAATGTGGAAAACACTAAACCCTAACCGCCTCAAACAATGTGCCGGACTCTCGCCGGACTTCGGGCCCGCTCGGTCGACCGAATGCATAGGCTCGGTCGACCGAGCCTTGTATCTTTTTGGGCTTCCTTCTTGTTTCGTCTTGGGCTCTCGAACTTGTCCGCAATTAATTGATGGCATAGCTTCTCCGAAGTCCATCCTTGCACTCCCAAATGAGTTACTACAAATATAGCATAAAATACAGTCTGTAACATCAAATAATACAATAAAACCTCTAAATACATAATAACGAATCGTAACTCTCGGCATATGCAAATTAAGCGTATTACGACTTATTATTACTCTATTATAGCTCTTTTAAACTAGAATCGGGGATAAAGATCATAGAATAACGGGCACAAAATGACCGTTATCAACTACCCCCCACTTAGCCTTTGATCGTCCCGATCAAAATATTAATAAGTCATTCCTCATACAAACATTTTCCAATGGTCACATTATACTAACACAAGAAACTCGAATCAACTCATACCATTTATGCTCATAAGATATTCATTATTCACTATTCATCATGAATCGAAGTGATGTGTGCATGTGCATTAAGTTTTAGATATTCGTAGCAAGATTAGAGTTTATGCAAACTTTGCCGTCTTATCGTATCAACGTCAATATTCCCATTTCTTTAGCCTTTTATTTGTTGAAGCACTAGAATAATAAGCAAGAGCGTATCTATCGGGTTTTTGGACTTGGAGACCGAGAAAAAAATACTCAAAGCCTCTATAGAAGTAAAAAAAAATTTCAATCTTCCATATCTTCGAATACTACCAATCTCAAGGGAGAAAACTTTTTCGTATCCCCCTATCTTAGATCAAATATAGCATCAAATATTACCACAAGCGCTAGGCTACTTTGGTAACTTACTACAAGCCCAGTGCTTTAGTATTATCAACATAGGTGCGTCTCAAGCTTATTACTCAGCTTTTGTGGCTAGAATTTTTGGAACACATCAGACGATAAATTTGACACTAGGTAAGCATAACCAATTATCTATGCAATGTACGCATAATTTTTTCATTTTTATAATAAGCGTAGTACAACTCGATTCATTTATCGAATAATTGAATAATAAACAACTACTCGCAACGGACAATATGAATATCATTAAGTTTACTAATCAATAAATCGCAGAAGTATAAAGTGATCACGTACTCATGAAATATGGTTTATTTCTTATTAGATATAATTATCAGGAACTCACCAAGGTAAATGTGATTCTAAGTTTAAAAGTTTAAATTTTACTAATTACTCATTTATTATATTATTTGATATATATGTATATAGATCCTTATTCGAGCAAGCTAAGTGAGCTAAGTGACTCGTACCCCCCACTTAAACCATGCATTGTCCTCAATGTATAACAATAAAGAGCAAAAATAGGAACTTAGCTCTGGATAAGCGCGGGAGCGGAACAAGTCTCGGGAATTCGGCAAAGTCTAACAGGCACAGGCAATGGCCGCTAGCAAGGCAGAAGAATAATCACTGCAACATGCATCTTAAACAAAGCTCGAAACTCGTTACAGGATTAGTCCAAATAGTAATAATCAGAAAAAGGGACCGTAAAAGAGATAACAAATTCCTTAAACATTTTCAAGTCCATAAATTCATGATTACATGTCAATATATTTCAGCAAGTCCAAAACATTACATGAGTTCGAATTTAGGAAGTAGTGAAACCTATTCTATATAACACGACACACTAGAAGAAACCAGTCAAAATAAAAACGCGTTAATCATAGGAAATGCAAATACGGAAATACAAATGCTTAATCCCAAAATCCTGGAGCATTGGGATCATAAGGCCCATAATTAGGATTGAATGGTGCTAGTTGCAAATTGTTCGGGCCGGCTTCGTCAGCAATGTCCACGGGCTCCCCTGCTTGTGCTTGATCGTGGCCGTGAACGATAGGTGGTGCGATAGAATTTAAAGATAAGATAGGCATTGGCCCCACATAGGAATCGCTGCCTAACACTGGGCACTCGGCTCCCTCACAGAATGTAGTAATCAGTAAACCAAAAGGTAAGGTGTGCCGAGGCTCGAGAGCATCGTCTGTCATTTCCTTGCGTATCAATGCCCCCACGTTCACGGGCCATCCCATGTATAACCAATAAAGCAGAGTGGCATGGGCATAATAGACCGTAGATACATGCTTGGCCGGAAAGAGATTAGAACGGATAAGCCGATGAAGGCATTTATCCTCCCATCTCCTAAAATCGGGTTCCGCAAATGTGCAGGCTACCTCTCCTATAGTCCAATCTATCCCCAGATAAGCACCAACTTCCTCCAACCAAGCGTGGGACCCGTCAAATGTCACCATATACTCTGGCCCGTCCTCCGAGATATCCAGACCAGAATAAGCATTAAATGTTCCCGGAGAAATTACAATGGGTCGTCCACGAATAGTAACAATATTGGTGTCGGGATGTACGCGTAAGTAAGCATAAAATTCCCTTACCCAATTGACGTTGACTCGGCCGGGGGGAGCCACGACATCTCGCCACTGATAACGTTCCACTAATTCCAATAGCTCATCTCCACAATTATCCAAATCCAGTCCTCGAGCTCGATGTACAGGGGCATTCGAGAAATTATTAATAAATGAAGCATATACCTCCCGACTCGCGAATTGTGGTACCCCGTTGATTAATGGTATGTCGCCTTCAACTGCTATAAATTGGGCGGCTCTGCGTCTTCTTGGTGGCATTCTGACAGACAGGCGGCACATCAGCGGACGACAGCAGCAGGGCGACTCTCGGTCGACCGAGAGTAATCACTCGGTTGACCGAGTGCTGAATTCGATCTGAACTGGTGGCTAATCAAGTGTTTCTGGCTCTGTATCCTGCCAGTGACTGAGTTGGCCGATCAGAAAAGGTTTCGACAGCTCCTTTGCGATTAAAAAAATGAAAAGTGAGTGAGATGGTGTAATGGATGAAGATTTTCAAAATATTTCCATTTGATTTCTACAAGGATTTGGGGAAAAGGTAGGTGGAGAATTTGGATGAAGAAAATGGAGAAGAGGATGAATGGGTTAAATAGAAAAAGAGGAAATTGAAAGTGGAATGTGATTGGTGGATAAGAATGGTTGGGGATTGATGAGATGTAACGGTGGAATTTGAAAGTTTAAATTGAAAGAATAAAGAAATTGGGAAGAGGAAAGGTGTATGGGGATATATAGAAATAAATGGTGTTGACCATTTAATTATGACACACCGGAAATTAACTACAACATATAACCATGTCATAACTATTATTTCACCTTTTCAATTCCTACCGCAAAATTATCCCAACCGACAAGTTGTCCCAAGCACAAAAACAATCTCATTCTTTTCATAAATAAAAACAATCTGGCCTACAGTATTTAAAATAACGCATTTCTATTTCCTTAATCGACATTTTTTTTACAAAGACTCGGTTACTACACCCTACTTCACGTAAAAACGATTCGAATAAAAAAAAAGATTTTTTGCACATCCTTAACTCAGCAGTCGTCGGAACACGGCAAAAATAAAAAAAAACTTCTTATCGTTTCACGCTACTTTTATTATTTTTTAAAAAAAAAAAGAAAAAGAAATAAAAATGACGAAAAATAGAAATAGTTCTACAGTTTAAGTCAGTAGCTTGACTTTCCATAAATCATCACTTTCTACGAACTGCTCTTGGCTTGCCAGGTTTTCACCCGGTTAGCCTTTACCGAAAATGTCTTGCTGTCCTTTTGCACGAGTGCCTTTCCGCGAGATGTGAGTCCAACGAAAAGACAGTCGAACTGTCCATCCAAGCAAGCTCCAACTTTCGTGATTGTCTCAGAACTAGATAAGCTCTCTTTAGCACGAACTATACGGGTTCGTTTCTTTGCTTGCTTCCTTCTATCCTTGGGTCTGGAGAAAGGCAGGCTTTCAGGATTATGATTTTCTAGAACAGGGGTAGTCTCGACAGCTTTCTCACGACTCAGAACTGTAAGGGTCTCATCTCTTTCTTCTATCTCGTCATCAGTACTTTTTTCTGAGTCCGGAGTCAAATCTGGTTTCGAATTACCACCTCCTATAACATTTACGCTCACCGGAATAGGGAAATCTGGATTCCTCGTCCCATAGGTCTCAGAACCCTTAGCATCGAAAAATGTAATCTCACGCCTGGACATACGAATTAGGGCTCTAGAAGTATTGATAAAGGCTCTCCCTAAAATGATAGGGCAGTGAGGGTGCTCATCTATATCCATGACAACTATATCTATCTTAAACCTGAGCTGTCCTATGCCAATGATCATATTATTCATATTTCCAGACATGATCGTTCTGGTCCTATCCGCAAACCTAACTTGCAATGAAGTATTTGTGGGGGTAAGGATTAGATTTCTCTCACAAAAACTCTTCGGGAAAATGTTTAGACTCGAGCCAGAATCTATCAAAGCCAACCCTAGGCATGTTCTTTCTAAGGTAACCTCTACCATAAATGCTCCTGGGTCATCTAGTTTCGGCATCAACCGAGCTTCATTCTCAATATGTGCTGCATCTCTGGGACAGACGACTATAGGGCGATTTAGGTCTATGCTAACCTTAGAATCAGATTCTATATCTGTCATGTGATGCATGTAGTCATATCCTGAGTTTGAATCTGAAGAAATCTCTTCAGGATTTAACTTGGACATACCTCTATATATGTAAGCTTCTTTAGACTCTTTTGTCTTCTTAGCTTCTTGAATTCTTGCCTTCATCTTCGCTATTCTCTCCTTGAGTTTAGGTGTCAACGGTTTTCTTGGTGTGGTTTTGGTTCTCAGCACCAAGACTTCTTCTCCTCGAACCTCAGAAGACTGATGTGATGACATTTTTCTAAACAGTTCGCTTGAGTGATTCCTTCTGATTAGCTGCATCATAAGAAAAACAACAAACGGTCATTGAACTAACAGGAAGTATGATTACTCATATTGCTGCTAGGCTTATAACCTACTACTGAGAAAAAACAGAATCTCAGGGGGAAGACAACTGTCAGAAAATAGAAAATGGGTGCGGTCGACCGAGTGATACCGTTCGGTCGACCGAAAATATAGATTATTTTATTATATATATATAAAAAATTATTATTAATAATAATTTTTTATTTTATTTAAAGAAAACAGATAAACGAAATAATTAAGTAGATTATTTAAGCAATTGGACCATTGATTCCCCGGAAACGGCGCCAAAAACTTGATTGAGGTCAAGTTAAATTAACTCGATGCCTAAATAACCACTAGCAAGTGAACTAGGTTCAATCGCAGTATAGCTAAATAGAGTCGAGGTCGATCCCACAGAGAATCAATTTGTGGATCCTAACTTAAATAGTCAACCTATTTATTTCGCTTGACAAAGACGGTCTATGACCAACATAGGATACGAGAAAAGAAAGACACACTCAAACATATAAACAAATAACGTAATCAACTGCCCAATTATAACCGTAATCATTTGGATCTAGACAATTTATATAACAACAAGACTTATCAACTATTAATCCGTTCATATCCGTTTATATTGGCTACGGGAGTCATCCTCTAAAACTTGACGTAGCACCGGTAGGTCACTAGATCACTGTGATATTGTTACGTGACTTCGCCTTTTAAGTGCCTCCATCTCATATAACTCACACGCCTACGACTCTAAGGATGCCGATATTAACCGTACACCTCGTCTAGGCAACATTCCTATGGTTAGGCGTACTTCCTAAATGATCACTCAAACTCTCGTCCAACTAACAATTACCAAGTTATAATCTCATACTAGTTTACGATCTACGTATAAACAAGGTGCGCACAATTCCCTAATATAAACCTACCTAGATAACGCTGAACGTCCGTGAAGATCAATTCATAAGCCCACCTAAGAGTTTTATATCGGTATTTCCTTTTTACACGTTTTAATTAAATTAAGCGAGTAACGTAGCCATAGCCATACCTACTGAGATAATAGATTCCATTAAGCTAATCTAATCATAAAGACGTGACTGATTAACGGATGAAGCAGGGTCAGAGGCTCTCGGTCGACCGAATGCATAGGCTCGGTCGACCGAGAGACACCACTCAGTCACCCGAGTGCTTCACTCCCCAGATTACACCCCTGAATATATCTCTCAGCGTTTCTCATACAAATCGGATTAAATAGTGATTCGTCAGGCAATCATATAAACTAATCTAAATACACGTAATCAAACACGTAGATTCATCCATAGATGTTAGGAAGAGGACGTAGGGTATGAGATCCTCATAGACAAGGCATCAACACCTCCCTAACGTCAAAGCCTAGATCTACATCATCTAGCTATGAATAACTACTCAAACAATTAAAGCATAATTGGGAAATGAATTACTAAAAGAAAACAAGAAGAGAAACTAGGGCTTACATTATTGCGCCCCCAGCTCTCCCACACGAATAAAGAATCCTTATTTGCTTGTATGTATATATGACTGAATTGGTATTGGTGTGTTTTTAAAAAATACAAAGGACTTGTGTTTATATAGAGCTACAGCCGACTTAAGAAGACCGACTTAAATGTGGAAAACACTAAACCCTCACCGCCTCAAACAATGTGCCGGACTTCTGCTGGACTTCAGGCCCGCTCGGTCGACCGAATGCATAGGCTCGGTCGACCGAGCCTTGTATCTTTTTGGGCTTCCTTCTTGTTTCGTCTTGGGCTCTTTGAACTTGTCTGCAATTAATTGATGGCATAGCTTCTCCGAAGTCCATCCTTGCACTCCCAAATGAGTTACTACAAATATAGCATAAAATACAGTCTGTAACATCAAATAATACAATAAAACCTCTAAATACATAATAACGAATCGTAACTCTCGGCATATGCAAATTAAGCGTATTACGACTTATTATTACTCTATTATAGCTCTTTTAAACTAGAATCGGGGATAAAGATCATAGAATAACGGTCACAAAATGACCGTTATCAACTACCCCCCACTTAGCCTTTGATGGTCCTGATCAAAATATTAATAAGTCATTCCTCATACAAACATTTTCCAATGGTCACATTATACTAACACAAGAAACTCGAATCAACTCATACCATTTATGCTCATAAGATATTCATTATTCACTATTCATCATGAATCGAAGTGATGTGTGCATGTGCATTAAGTTTTAGATATTCGTAGCAAGATTAGAGTTTATGCAAACTTTGCCGTCTTATTGTATCAACGTCAGTATTCCCATTTCTTTAGCCTTTTATTTGTTGAAGCACTAGAATAATAAGCAAGAGCGTATCTATCGGGTTTTGGAATTGGAGACCGAGAAAAAAATACTCAAAGCCTCTATAGAAGTAAAAAAAAATTCAATCTTCTATATCTTCGAATACTACCAATCTCAAGGGAGAAAACTTTTTCGTATCCCCCTATCTTAGATCAAATATAGCATCAAATATTACCACAAGCGCAAGGCTACTTTGGTAACTTACTACAAGCCCAGTGCTTTAGTATTATCAACACAGGTGCGTCTCAAGCTTATTACTCAGCTTTTGTGGCTAGAATTTTTGGAACACATCAGACGATAAATTTGACACTAGGTAAGCATAACCAATTATCTATGCAATGTACACATAATTTTTTCATTTTTATAATAAGCGTAGTACAACTCGATTCATTTATCGAATAATTGAATAATAAACAACTACTCGCAACGGACAATATGAATATCATTAAGTTTACTAATCAATAAATCGCAGAAGTATAAAGTGATCACGTACTCATGAAATATGGTTTATTTCTTATTAGATATAATTATCAGGAACTCACCAAGGTAAATGTGATTCTAAGTTTAAAAGTTTAAATTTTACTCATTACTCATTTATTATATTATTTGATATATATATGTATATAGATCCTTATTCGAGAAAGCTAAGTGAGCTAAGTGACTCGTACCCCCCACTTAAACCATGCATTGTCCTCAATGTATAACAATAAAGAGCAAAAATAGGAACTTAGCTCTGGATAAGCGCGGGAGCGGAACAAGTCTCGGGAATTCGGCAAAGTCTAACAGGCACAGGCAATGGCCGCAAGCAAGGCAGAAGAATAATCACTGCAACATGCATCTTAAACAAAGCTCGAAACTCGTTACAGGATTAGTCCAAATAGTAATAATCAGAAAAAGGGACCGTAAAAGAGATAACAAATTCCTTAAACATTTTCAAGTCCATAAATTCATGATTACATGTCAATATATTTCAGCAAGTCCAAAACATTACATGAGTTCGAATTTAGGAAGTAGTGAAACCTATTCTATATAACACGACACACTAGAAGAAACCAGTCAAAATAAAAACGCGTTAATCATAGGAAATGCAAATACGGAAATACAAATGCTTAATCCCAAAATCCTGGAGCATTGGGATCATAAGGCCCATAATTAGGATTGAATGGTGCTAGTTGCAAATTGTTCGGGCCGGCTTCGTCAGCAATGTCCTCGGGCTCCCCTGCTTGTGCTTGATCGTGGCCGTGAACGATAGGTGGTGCGACAGAATTTAAAGATAAGATAGGCATTGGCCCCACATAGGAATCGCTGCCTAACACTGGGCACTCGGCTCCCTCACAGAATGTAGTAATAATTGAACCAAAAGGTAAGGTGTGCCGAGGCTTGAGAGCATCGTCTGTCATTTCCTTGAGTATCAATGCCCCCACGTTCACGGGACATCCCATGTATAACCAATAAAGCATAGTGGCATGGGCCTAATAGACCGTAGATACATGCTTGGCCGGAAAGAGATTAGAACGGATAAGCCGATGAAGGCATTTATCCTCCCATCTCCTGAAATCGGGTTCTGCAAATGTGCGGGCTACCTCCCCTATAGTCCAATCTATCCCTAGATAAGCACCAACTTCCTCCAACCAAGCGTGGGACCCGTCAAATGTCACCATATACTCTGGCCCGTCCTCCGAGATATCCAGACCAAAATAAGCATTAAACGTTCCCGGAGAAATTACAATGGGTCGTCCACGAATAGTAACAATATTGGTGTCGGGATGTACGCGTAAGTAAGCATAAAATTCCCTTACCCAATTGACGTTGACTCGGCCGGGGGGTGCCACGACATCTCGCCACTGATAACGTTCCACTAATTCCAATAGCTCATCTCCACAATTATCCAAATCCAGTCCTCGAGCTCGATGTACAGGGGCATTCGAGAAATTATTAATAAATGAAGCATATACCTCCCGACTCGCGAATTGTGGTACCCCGTTGATTAATGGTATGTCGCCTTCAACTGCCACAAATTGGGCAGCTCTGCGTCTTCTTGGTGGCATTCTGACAGACAGGCGGCACAGCAGCGGACGGCAGCAGCAGGGCGACTCTCGGTCGACCGAGAGTAATCACTCTGTTGACCGAGTGCTGAATTCGATCTGGACTGGTGGCTAACCAAGTGTTTCTGGCTCTGTATCCTCCCCGTGACTGAGTTGGCCGATCAGAAAAGGTTTCGACAGCTCCTTTGCGATTAAAAAAATGAAAAGTGAGTGAGATGGTGTAATGGATGAAGATTTTCAAAATATTTCCATTTGATTTCTACAAGGATTTGGGGAAAAGGTAGGTGGAGAATTTGGATGAAGAAAATGGAGAAGAGGATGAATGGGTTAAATAGGAAAAGAGGAAATTGAAAGTGGAATGTGATTGGTGGATAAGAATGGTTGGGGATTGATGAGATGTAACGGTGGAATTTGAAAGTTTAAATTGAAAGAATAAAGAAATTGGGAAGAGGAAAGGTGTATGGGGATATATAGAAATAAATGGTGTTGACCATTTAATTATGACACACCGGAAATTAACTACAACATATAACCATGTCATAACTATTATTTCACTTTTTCAATTCCTACCGCAAAATTATCCCAACCGACAAGTTGTCCCAAGCACAAAAACAATCTCATTCTTTTCATAAATAAAAACAATCTGGCCTACAGTATTTAAAATAACGCATTTCTATTTCCTTAATCGACATTTTTTTACAAAGACTCGGTTACTACACCCTACTTCACGTAAAAACGATTCGAATAAAAAAAAAGATTTTTTGCACATCCTTAACTTAGCAGTCGTCGGAACACGGCAAAAATAAAAAAACTTCTTATCGTTTAACGCTACTTTTATTATTTTTTTTTTAAAAAGAAAAAGAAATAAAAATGACGAAAAATAGAAATAGTTCTACAGTTTAAGTCAGTAGCTTGACTTTCCATAAATCATCACTTTCTACGAACTGCTCTTGGCTTGCCAGGTTTTCACCCGGTTAGCCTTTACCGAAAATGTCTTGCTGTCCTTTTGCACGAGTGCCTTTCCGCGAGATGTGAGTCCAACGAAAAGACAGTCGAACTGTCCATCCAATCAAGCACCAACTTTCGTGATTGTCTCAGAACTAGATAAGCTCTCTTTAGCACGAACTCTACGGGTTCGTTTCTTTGCTTGCTTCCTTCTATCCTTGGGTCTGGAGAAAGGCGGGCTTTCAGGATTATGATTTTCTAGAACAGGGGTAGGCTCGACAGCTTTCTCACGACTCAGAACTGTAAGGGTCTCATCTCTTTCTTCTATCTCGTCATCAGCACTTTTTTCTGAGTCCGGAGTCAAATCTGGTTTCGAATTACCACCTCCTATAACATTTACGCTCATCGGAATAGGGAATTCTGGATTCCTCGTCCCATAGGTCTCAGAACCCTTAGCATCGAAAAATGTAATCTCACGCCTGGACATACGAATTAGGGCTCTAGAAGTATTGATAAAGGCTCTCCCTAAAATGATAGGGCAGTGAGGGTGCTCATCTATATCTATGACAACTATATCTATCTTAAACCTGAGCTGTCCTATGCCAATGATCATATTATTCATATTTCCAGACATGATCGTTCTGGTCCTATCCGCAAACCTAACTTGCAATGGAGTATTTGTGGGGGTAAGGATTAGATTTCTCTCACAAAAACTCTTCGGGAAAATGTTCAGACTCGAGCCAGAATCTATCAAAGCCAACCCTAGGCATGTTCTTTCTAAGGTAACCTCTACCATAAATGCTCCTGGGTCATCTAGTTTCGGCATCAACCGAGCTTCATTCTCAATATGTGCTGCATCTCTGGGACAGACGACTATAGGGAGATTTAGGTCTATGCTAACCTCATAATCAGATTCTATATCTGACATGTGATGCATGTAGTCATATCCTGAGTCTGAATCTGAAGAAATCTCTTCAGGATTTAACTTGGACATACCTCTGTATATGTAAGCTTCTTTAGACTCTTTTGTCTTCTTAGCTTCTTGAATTCTTGCCTTCATCTTCGCTATTCTCTCCTTGAGTTTAGGTGTCAACGGTTTTTTGGTGTGGTTTTGGTTCTCAGCACCAAGACTTCTTCTCCTCGAACCTCAGAAGACTGATGTGATGACATTTTGCTAAACAGTTCGCTTGAGTGATTCCTTCTGATTAGCTGCATCATAAGACAAACAACAAACGGTCATTGAACTAACAGGCAGTATGATTACTCATACTGCTGCTAGGCTTATAACCAACTACTGAGGAAAAACAGAATCTCAAGGGGAAGACAACTGTCAGAAAATAGAAAATGGGTTCGGTCGACCGAGTGATACCGTTCGGTCGACCGAACATACAGATTATTTTATTATATATATATAAAAAATTATTATTAATAATTTTTTTTATTTTATTTAAAGAAAACAGATAAACGAAATAATTAAGTAGATTATTTAAGCAATTGGACCATTGATTCCCCGGAAACGGCGCCAAAAACTTGATTGAGGTCAAGTTAAATTAACTCGATGCCTAAATAACCACTAGCAAGTGAACTAGGTTCAATCGCAGTATAGCTAAATAGAGTCGAGGTCGATCCCACAGAGAATCAATTTGTGGATCCTAACTTAAATAGTCAACCTATTTATTTTGCTTGACAAAGACGGTCTATGACCAACATAGGATACGAGAAAAGAAAGACTCACTCAAACATATAAACAAATAACGTAATCAACTGCCCAATTATAACCGTAATCATTTGGATCTAGACAATTTATATAACAACAAGACTTATCAACTATTAATCCGTTCATATCCGTTTATATTGGCTACGGGAGTCATCCTCTAAAACTTGACGTAGCACCGGTAGGTCACTAGATCACTGTGATATTGTTACGTGACTTCGCCTTTTAAGTGCCTCCATCTCATATAACTCACACGCCTACGACTCTAAGGATGCCGATATTAACCGTACACCTCGTCTAGGCAACATTCCTATGGTTAGGCGTACTTCCTAAACAATCACTCAAACTCTCGTCCAACTAAAAATTACCAAGTTATAATCTCATGCTAGTTTACGATCTACGTATAAACAAGGTGCGCGCAATTCCCTAATATAAACCTACCTAGATAACGCTGAATGTCCGTGAAGATCAATTCATAAGCCCACCTAAGAGTTTTATATCGGTATTTCCTTTTTACACGTTTTAATTAAATTAAGCGAGTAACGTAGCCATAGCCATACCTACTGAGATAACATATTCAATTAAGCTAATCTAATCATAAAGACGTGACTGATTAACGGATGAAGCAGGGTCAGAGGCTCTCGGTCGACCGAATGCATAGGCTCGGTCGACCGAGAGACACCACTCAGTCACCCGAGTGCTCCACTCCCCAGATTACACCCCTGAATATATCTCTCAGCGTTTCTCATACAAATCGGATTAAATAGTGATTCGTCAGGCAATCATATAAACTAATCTAAATACACATAATCAAACACGTAGATTCATCCATAGATGTTAGGAAGAGGACGTAGGGTATGAGATCCTCATAGACAAGGCATCAACACCTCCCTAACGTCATAGCCCAGATCTACATCATCTAGCTATGAATAACTACTCAAACAATTAAAGCATAATTGGGAAATGAATTACTAAAAGAAAACAAGAAGAGAAACTAGGGCTTACATTATTGCGCCCCCAGCTCTCCCACACGCCTAAAGAATCCTTATTTGCTTGTATGTATATATGAATGAATTGGTATTGGTGTGTTTTTAAAAAATACAAAGGACTTGTGTTTATATAGAGCTACAGCCGACTTAAGAAGACCGACTTAAATGTGGAAAACACTAAACCCTTACCGCCTCAAACAATGTGCCGGACTTCTGCTGGACTTTAGGCCCGCTCGGTCGACCGAATGCATAGGCTCGGTCGACCGAGCCTTGTATTTTTTTGGGCTTCCTTCTTGTTTCGTCTTGGGCTCTCTGAACTTGTCTGCAATTAATTGATGGCATAGCTTCTCCGAAGTCCATCCTTGCACTCCCAAATGAGTTACTACAAATATAGCATAAAATACAGTCTGTAACATCAAATAATACAATAAAACCTCTAAATACATAATAACGAATCGTAACTCTCGGCATATGCAAATTAAGCGTATTACGACTTATTATTACTCTATTATAGCTCTTTTAAACTACAATCGGGGATAAAGATCATAGAATAATGGGCACAAAATGACCGTTATCAACTGTCTATCTACTTCCATAAATGGAAGGAATGGATTCCGTATCTGTGATAACACAGACTACTCACTCAATCCAGTACAATGCCAAGATGGGGTAATTCAGACCACAGACTCAGTGTAATCCTTAACCGTCAAGTCAAACCTCATACTGATTCAAGCAGTTGACTGTGATCACCTCAGGATTAAGATATATCAATAAATATGATCATCGATTGATTCGATAAGACTTCTCGATTATGGAATTATATCGTGAACTCTAATCAAATCGGTCCCGGCCATATATGATATATCTATCATATATAAATTCCCCCTAGGTTCTCTTAACCGAAAGTCCGGATAAGACAATCACACCTATTGTGTTCGGGCGCATTAATAGCACGTTAAAGGAGAGACCCGATACTCTCGATTAACTTCACTACGGGCTAATTGTATTTTAAGTACATCTTCACTAACTCAATCCTCCCGTGTATATCCCATACACTGAGTTAAGTGATTACATAAACGATATACTTTAGGGTTTTATGTAGTGTAAATACTATTATCACATCGGTGAATATGAGAACAATAAATATGAAAATAATATCATTTCTTTTATTAAATAAAACAATTACAAATTTGTCTTTCGGGCATTACACCTAACAGTAAGAGGGTCTTAAATACAAAAACGATAGATCAAGGATTACCTCAATAATAGAATAAATCACCATTAGCATCTTCGATTACACTGCTGATATGAATCTAAGTCCATGTTTGAAGAAAGTGTGAAGTATTCAAGTCCGTCATTATCGCTCGCGGACCATCAGAATAATTATTTACTAAGTCATATGTTATAATATGTTACTACATGATAATATATAATTTATTAAGTATTATTAGCTAATTATTAAAGCTCAAAATCATCATGAAGGGCGCCATTTTTGAAGGATGAACATTCTTGGAAGAAATGTAGATTCATTAGATCCAAGTTGTCAAGATACATCAAGCCAAAGTTCAAAAGATGCAACCTTTTGAAGGAAGTACTTAGAAAAACCAAAAGTCCTCCTTTGGTTAATGATGTAGCACGAAATTTTGGTCCAATGTATCTATATTTTCATGTATTTTCTAGCCTATAAATACCCAAGCTATGTACTTGTATAAAACCATCATCTTTTGCAATAATAAAATTTTATATTTTCTACACTTGGATTAGTGTGTTGAATTCTCTGGATAGAGGTTCTTTCGGATTATCAAAGGCTTGAGCAACCTTTGTGGGTGTCCTATACCAAGGTGCTTAGAAACAGGTTTTCTAAGTGTTGAGGTTATTCCAAGGTGCTTTCTCACAAGTTGAGACTATGTCGAGGAGCTCTCAAAAAATATTCTAAGGTGCTTCTACGCAATTGTTGTAGTTGTGTTGAGGAGAAGGACTTGAATCCAAATACCACTTTTTCTAGATCCACGCAATATCTTATCAGCTGTATTATTGGGATGAATAAGATGTTTACTTTTTTAAAAGGAAACAACGATTTGTCTCAACCTTCATCTCTCTTCAACCAGGCCGTGACGATCATACCTGTTCTGCCTCTTTTTTTCTGTTTTTTTTTTGTTGACAAAAGTAAATATCTTTTCGGACACAAAAAAAAAATACAGTATACCACATGAAAAAATTTGCCCTTCTCTTGTGCTCTCTTATGGTCTCCCTTCATACCAAGCCAACCCTGTGAATTTGCTTCATCTTAATTTATCATATTATTTGGAACATTTATTCGATCTTACACTCACTTGATATAGATCCTGATCAAATCACAAATAGAGGGATAACATGCAGCCATAGACTTCCTCTTAGGAAAGTAGATATCATTTTTTTTCATTCTGCCTTTCAGTGTTCAAACAGGCCAAACAAATTAAAACAAATGAAACAAAGCATGTCATTGTTGCAATATGATAGCAAAATACTTAACCGCTAACTTTCACCGACAGAGTATCGGGTCAACGGGAGTATAGTGGTCACAAGGTCGAATCCACAGGGAGTAATGTCTAAGTACCAAAGCTGACGTTTAGCTTAGTTCAGGCCAAAATAACTGTGGAAGATATTATGCTAATGCAGAAATAAAGGTTAAACTACCGGTTTTACTTCTAGTTATTAAAGGGTATAGCCGACTATGATCCCACGAGCTACTTTTACCCCTAAGGAAGGACTTGACAGGGAGCGTGTCTCAACCGACCTACCTATCCTATGTAGTTTAACGACATCCATGGGTGCCAACTCCTAATTCTAATGATTAGACTGAACAACTCGATCTAACCTCCCTATGCGAAGCTAACCGACTCTCCCTTTAGAAATCCGATTATCCTAACATGATTAAGTTCTAGAGTTGCTCGAACAACGATCACAAACCTCTGTATTGGAAACGGTCCTAACAACAAGACCGAATCTACGCAACGATCCTAAAACACCTTTTCCCATATCTCACCATAAAATACATCTATAAGTTCGATGAGTGTGACAGTGAACTAGGTGATCAAACTAATTCAAAGACGTTATAATAAGTTTTAAGACGTGGATTAGTCGTTTAAACATGATATTACGCACTACACGACTCCCAATCTCATCCCTCCTTAGGGTTTTCGCCCGCTTTCACATAATTCGACTACACATGCAATTAGCTACTCATGATTATGCTAATAAACGAAATAATAATTGGAATCATGCTAGAAATAATAAAAGAGAATAAATTCATTACCATATAATTGAGGCAAATCTGATCCAAAATAGAGACAAAGAAATAATCCACCAAAAGTCGAATGTTTGGAACTTGAAACGTAAAGCTAAGCTATAAAAATTGTTTAGAATCAAAGGATGTTATCTATGGAATCAAAGGATCAAAGGAAGATCAACCTACACTAAAACCACATCAAAATTGCCCTAAATATGTCTAAAGTCGGCATGATATCCCAAGGGGCTGAACGAGCTGCGTATTTATATTGTAGCGTTGAAATCTGCTGCTGTCGGTGCTGAACGAGCGTTTGCTCCAAGGTGGACGCTTGTCTGCCTGGAGATCTGATTCTTGATTAGGGTTTCTCCTTTCATGAACGAGCGTCTGGCCTACCTTGAATGCTAGTTTGTCTTATACGAGCTTTCTTGATTCGGGCTGAACCCATCCAAATGCTAGTTTAAGGATGATTTGAACTCTCGTCCGTCTGAAAATCTAACTTTCAGTACCAAGTGCTGATTCTACGAACGCCTGTTTGAACTGTCCAAACGCCAGTTTGGCATGAGCTTGATTCCAACGCCAGTTTGGGTAGAGAAAACTCCAGTTTGCCTTGATTTAACTCCAAACTTGATTTTCCTTCACTTTCATGCTACCTTCGTGCCATGATCATGTTTCTCAATCCAAAACATCGCCTTCCGGGTCCTCGAGTCACCTAAGTCCTACAATAACATGTACGAACGAACAGCACGCGTATTTCCGCAAGACAAAAGTGCTCGGAAAAGAGCTAAATATCGTTAAAAAGGCGGAGTTTACTATCGATGTGACAGTTTAACTCCCTACGCATATAACTCTCGATATTACTCTTAAACATGTCTAGAACTACCCAAAACATGCCAATAAAGTAATAAACAGGGGTTAAACTGCACACCAAAGTACAGTAAAGTTGACTCCCATCAACCACCCCACACTTAGCCTTTGCTCGTCCTCGAGTAAATTAGGCGCTTTAAAACAGACCAAAGGATCAACTTTACGCAACATGCATAGTACTCACGACATCAAGGTAAAAGTAAAATAGGCACTGAATGTGAGCCACTTGACTTTATCTTGTCACGAAAATGAAGTGTGTGTGTGATAAGAACCGAGGGCTACACTCAAAATGATTACCGGCTTTGAATACAGGCCAAATGACTACACACAACTTATACCGGGCTAGAATCTCCACTAATCGAGGCAACCGAGGCTAAATATGGTCAAGTAGGACTTGAAGGGTTATAATGCCGAGCTTGGGATGGGGTTAACCGAAAGGAAAATTTGGGACTGGAGAAAAGAAAATACGAGTGAACCTAATCATCTCATTTACTTTCTATTTGAAAACATACTAAACCAAACTCCTTCGATCTTTTTATACGCATTAATAAATAACTCCAATCTCAACACCATACTTTTATTCATTCAAAACACTCCTTCTTTGACTTCTTTTTCTTGAACTTTATTCAAACTTTCTTTTTTACTCATTTTTCTTTTCAATTTTTTTTCTTTTCTTTTCTTCGAAACTTCTCATTTCAATTTTTTTTTGAGCCAACAAGCCTTACAATAGATTCCTCGAGCTCCACCGCTTCGTTATACCAGCTCGTACTAACCAACTCTTCTCGAAACACGCACCATCCCCACCTCACACTTGATTCAGCAAGTGTGTCTAAAGCAACAACTAAGTCCACTCGTAGGGTGATCAAAAGAAACGCGACCAACAATATAGCTCATGGTTAGGGTAATACAAGCTATGTAACCAAAAACGGCTCATTGTCGGACGGTGGTCAGACCGTCCTATCAAGGCTTAGAGAGGGTACGAGGGTAAAATGTTGGATTTTGGCTTATTTGGCTCTGGTCGGGTCAAAGAAGCGTCAGGACTCTCATCCCGTATCCGGCCTAGGTAAACCTCTCTATTTCGCCTCGAAACTAGTGGTATAAGTGTGTATAGTGATGTCCGGTCCAAGTAATAAAAATACTCGAAACCTAAATAACACACTAGCAAGAGAACTAGGTTCAATCATAGTATAGTTAGATAGAGTCGAGGTCGATCCCACAGAGACTCGGCTTAAACGAAATATAACTTATGAAACTAAAAAGCAAATTAAAGGCGGTCTACGACCAACAATAACGTAGAATTAAAATTGACACGATAGAAACACAAAACCAACACAAGACACAACGACACTAAGACACTTATTTTTTATATGTTTCATAAATAATTAATAAACGGTATTGATAACGCTAGTAGTAATTACTCCCCCATGCTATGTAGATTGACGACGAGACAAAATAAGACATTTAAGATTAATTATTCTGACCACGGGAGTCATCTCCTAAAATAGATCTAGCTCCGGGTAGGCCATCTAGATCATCGTGCCTCCATTACGTGACTTCACATTTTAAGTCTCCATCTCATATAACTTCTGACACAATTACGAAACTAGGGATGCCGGTATAAACCGTAACCTCATCTAAGCAACATTCCTATGGTAAGGCGTACTTCTTAGACACAGATTCAATCTCTGTCCTAAGTAACAATCACTTTTAGGTCTCATGTTAAATTACGATGAAAAATAATTAATTTGATCAAGTTTAATTACTCATTTTAATTACAAAGCAGAGAACCTGACGTAGTCGAAGCCGTTCACTGACAAATCAAGAACATCATAGATCTTGCTACCAGCAAGCTCAGATCTGAACCAGATTTGCTCGTGAAACGTCTTTTACGTCTCAGATCTACATAAACATGGGTTCGTTAATTAACTACATCACGAAATCAATACACAAAACAACTACTCCATCACGAAATAAATTAGATCTACGAATAAAGATTGCATAATTGAGTAGACATTACCCTCGAAGACGAGCGTGATTCCCACTCCTCGATACAATCTCTAACCGGTGATTTTAACGACTCCGTAATGAACGAACATAAAATAAAGAAAACATATATTGAAAATAAAACCAATGTTGTGAATTGTATTCTAGAGTGTATATATTGTGTCTCAAATGAAATTCGTACAGCTCTATTTATAGGGGTTCAAGCTGATTTAAAGATATATTTCAAAATATCAAAACAATTAGAGATAACTCCCGGCCGATCTCCCGATGAAGCAGGACTCGCCCCCAGCGAGTTAGGGGCTCGCTGCCAGCGAGTTCAATGATTTCTGATTGGCTCCCTGGCTCTTGTCATGCCTTACTCCTTTTTTCACGCTTATCCGTTTTCTATCTTCAATGCACTCCGAATTTGCTTCGATTTATCTTGTAATTTAATTTGTCCATTTGCAATTATCCACCAAAATTATCTCAATCTACAAAATAAATATTTATCCCAAAGTAAATCATATTTAAATAATAAAAACAGATAAATACCAAATTACATCTTATAAATCACACAACACTAAATAATCAATATAAACATGTGATTTAATATAAAATATATATTATTAATCTCAATTTAAGACCAATGTTGATGACTTTTATGGGTATAATTTGACCGTCATCAACTACACCCCACTTAGACTTTGATCGTCCCGAACAAAGCATCAATAAGTCATTCCCCAAGACAACATTTTCCATGGTCAAATCATACTTATATAAGAAAATCGAGTCAACTCATACCATTCAGTCAGGTACAACAAAGGTATTTTCAGGGATATTCAGACAGTCATATAACGGTTATCATTCAAATTCAAATTCAAACCACGGGATCTACACCTATAAATAGAGAACTCCTGATTTAGATTGCAATAACCAAGAATTCACACGAAGCAACTAAGTTTTTGAGCAAGTTATTGATCAAAGTGCAATCTGACCATCCTGATACATACAGAGCTATAATGTACTGATCAAATTTTTCTTCAAGTGTTATCTACAATCAAGTTACATCTTGTTCATACACTTGAAGATCCTAAGCTGCTGATCTTATCATCCTGATCAGAAACTTGCTGAAAGCTGAATCACTTTCTTGATTCAACCCTTCTTTTTCAAGAAGTTTGCTGAAGCCAGAGAAGCACTTTTGGGAGTGTCAAAAACTGTTGTTTGTGGTGAAGCTGGTGGATAGGCAATCCTACCCTTCAAGGACCAGTAGAATACTTTGAAGCAGCAATCCTACCTGTTTCTAGTGTTAAGTTTGTGAAGCCATAGCTATTGGTCAAGGACAAACAGTTTAGGGATTTTTGTAACAGCAACCTTAAGAACCTCTAGTGAATTTCCTCCAACATCATAGGAGAAGAGACGACTGACAGGATTACACCACCTGGAACCACTATAAATCTTGCCTACTTTACTTTATTGTATTTACATTCTGCATTTACTTTATCTGCATGCTTATCACATCAAATTGACTGAACTAGCTACTGAATCACACCACTTGCACTACTGAGTATCTAATACTTAGTATCGTATTTATAACAACAAGTAACAAGGCTTAATTTAATATATTCCGCTGCAACAAATTCAAGAGCCTTAATAGTCAGCAGACTACTGATAGTCAGCAGACTATTAACCCTGCTGAGTTTGTAAAGCTCCGAAAAGTTTTTAAGTGTTAAGTTTATTTCCCCCCCCCCCCCCCCCCCCACTCCCCTCTAAACTTAACCAAGCCTTTTCAGTGGATCAACATATGTATTATGCATTTAGTTTGTCCCCTTAATTTATTTATTTGTCTTTAGAAATTTTATTTACTCCTATAAAATAAGGGTTTTTATTTTTTGTATACGATTTAAGAAACATCATAATTAATCATATTTTAAATATTCAAAGATAAATCATTGCATTATTTTTTAAAGGGCCTTATAATATTGTATTATTTAGCTAAAACAAAACATTTAATAATACATATTTTTATGAGAAAGGCTTATATTTTAGAATTGCATAAGAAAAAGTTAAAAGATTTATACTTACTAGACGGGTGGAGTATTATAATTAGATTCCAAGGTCGACAGTCTGAATACTTGCCTTATAAACTAACAAAAAAAAAGCCGTTTAAATCAATTTATTTGAAGGCTTCTAACAACTAATGAAACAAAAGGGTTAGTGTTGTTGAATGCCCGACCGAGAGTGCCGGCATAGACCTGGCAAGTCCCGTAAACTAGTGTGTATTTTGGAGCCACATATTTTTCGAAATTTATATGTATTTTGGGTCTTCAAAATTAATGTGTAAACTAGTGTGTATTTTGGAGCCACATATTTTTCGAAATTTATATGTATTTTGGGTCTTCAAAATTAATGTCATATATATATACTAGCCTAACACCCGTGCATGATGCACGGGACAATACTATACTAATTTGAAAGTATGTATGTTGTGCAATGCGCGAAAAAATTAGTAGTTATATTTTTGAATGATAACATTGTCTATACTTCACTAACACACAACATTCTCCCTTCAATTCATTAATCACCCTCATAGCTATGATAGGAGTAGTATTCGAAACCAATGATAGCAGTGATAGATATGATTGAGCTTCTTCCCTTCTGGATTCAATTCAATTTCGCATCTTCCATCTCATACAGTTCTTTAAATGATTGGTCTTTGCCCAGCAATCAAATGAGCTTCGATATTCATCTGATGTCGTGAACATCTATTATCGTTCTATGGATTAACAGTGGCAAATCAGCTGCACATATGAATCATCGTATCTTTGTAAGAGGGTTTTTAAGATCAAAAAGTACCTCAAAAATAGAATAAATCACCATTAGCGTCTTCGATTACGCTGTATTATTGGGTCGAATAAGATGTTTACTTTTTCAAAAGGAAACAACTATTTGTCTCAACTTTCACCTCTCTTCAACCAGGCCGTGACGATCATACCGTTCTGCCTCTTTTATTAGGTTTTTTTTTCCGACAAAAGTAAATGTCTTTTCGGAGACCAAAAAAAAATACAGTACAGCACATGAAAAAATTTTCCGCTCTCTTATGGTCTCCCTTCATACCAACCCAACCCTGTGAATTTGCTTCATCATCATTTATCGTATTATTTGGAACATTTATTCGATTTTACACTCACTTGATATAGATCCTGATCAAATCACAAATAGAGGGATAACATGGAACCATAGACTTCCTCTTAGGAAAGTAGATATCGTTTTTTTTCCTGCCTTTCAGTGTTCAAACAGGCCTAACAAATTAAAACAAATGAAACAAAGCATATCATTGTTGCAATACTAAAAAAATACAGCCATATTACAACACAAAGCCACTGAATAATGGTAGATATTATTTGCACATATTCCAATCACCAGCTAGAAGATATAAGATTGTACCTTCCTGTGGTTGGTCATACTAGCATATTTCAAAAATATGATCACATTCCGGCATAGCATAAAGCCATTTGCGTCTATTTCCCTAAAGAATCTGATGTATGCCCAACATAAAGATCCCTGCAACTCCAATGACTCTGTCATGTAGTGCTTGTAATATGATTCATTATGTCATAGAAATTTTTTTATTGCATTTATGAGACCAACGTTTCAATGTAAGAATCGTTATAGAGATCAATGCACTACGGATGATATAACACAATCCAACGTATTCTAGCAGCTCTAGAATCAATGATTTGGTATAACACTTGTAGATAATTATCTTGTGTCATAGGGGGGTTCTTGGGCAGAGAGTCTCTATTGTATTAGACCGTTAGATGTGTATCGTTTGTGCAAAAAGAGATTAGTTAATATTTTTTCTTTTTACACAGGCCATTATCGAAAAAAACAAAAAAAATACTGATTGAGGATGGTGGATTTCAATGCGACATCGTCCCAGATTCTGACATCGTCCCGGATTCTGACATCGTCCCGTATTCTAGCAGCTCTAGAATCAATGATTTGGTATAACACTTCTAGATAATTATCTTGTGTCATAGGGGGGTTCTTGGGCAGAGAGTCTCTATTGTATTAGACCGTTAGATGTGTATCGTTTGTGCAAAAAGAGATTAGTTAATATTTTTTCTTTTTACACAGGCCATTATCGAAAAAAACAAAAAAAACTACTGATTGAGAATGGTGGATTTTAATACAGTACAGTACATGAAAAAATTTGCCGCTCTCTTATGGTCTCCCTTCATACCAACCCAACCCTGTGAATTTGCTTCATCATCATTTATCGTATTATTTGGAACATTTATTCGATTTTACACTCACTTGATATAGATCCTGATCAAATCACAAATAGAGGGATAACATGCAACCATAGACTTCCTCTTAGGAAAGTAGATATCGTTTTTTTTCCTGCCTATCAGTGTTCAAACAGGCCTAACAAATTAAAACAAATGAAACAAAGCATATCATTGTTGCAATACTAAAAAAATACAGCCAAATTACAACACAAAGCCACTGAATAATGGTAGATATTATTTGCACATATTCCAATCACCAGCTAGAAGATATAAGTTTGTACCTTCCTGTGGTTGGTCATACTAGCATATTTCCCAAATATGATCACATTCCGGCATAGCATAAAGCCATTTGCGTCTATTTCCCTAAAGAATCTGATGTATGCCCAACATAAAGATCCCTGCAACTCCAATGACTCAGTCATGTAGTGCTTGTAATATGATTCATTATGTCATAGAAATTTTTTTATTGCATTTATGAGACCAACGTTTCAATTTAAGAATCGTTATAGAGATCAATGCACTACGGATGATATAACACAATCCAACGTATTCTAGAAGCTCTAGAATCAATGATTTGGTATAACACTTGTAGATAATTATCTTGTGTCATAGGGGGGTTCTTGGGCAGAGAGTCTCTATTGTATTAGACCGTTAGATGTGTATCGTTTGTGCAAAAAGAGATTAGTTAATATTTTTTCTTTTTACACAGGCCATTATCGAGAAAAACAAAAAAAATACTGATTGAGGATGGTGGATTTCAATGCGACATCGTCCCAGATTCTGACTCAACCCTAAACTAACAGCAATTGTGCGCCAGTGATAAAAACATTTGAAAAATAAGTACGATCGAGGCTTACCACGTACAGAGGAGAGGCCTTGATCTTGGTAAGTCCTCATCGTTCAAGATCCTAATGAATATCACAATGTAGCTCAATACTGGTCTATGGCGGTAATTATTTCATGATTTGAAAAGCAAGTCAGATTGTGACAGAAACTCAAGCCCTGAGAAAGCATTATTGAAATTAGTACATTATCCGTTAAATGGCCTCTGTTGTTAGAAACTTTCATGTTCATTTAAATTGAAATTGAAATTAGTATATATATAAACTAAAGCTTTTGTATTTCGTCAAGTAATGTTTCAAATTTTACCTAATCCCGAAACCAATATATATTTCGGAAGTAATGTTCCTCTATACATCCAAATCATATGTTATAATCTATATATACATATGTATACTTGAAAGAATCGTTCACCATGATTTATCTTTGTGGTTTTATTTTTGTGATATCAAGCACATCTACGCATATTTACTAATTAATACTCTTTGGCGCCTCGTCCAGAGTTGTTTATTTTCTCTTTTCAATTCTAGCTAGTAACAATCCGACTGAAAACCTGAATAAAATTTCGGAAATCAACATTAAAGGGAACTCGACCGTTTATTACTTTATTAGGATCATGAAAGAGTTTCACTTTCTCTTTTGTAAATATGGACCGCATAACACATAATACATATATAACAACAAAGTATAACAAGTACATACTATGAAAATTTGAAATCTACACACGTAATACAATTATCCATAGGCAAAGACTATATAACATGGCAATAAAATCACATAAGTCTAAAAACCTAAGGTGGTTACAGACTCCTACTCGATAGGCTATGATATGTTCGTTAAGATTTATTAAGTGGCATGTTTCGGAACACTTTCATATTGATATATTTTAGGAATATTTTAAATAATACAGTACTTGTTATCATGGGCAGATTGTTTAATTTTATTTTATTTAAATGATATAGTTTTGTGTTAAAAATGTATAAACACTATTAGCGCTTGTTACCCGACAAAAAATTCTCAGAAACGACATACTTTTTTAGGAAATTAAAATAATGATAACTCAATGCAAGGAAGTAGCCATGTAACGACCCATACCTACCTTAGGAATATAATACGTAAAAGCTGCTCAACACGTGCATAATTCGTGACAATTACACTCATTAGCCTTACTTCACATTGATATCATAACGATTTTTTTGTTGAAGCTTGAGTTTAAATTCAACAGAAAGATTAGATTCTCAGAGCAAAAAATAAAAACAATGAGGTTGTCATCAACCGAAAATGTCATTGCCTAACTGGTTTTTCCAGGCAGCAAGGCAACAACCGTGTCAATAGTGACAACTTCCATGTTACTGATACAATCTGCAATCCCAATAAGGTCAATGGCATAAAAAGAAATTTCAATCTCATGCAATAATCAAAACATGATCAATATAATCCATACACCATAATCAAACAGAAAAGTCTCATTGTACTCCGGTACTACAGAAGATAGTCTCAACAAAAGGGGACAAAATAAAAATAAAGACAAATGTCTAAGGCACCGCACTTACAACCATAAAAGAAAAGCATAAATCTAACTAGCATAATAGAAATCACGGAGAGGATCTTCGTATCCATCATCTCCCCCCTGAAAATATTAAATAATGATTGAACTCCCAGTTCAGTAAGAATAAAGTATAATCAAGAGGGAACCTTGAACATATCTGAAGACTTTCATAGTTCTCTGATGATTAATGACTTTGTTACAAAAAATAAGGCTAATAACTCTAATAAAAATAAAGAACGGTACCCATATTAAGTGGAAAGTGAACAAGCAATGATCATGAATGGCAATGATACTTGCATAATTGACTATTATGCAGCGATAAATTTTAGTGTCAATATTTGGATTGACTAGTTTCTATACTGAATGAATACAGCAAACCTTGTTGGGAGAGGTCCCCACCTTTGGTGCCGAAAGTGCTTCGAAGGATTAGTCTCAGACAATTGTCTGAGGATACCTTGTGAAAGCAAAAGAAAAGTTGCAATAAATGAAAGACCAATTACACAAATAACGAAATATTAGCAAAAGGCGTACAATAAACCTGTGCATACTAAAAAAATAAAAGGAGACACTTACAATACCGACATTGGGCGAGACTTCCAATCTGAATTTTGTTTGAAAAGTAAAAAAAGTCCCGATCAATCAAAAACTTTGTTGATACAATTAGGCATGCATGAGTTGTTAGGAAGAAGAAAGCTACAACAACCCTGACAAAGTTCTTGAATGGAAAGCAAAATGAATTATCAAGGTCAAAATAATAAACAAATGAATTCCAATATGAGAAACACTTACCGGAATTCAAATGCATAACTTAAGATAACGTAGGATTAGCAAACTTGTATAGTTGTCAGATTTGAAATTTGAAAGATGTTAAGAGATTGCAGGACTAAAATTAGAGGAGTATACAGATGAAATTTGTTTTATCTGTTGAGATCTGATTTGAAAAAAGCGGTTTAGAGTCTCTGTTGCCGTTGCCGAATTCGTATATGGGATTTTTTTCTACGTTTTATAGGGAGGTAGTACAAAGGGTCCGTATTGCGCTATTAATTATTGGATCTTTTACGGATTTGGAGCGAGTCAAAATAGGAATTGGGTTAAATCTTCCTTTCAAATATATATAGATTAGCCTAACACCCGTGCATGATGCACGGGACAATACTATACTAATTTGAAAGTATGTATGTTGTGCAATGCACGAAAAATTTAGAAGTTATATTTTTGAATGATAACATTGTCTATACTTCACTGACACACAACATTCTCCCTTCATTTCATTAATCACCTTCGTAGCTATGATAGGTGTAGTATTCGAAACCAATGATAACAGTGATAGATATGATTGAGCTTCTTCCCTTCCGGATTCAATTCAATTTCGCATCTTCCATCTCATACAGTTCTTTAAATGATTGGTCTTTGCCCAACAATCAAATGAGCTTCGATATTCATCTGATGTCGTGAACATCTATTATCGTTCTATGGATTAACAATGGCAAATAAGTTGCACCTATGAATCATCGTATCTTTGTAAGAGGGTTTTAAATACAAAAATGATAGATCAAAGAGTACCTCAACAAATAGAATAAATCACCATTAGCATCTACGATTACACTGTATTATTGGGTCGAATAAGGTGTTTAGTTTTTCAAAAGGAAACAACGATTTGTCTCAGCCTTCACCTCTCTTCAACCTTGCCGTGACGATCATACCTGTTCTGCCTCTTTTTTTTTTCTGTTTTTTTTTGTTTTTGACAAAAGTAAATATCTTTTCGGACACAAAAAAAATACAGTATACCACATGAAAAAATTTGCCGCTCTCTTGTGCTCTCTTATGGTCTCCCTTCATACCAAGCCAACCTTGTGAATTTGCTTCATCATCATTTATCATATTATTTGAAACATTTATTCAATCTTACACTCACTTGATATAGATCCTGATCAAATCACAAATAGAGGGATAACATGCAACCATGGACTTCCTCTTAGGAAAGTAGATATCATTTTTTTTTTCTTTCTTTCTGTCTTTCAGTGTTCAAACAGCCTAACAAATTAAAACAAATGAAACAAAGCATATCATTGTTCCAATACTAAAAAAATACAGCCATATTACAACACAAAACCACTGAAAAATGGTAGATATTATTTGCACATATTCCAATCACCAACTATAAGATATAAGTTTGTACCTTCCTGTGGTTGGTCATACTTGCATATTTCCAATACATGATCACATTCCAGCATAGCATAAAGCCATTTGTGTCTATTTCCCTAAAGAATCTGATGTATGCCCAGCAAAAAGATCCCTGCAACTTGAATGACTCAGTCATGTAGTGCTTGTAATATGATTCATTAGTCATAGAAAATTCTTTATTGCATTTATGAGAGCAAGGTTTCAATGTAAGAATCTTTATAGAGATCAATGCACTACGGATGATATTACACAATCCAACGTATTGTAGCAGCTCTAGAATCAATGATTTGGTATAACACTTGTAGATAATTCTCTTGTGTCATAGGGGGGTTCTTGGGCAGAGAGTCTATATTGTATTAGATCGTTAGATGTGTATCGTTTGTGCAAAAAGACAAAGATTAGTTAAAAAAATTTCTTTTTACACAGGCCAATCATCCTATTTCTGTCAAGAAGTATCTTCGTGCAATAATTTCTCATATGTCATACAAAAGCAAATGCTATGTCCCCCGATTTTTTTTCACATCAATACTACCAAAATGAATCCCGGCCATTGATTGGCTGGATGCAACCAATCAAAAAAATAAAAATAAATAATTGAATGGTGATGATGATGTTTCGGGGATGTTTCGGGAGAAATGTTTCGGTGAACCTAGCATTTCCGTCATACAAAAGCAGGAGGCAAGATGATTAAGTAACTCAATGAGCATTACCGAAAAAACTAAAGAAAGGACTGATTGAGGATGTTGGATTTCAAAGAGACATCGTCCCAGATTCTGACTCAACCCTAAACTAACAGTAATTGTGCACCAGTCATAAAAACATTTGAAAAATAAGTAAGATCGAGGCTTACCAAGTACAGAGGATAGGCCTTGATTTTGGTAAGTCCTCATCGTACAAGATCCTAATGAATATCACAATGTAGCTAAATACTGGTCTATGACGGTAATTATTTCCTGATTTAAAAAGCAAGTCAGATTGTGACTGAAACTCAAGCCCTGGGAAAGCATTATTGAAATTAGTACATTATCCGTTAAATGGCCTCTGTTGTTAGAAACTTTCATGTTCATTTAAAATTGAAATTGCACTATTATCTAATTTGCAGGTGGGCAGAATAACACTACTATAAAGGCTCAGCTTGGTGAGGACTTACCAGAGGATGAAGGGGGACAGACGTTTGAAGCAAAAGTAGCATCCAACATTTTGTGGATAGTGACAATTATATCATTTTTTTGTTAAATGAAACAATATTACCTATATGGTGTTGGCTTCATATCTGTAACATTATGGTATGAATGTATTCAAATATCATACACATAACATCAAATCAACTCAGAAAAGAAATAGTGTACAAATAAGTTGATTCATTACTGCAAGGCACCAAACCAATTTACAATACTTCATCATGGTTTTATGCCGAATGAAGCAAATTATGAAGAAAAAATGCATATCATATGCTCATATGATCACATTAAAATATACACCAATTAAATATTGCACGTTTTGGATACCTGAATCTAACACCACAAATCAGATTTCAAAAAGACGAATATCAAAATCAAAAGTCACTACTTCATGTTTGCGGAAAAACATTTAAAAGGAAATATAAGTTTCATTAAAATAATCAACAAATGAATACAAAACAGGAAGGGACTCCGGTCTCTTAAGCAAGAGGTCTCAGGTTCGAGTCCTTGTTGATGTAGCAAACCTTGTTGGGAGTGGTCCCCACCTTTGGTGCCCGATAGTGCCTCGAAGGATTAGTCTCAGACAATTGTCCGAGGATACCTTGTGAAAGCAATAAAAAGTTGCTAGAAATGAAAGACCAATTACACAAATAACAAAATATTAGCAAAGACGTACAATAAACCTGTGCATACTAAATAAACAAAAGTAGAAACTGACAATACCAACATTGGACGAGACTTCCAATCTGAATTTTGCTTGAAAAGTAAAAAAAAAGACCCGATCAATCAAAAACTTTGGTGATAAAATTAGGCATGCATGAGTTGTTAGGTGGGAGAAAGCTACAACAACCCTGACAAAGTTCTTGAACGGAAAGCAAAATGAATTATCAAGGTCATAATAATAAACAAATGACTTCCAATATGAGAAACACTTACCGGAATTCAAATGCATAACATAAGATAACGTAGGATTAGCAAACTTGTACAGTTGTCACATTTCAAATTTGAAAGATGTTAGGAGATTGCAGGACTACAATTAGAGTTTTATACGGATGAAATTTGTTTTATTTGTTGAGATCTGATTTGAAAAAAGCGGTTTAGAGTCTCTGTTTCCGTTGCCGAATTCGTATATAGGATTTTTTTTATACGTTTTTCGGAGAGGTAGTTCAAAGGGTCCATGTGGCACTGTTAATTATTGGATCTTTTACGGATTTGGAGCGGTCAAAACGGGTAATTGGGTTAAATTTTCCTTTCAAATATATATAGACTAGCCTAACACCCGTGTATGATGCACGGGACAATACTATACTAATTTGAAAGTATGTATGTTGTGCAATGCACAAAAAATTTATAAGTTCTATTTTTAAATGATAACATTTTCTATACTTCACTGACACACAACATTCTCCCTTCATTTCATTAATCACCCTCGTTGCTATGATAGGAGTAGTATTCGAAACCAATGATAGCAGTGATAGATATGATTGAGCTTCTTCCCTTCCGGATTCAATTCAATTTCGATCTTCCATCTCATACAGTTCTTTAAATGATTGGTCTTATCCTAGCAATCAAATGAGCTTCGATATTCATCTGATGTCGTGAACATCTCTTATCGATCTATGGATTAACAATGGCAAATCAGTTGCACATATGAATCATCGTATCTTTGTAAGTGTTAGTAATACCATCCGCAACGGAAGCGATTTAAGGATCTAGATCTATAAATTACACGTAATAAAATAACTAGATCTTCTCTACAAGGGGGTTGTAGACCATACCTCTTGGATCTCAAAATCCAAGTAGAAGAACCCCAATAGGAAGAACAAAAGAAAGTATGAAGAGCACCACGATCTTCCGCACGTGTGATCCGAGCAACTCCCGGTGGAAGGAAATCCTCGTCTCGAATCCTCCCGATATGCTACCCGGAAAACCTCCAAGATTTTCCTTCTTAAGCCTTGGCCGAAAATTTATCTTCCCTCTCTCTAAGAGATGAAGTCGAAATTTCTTGTGTATTTTAGGCTTGGGAGAACTCTCTTTATATAGGAGAGTAATCCTTGTCCTCCAAGGATTTTATTTTGCAAATAAATAAATCCAATAATTAAAAGATAATCCCATAATATTCTAGAACAAATCTAGAATAATATTTATCTTTATTTCTTACCATAAATATTTATCCAATAAATATTTTACGCACATGTCTTATTAATCCACAAGAAAACTAAATTCTTGTTTCCTAGAACATGCCTTGGCCGAAAATTGTTATTGACCTAGTCAATATATAATTTCCGGCCACAACACTAATTTTGCCAAGATTATGAAAAATGTCTTTTTCACATATTTAATTATTTAGCCCAACTAATTTAATAGTCCAATAAACAATTAATTCACATATCGTTTTAATTAAATTCTAACAAGAACTAAATTAATATTATTAGGATTCAACGTCCGAGAATAGCTATGCTATATTTGAGGCACGTCGGGGACCATGGACTAATAATCAGCGGCTCCGATAAATCAAATAAATAATTATCTTACGAACAGAATAATTATATTCGATAAATCAATCACAGGAATATGCCACCATAATCCCGTGACTGCACTCCTCCGATTATAAGATTATATTTATCTCCTCCCGAGAATGATAATAAGCGTCCATTGATTTAATCATTGCATATTGATTAATCCTCCATAGAATGTTCATTCTAAATCGGGAAGTTACCGTTAACCCTTTTCAGAACCTCTTATCCTTATTTACCATTAACCCCCTAGTGATCAATTAATTCATACAACTCACTGGTAGCTAATCAGTGTAATATGAACTCCATGGATCGATCAGTTTCTAGGATTAACAAATAAGGCAACTGTCTATCTACTTCCATTTTCCGTATCTGTGATAACACAGACTACTCACTCAATCCAGTACAATGCCAAGATGGGGTAATTCGGACCACAGACTCAGTGTAATCCTTAACCGTCAAGTCAAACCTCATACCGATTCAAGCGGTTGATCGTGATCACCTCGGGTTTAAGATATATCCATAAATATGATCATCGATTGATTCGATAAGACTTCTCGATTACGGAATTATATCGTGAACTCTAATCAAATCGGTCCGATTCCTATATGATATATCTATCATATATAAATGCCCCACTAGGTTCTCTTAACCGAAAGTCCGGATAAGACAATCACACCTATTGTGTGTTCGGGCGCATAAATAGCACGTTAAAGAGAGACCCAATACTCTCGATTAACTTCACTACGGGCTAATTGTATTTTAAGTACATCTTCACTAACTCAATCCTCCCGTGTATATCCCATACACTGAGTTAAGTGATTACATAAACGATATACTTAAGGGTTTTCTGCAGTGTAAATACTATTGTCACATCGGTGAATATGAGAACAATAAATATGAATAATAATATCATTTCATTTATTAATTAAAACAATTACAAAATTGTCTTTCGGGAATTACACCTAACAATCTCCCACTTGCACGAAAGCATGTGATTAATTGTTTTAGAGCAAACCCTATTATTTAAAATACAACAAACTACATCTCCCACTTGCTCTAAAGCAATGGAGACCCATCATGTATACTAGTACCCATTAAGCATATCATAACCATTGTAGATGACAAAGTACACTCCGAGTGTGCCGTCGTAGGATAGGTTAGTGACTCGGGGAGTACCTACATCTAATTATCATGGGTCTTAATGATTAGTCAGGTTGTCGGCTCGAGACGATCCGTAGAATTGAAACGTTACCGGTCCATCTAATCATGTGGTACTTTCCCAATATGCTTTTGACCTCTAGTGATTTCCAAAATCCTTATAAGCTACCCCTTCATCGTTTGCACAATGATGTGGTATCGGCTTCCAAGTCTAGAATCACTCCCAGATATGAAAAGGAATTCCTTAAGCTATAGCCTCTATAGCTACTTCAAAAGCCGCTAATCACCCAACTAGTTAAAGTCGAGTTGGCGTTGCTGGATTCCTCCAGGCAATAGCTTCAACACAAGAATAAACACTGAGCCCGAGATCGACTTAACGATCATCCTCAATCTGACTTAAAGTCAAAATTAGTGTGTCACACATATCCAAGTTCACACATGAATATGTCCGCATATTATTCCTCGTTCTCTTCAAGATACTAAAGGACATACTAAACTTGCTTTGTTAACCGCCGAATCTAAGATTCGGTCAAAGTTGACGTTCAATAACCTGACCATCTCTTACTAGAAAGAGAATCTATCCCATTTCTCTTGATCCGAAGATTTAGAGAGTCATACCTGAGGCATAGGGTAGAACTTCCTCGTTGAATGTTGCATACACAGATGCATCATCTTAACCAATAAGATGGATGGGAAACCAGTGACTTATTCTAATGAATTCGACCGAGTCAAACTCTTTAGAATGTTGTCCAAATCTCTGTTGCAGAGAATTGTGGCATTGTCAGATTCTGACTTCAGATAACACACCCATGTTGATTCCAACTGGTGCAGTGTTATCCTTCACAAACACTAATATATGTATTCACTACTTGTACTAAAATTGATATACAGTCTACAAAAGACTTATCAATATTCTGGTCAAATCCACATATTGTAGAAATATATGACTTCCAATGACGGAGAGGTTTGCTTTTTATCCACAAAGGACATAAGCTTTGACAGTCATCCTGTCATAAGTTCATAAGGCAATACCCTTTTGTTCCGAATGAATCCAGACTCCGTTTGTTTGGCAAGAAAATATCAAGGAATCACCCCTATTTTCTGCTTTTGAACGAAATCATGCAATACTAAGTGGTAAGAGAGTCCAAGGTCTGATTAACTCTCTACTTCTTAGGGAATTACCCCTAGACCACTCAAGTTTTTCTCTGAAAGATAAACTTTCCTATTCATTCTACTCTTTTCCATGTAGATCCAATTACTCCCACTGGGCCTGAGACGCTCAGGTGGTTCTACAAGAGTATGAACAGAACTGGAGTACCGAACTCCATTCACAGGGTTATGGCTATTAAAACAACCTCTATTATCAGAATCCTATACTGCTCACAAAAGGGCCATAGGTCATCAATCGATCCTCAGACTACAAAGTCCGCAGAACCCGTAATGGGTAATGGATAAACCATACTCCTAATACTTACTGGGTGGATCGAAATTCTGATCTAGTTTAGTAGTGTTTTAGTGTTATCACCAACAACCGATGTTGGATGTGGTCTGATTTTAATCAGTTAGTAACTACCTTGAGTAAACGTACTTCAAGGTTCAAGGTTTTGCTATTCATGGACTCTATCAGAAAGGATGCAACAGTATAACTGCCCCTTCCCGATTTCAAGAATCCTATATCTAACCTTTATAAACAATAGGTTAAAAGATATATCACGAATGGTCATTGACCAAACGTATGCGCAAAATTACCAGTCTTACCTTCAAGCACCGTGTGCTAAATGCTTATATTTACGGAAGTAGGGTGAACCGAATCCACACCTTATCCGTAAATTCCAAAGCATATTCTAGGTAGACTTCTCGGTCTTACATTTCAATGTAGACCGTTATTTCGCTTCCAATATCTTTATTGAGTTAAGCAGTGTATTGTATCACATCTAAAACTATATAAGGCAATTTAACAATTTCTCACTTTAGTGAGAACATGTCACAATGAGGCAGGCTGAGCATCAGTCTCGAGGACTATGAATGGCCTATTCCGAGTATAGAATACTCTATCTCTGTTGAAAACAGAGAAACCTCAAAATATTTTGGATAAACTTTCCGGAGTGTTTGAATAGTTATCGACAAGAAGTCACTACTCGGAAGCTCCTACTAGCTTGTATCTTTCATCAGACCCCGAAGGTCGTCATGAACAAGCTATGTTACTTCTTTATAACCATTATCCTTTCCCGATTGAAAGGAAACTTTGTCATTGAACCTTTGAGACAATATAACCAGACTGGGAGAAAGGAATCACCCTGAGCCAGTCTTCAGGTCTTGTCTTTTAGGGACTATGCACTAACTATGGAATATGAAGAAGCGTTTATCTAAATATCGAAACCAATTGCTTTTAATAGTTCTTAAGATGTGTTTTATATACATATTTCAGCAGTTCTAAGTGGTTTTGACTTTATCAACCAAAAATCCGAGTCTTGGATTCGTACTACAAATGGTATATTCACTTTCTATACGACAAACAAATTATCGAATAGAAGGTAAATCCATTCGTTCCAACGAAACTTAAGCAGAAAATAATTTTTCCGCGATATCCAAGGATTGAATCCGAAATTCATTTCCTTATATCACTCCCACTATTCTAGCTAAAATTAACTGCCCGTTGTTTACTCTTTTAATCGTTAAATGCACTGCTACCTTGTTCTTCCAAAGAACTTAGCTCGAGAAAATCGCTATGGATTCATAGGTTGGTGATCCAAAATCACTGTCCTTATCCTATGATTTTCAGTTAATTAATTTTCGGTTCAGCCTTAAAGTTTTCTCAGTTTAGATGACTAACACTTTTAGACATATTCTCTCATTCTTGACTTTCCGTGAATGGAAACAGTCTTGAACCAGCGGTTCGTTTGAGTAGACACTACTCTTGAACCGTGGGAAGTCTATTTCGAGTGTTACTCGTCGGGACTTCTCGGATTTTTTAATATACCAGAAAAAACAATAAATCATAACATTAAAGCTCCCACTAGTTTATCGGTTCCAAATACCGTCTAACGAGCAATGCTTTATTTTTTATGATTTTCTGATTTTTTTCTATTAGAAAATCTTTCGTACATTGTTCTAATGTTTCCAGAAAAACAACAAATCATAGAACTCCCACTAGTTCATCGATTCCAAATATCGTCCAACTAGCTACATTTCATGACTTTCCGGTTTTTCAATTAGAACGGTTACGTGTGTAGTCAGTTACACTTTTCTAATGTTCTAGAAAAACAACAAATCATAAAGCTCCCACTAGTTCATCGACTCCAAATATCGTCCAACTAGCGACACTTCATGATTTTCTTATTTTTCAATTAGAAAATTACTCGTGTAATCACTACTCACTCAAAATTCCCTAGAAGAATTTCAACGTCCGAAATCACTTTTGATCAAACTAAGTTTGTCTTCCGTTTGACACGAATGATACTAGTGACATACCTGTATGTCACTCAGGTTTTTAAAAGGCTTAAGATAAAATATCTCTTTCGAAAATAATTGCATTATCGATTAACTAATTCAACGTCCTAGTTACTTTCCACTTTTTAACGAAGTCAATACTAGTCAATTATTAATTTTTAAGCAATTTAGTATGGGATATAATGCTGTAAATAAAATGACATATATTAATTCAAGTTTAACACTACTATATAAGTTTATTTTAGGAATTGAAACTATAATTAAGTCTACTCTACCATTCCAAGGTTTTAACCTCGCATCTCAGTGCCGCCGTAGGGTAGGTCAAAGAGAAGACGGTTAAATCGAGACAATCTCATCAATGAATAACTTGTGAGAATCGAACATCCCTTTATTCACCTCCCCCACTCCCACTCAATATTTTGGAAGTGGTGGTGGGTTAACTAACCACGTCTTTTTGATGTTAACATAAAAGCACATCAAATCAAGGATTCCGAATGGTGTCGGTAACGTAGGCAAGCCTACCCGTCCTATTCGTTGGAACATACGTGATAGTCGGACGAAATCGGGTCAATAGAGCCCTATTGAGATAAGAAGGAATCACCCCTCCGCTCGCCGGTGTAGCTTAGTCTTGCCGGATCCCCGTGCATACATCACACTAGGAGGGTTAAGTCGGTCGAGCGAAGCTCAGTTGACCACCCAACCTATAGGCGAACCGTTTTCATCCAAGATTTATTGTTCTTTTACTATCATTCAATCTCATAAACACTACGAATCGAAAACGTGATCTCGTTTGGGCTTTTAAGGCGGTTCACCGAGAACACACACCAAAAGGCTTAACGATTTCATAACCCGTCCTCGGATCTTTAATTAGTTACTAAATTAATTAATTACCACGTATTAATTAAATTTCAACTAATTACGCGAGTTTGTATACATGCCTATTTTAATTACCAAAAATTAAAATTCTACATGTATGCATGGAGTGGATTTATGATATGATGCATATCATGGCAATTCCGATTTTATATCTATTTTATGATCAAACACATAAAAAATAAATTGCGGAAAATTTAAACACCGAGATGGATCGTTGGTACCCCCGACTAACCTATTTTCTAAGGAAAAAGTCAAACTAATTCTAAGTCTTCAAATCTCGATCTTCGATCTTGATCTTGAAACTTCCGGATCTCAAACCTTCGATCTTGACACGAACCACAAACGACTAGGAGAGCAGGCCGTAATATACCAATATATTTAAAATATATCTATATTATCAAATTGTTTTATAAAAACTTATTATTGTTATTATTTTTTTAATGAGGCAGCATCGGTCAAATCCTTAAAAAAAATTAAATTTTTTTTTTTTTTAAAAATTACTGCATGCCTTTCGGCCATGCTAAATTAGGTCAAAAAGAATAGATTGCTGTGAACAAAAATTGCCGCATGGAAAAAAATTGCCGTGACCAATTTTTTTTTTTTTTTTTTTTTTTTGCCGGAAAAAAAATAAAATAAAATAAAATAAAACAATCGGCCTCCTCCCGTTTTTACTTTCTTGATGATCTTCAATACCATGATCTTCAACACATCATCTTCGTCGTCTCGAACCCGGATCAAAATTAAAATTACAAAGAAACCATCTTTACAATTTCCGAGTTGCATAAAATTAAATTACAAGTTCTATGCTCAAGTGATACTAATCAAGAGAGCTACAAAATAGATCTACGGATAAACAATACCAACCCCAATCCATCTCTTCAACCAAGACATTCATAAAAAAAATTTAAACATGCATCGGCCCCTATAAAAAAAAATTGGGACAAAAAATCTACATGTTTACCACTCCTAGATCTAATATTTTATACGTATAAATATAGATCACCAGGCGACGGATACCACTGTTAGTAAAACCATCCGCAACGGAAGCGATTTAAGGATCTAGATCTATAAATTACACGTAACAAATTAAATAACTAGATCTTCTCGACAATGGTGTTGTAGAACAAACCTCTTGGATCTCAAAATCCAAGTAGAAGAACCGCAATAGGAAGAACAAAAGAAAGTATGAAGAGCACCACGATCTTCCGCACGTGTGATCCGAGCAACTCCCGGTGGAAGAAAATCCTCGTCTCGAATCCTCCCGATATGCTACCCGTAAAACCTCCAAGATTTTCCTTCTTATTCCCCTTGGCCGAAAATTTATCTTCCCTCTCTCTAAGAGATGAAGTCGACATTTCTATAGTATTTTAAGCTTGGGAGAACTCTCTTTATATAGGAGAGTAATCCTTGTCCTCCAAGGATTTTATTTTGCAAATAAATAAATCCAATAAATAAAAGATAATCCCATTATATTCTAGAACCAATCTAAAATAATATTTATCTTTATTTCTTACCATAAATATTTATCCAGTAAATATTTTATGCACATGTCTTATTAATCCACAAGAAAACTAAATTCTTGTTTCCTAAAACATGCCTTGGCCTAAAATTGTTATTGACCTAGTCAATATATAATTTTCGGCCACAACACTAATTTTGCCAAGATTATGAAAAATGTTTTTTTCACATATTTAATTATTTAGCCCAACTAATATAATAGTCCACTAAACAATTAATTCACATATCGTTTTAATTAAATTCTAACAAGAACTAAATTAATATTATTATGATTCGACGTCCGAGAATAGCTATGCTATATTGGAGGCACGTCGGGGACCATGGACTAATAATCAGCGGCTCCGATAAATCAAATAAATAATTATCATACGAACAGAATAATTATATTCGATAAATCAATCACAGGAATATGCCACCATAAACCCGTGACTGCACACCTCCGATTATAAGATTATATTTATCTCCTCACGAGAATGATAATAAGCGTCCATTGATATAATCATTGAATATGGATTAATCCTCCATAGACTGTTCATTCTAAATCGGGAAGTTACCGTTAACCCTTTTCAGAACCTCTTATCCTTATTTACCATTAACCCCCTAGTGATCAATTAATTCATACAACTCACTGGTAGCTAATCAGTGTAATATGAACTTCATGGATCGATCAGTTTCTAGGATTAACAAATAAGGCAACTGTCTATCTACTTCCATAAATGGAAGGAATGGATTCCGTATCTGTGATAACACAGACTACTCACTCAATTCAGTACAATGCCAAGATGGGGTAATTCAGACCACAAACTCAATGTAATCTTTAACCGTCAAGTCAAACCTCATACTGATTCAAGCAGTTGACTATGATCACCTCAGGATTAAGATATATCCATATGTATGATCATCGATCGATTCGATAAGACTTCTCGATTACGGAATTATATCGTGAACTCTAATCAAATCGGTCCAGCCCTATATGATATATCTATCATATATAGGTTCTCTTAACCGAAAGTCCGGATAAGACAGTCACGCCTATTGTGTTCTGGGCGCATTAATAGCACGTTAAAGGAGAGACCCGATACTCTCGATTAACTTCACTACAGGCTATTTGTATTTTAAGTACATCTTCACTAAATCAATCCTCCCGTGTATATCCCATACACTGAGTTAAGTGATTACATAAACGATATACTTTAGGGTTTTCTGTAGTGTAAATACTATTGTCACATCGGTGAATATGAGAACAATAAATATGAATAATAATATCATTTCATTTATTAAATAAAACAATTACAAATTTGTCTTTCGGGCGTTACACCTAACAGTAAGAGGGTTTTAAATACAAAAACGATAGATCAAGGATTACCTCAATAATAGAATAAATCACCATTAGCATCTTCGATTACGCTGCTGATATGAATCGAAGTCCATGTTTGAAGAAAGTTGTGAAGTATTCAAGTCCGTCATTATCGCTCGCGGACCATCAGAAAAATTATTTACTAAGTCATATGTTATAATATGTTACTACATGATAATATATAATTTATTAAGTATTATTAGCTAATTATTAAAGCTCAAAATCATCATGAAGGGCGCCATTTTTGTAGGATGAACATTCTTGGAAGAAATCTAGATTCATTAGATCCAAGTTGTCAAGATACATCAAGCCAAAGTTCAAAAGATGCAACCTTTTGAAGAAAGTACTTAGAAAAACCAAAAGTCCTCCTTTGGTTAATGATATAGCACGAAATTTTGGTCCAATGTATCTATATTTTCATGTATTTTCTAGCCTATAGATACCCAAGCTATGTACTTGCATAAAACCATCATCTTTTGCAATAATAAAATTTTATATTTTCTACACTTGGATTAGTGTGTTGAATTCTCTGGATAGAGGTTCTTTCGGATTATCAAAGGCTTGAGCAACCTTTGTGGGTGTCCTATACCAAGGTTCTTAGAAACAGGTTTTCTAAGTGTTGAGGTTATTCCGATGTGCTTTCTCACAAGTTGAGACTGTGTCGAGGAGCTCTCGAAAAATATTCCAAGGTGCTTCTACGCAATTGTTGTAGTTGTGTCGAGGAGAAAGACTTGAATCCAAATACCGCTTTTTCTAGATCCGCGCAATATCTTATCAGCTGTATTATTGGGATGAATAAGATGTTTACTTTTTTAAAAGGAAACAACGATTTGTCTCAACCTTCATCTCTCTTCAACCAGGCCGTGACGATCATACCTGTTCTGCCTCTTTTTTTTTTTGTTGACAAAAGTAAATATCTTTTCGGACACACACACAAAAATTACAGTATACCACATGAAAAAATTTGCCCTGCTCTTGTGCTCTCTTATGGTCTCCCTTCATACCAAGCCAACCCTGTGAATTTGCTTCATCTTCATTTATCATATTATTTGGAACATTTATTCGATCTTACACTCACTTGCTATAGATCCTGATCAAATCACAAATAGAGGGATAACATGCAACCATAGACTTCCTCTTAGGAAGGTAGATATCATTTTTTTTCATTCTGCCTTTCAGTGTTCAAACAGACCAAACAAATTAAAACATGATTAAGTTCTAGAGTTCTAACATGATTAAGTTCTAGAGTTGCTCGAACAACGATCACAAACCTCTGTATTGAAAACGGTCCTAATAACTAGACCGAATCTACGCAACGATCCTAAAACACCTTTTCCCATATCTCACCATAAAATAAATCTATAAGTTCTCGATGAGTGTGCCAGTGAACTAGGTGATCAAACTAATTCAAAGACGTTATAATAAGTTTTAAGACGTGGATTAGTCGTTTAAACATGATATTACGCACTACACGACTCCCAATCTCATCCCTCCTTAGGGTTTTCGCTCGCTTTCACATAATTCGACTACACATGCAATTATCTACTCATGATTATGGTAATAAACGAAATAAGAATTGAAATCATGCTAGAAATAATATAAGAGAATAAATTCATTACCATATAATTGAGGCAAATCTGATCCAAAATAGAGACAAAGAAATAATCCACCAAAAGTCGAATGTTTGGAACTTGAAACGTAAAGCTAAGCTATAAAAATTGTTTAGAATCAGAGGAAGTTATCTATGGAATCAAAGGATCAAAGGAAGATCAACCTACACTAAAACCACATCAAAATTGGCCTAAATATGTCTAAAGTCGGCATTATATCCCAAGGGGCTGAACGAGCTGCGTATTTATATTGTAGCGTTGAAATCTGCTGCTGTCGGTGCTGAACGAGCGTTTGCTCCAAGGTGGACGCTTGTCTGCCTGGAGATCTGATTCTTGATTAGGGTTTCTCCTTCCATGAACGAGCGTCTGGCCTACCTTGAATGCTAGTTTGTCTTATACGAGCTTTCTTGATTCGGGCTGAACCCATCCAAACGCTAGTTTAAGGATGATTTGAACTCTCGTCCGTCTGAAAATCGACTTTCAAAGCACCAAGTGCGATCTCGCGAATGCCCGTTTGAACTCTCCAAACGCCGTTTGGCATGAGCTTGATTCAAACGCCAGTTTGGGTAGAGAAAACTCCAGTTTGCCTTGATTTAACTCCAAACTTGATTTTCCTTCACTTTCATGCTACCTTCGTGCCACGATCATGTTTCTCATTCCAAAACATCGCCTTCCGGGTCCTCGAGTCACCTAAGTCCTACAACAACATGTACGAACGAACAACACGTGTATTTCCGCAAGACAAAAGTGCTCGGAAAAGAGATAAATATCATTAAAAAGGCGGAGTTTACTATCGATGTGACAGTTTAACTCACTGTGCGTATAACTCTCGATATTACTCTTAAACAGGTCTAGAACTACCCAAAACATGCCAATAAAGTAATAAACGGGGGTTAAACTACACACCAAAGTACAGTAAAGTTGACTCCCATCAACCACCCCACACCGAGCCTTTGCTCGTCCTCGAGTAAATTAGGCGCTTTAAAACAGACCAAGGGATCAACTTTACGCAACATGCATAGTACTCACGACATCAAGGTAAAAGTAAAATAGGCACTGAATGTGAGCCACTTGACTCTATCTTGTCACGAAAACGAAGTGTGTGTGTGTGTGTGATAAGAACCGAGGGCTACACTCAAAATGATTGCCGGCTTTGAATACCGGCCAAATGACTACACACAACTTATACCGGGCTAGAATCTCCTCTAATCGAGGCAACCGAGGCTAAATATGGTCAAGTAGGACTTGAAGGGTTATAATGCTGAGCTTGGGATTGGGTTAACCGAAAGGAAAATTTGGGACTGGAGAAAAGAAAATACGAGTGAACCTAATCATCTCATTTACTTTCTATTTGAAAACATACTAAACCAAACTCCTTCGATCTTTTTATACTCATTAATAATAACTCCAATCTCAACACCATACTTTTATTCATTCAAAACACTCCTTCTTTGACTTCTTTTTCTTGAACTTTATTCAAACTTTCTTTTTTTCTCATTTTACTTTTCAATTATTTTTTCTTTTCTTTTCTTCGAAACTTCTCATTTCAATTTTTTTTTGAGCCAACAAGCCTTACAATAGATTCCTCGAGCTCCACCGCTTCGTTATACCAGCTCGTACTAACCAACTCTTCTCGAAACACTCACCATCCCCACCTCTCACTTGATTCAGCAAGTGTGTCTAAAGCAACAACTAAGTCCACTCGTAGGGTGATCAAAAGAAACGCGACCAACAATATAGCTCAGGGTTAGGGTAATACAAGCTATGTAACCAAAAACGGCTCATTGTCGGACGGTGGTCAGACCGTCCTATCAAGGCTTAGAGGGGGTACGAGGGTAAAATGTTGGATTTTGGTTTATTTGGCTCTGGTCGGGTCAAAGAAGCATCAGGACTCTCATCCCGTATCCGGCCTAGGTAAACCTCTCTATTTCGCCTCGAAACTAGTGGTATAAGTGTGTATAGTGATGTCCGGTCCAAGTAATAAAAATACTCGAAACCTAAATAACACACTAGCAAGAGAACTAGGTTCAATCATTGTATAGTTAGATAGAGTCGAGGTCGATCCCACAGAGACTCGGCTTAAACGAAATATAACTTATGAAACTAAAAAGCAAATTAAAGGCTGTCTACGACCAACAATAACGTAGAATTAAAATTGACACGATAGAAACACAAAACCAACACAAGACACAACGACACTAAGACACTTATTTTTTTATAAGTTTTATAAATAATTAATAAACGGTATTGATAACGCTAGTAGTAATTACTCCCCCATGCTATGTAGACTGACGACGAGACAAAATAAGACATTTAAGATTAATTATTCTGACTACGGGAGTCATCCCCTAAAATAGATCTAGCTCTGGGTAGGCCATCTAGATCATCGTGCCTCAATTACGTGACTTCACATTTTAAGTCTCCATCTCATATAACTTCTGACACAATTACGAAACTAGGGATGCCGGTATAAACCGTAACCTCATCTAAGCAACATTCCTATGGTAAGGCGTACTTCTTAGACACCGATTCAATCTCTGTCCTAAGTAACAATCACTTTTAGGTCTCATGTTAAATTACGATGAAAAATAATTAATTTGATCAAGTTTAATTACTCGTTTTAATTACAAAGCAGAGAACCTGACGTAGTCGAAGCCGTTCACAGACAAATCAAGAACATCACAGATCTTGCAGACTCAAACGCACAAAAAAAACATCATTATTCAAAATGATTTCCTTATTCCAGTGGGTTGCCTCCCACCTAGCGCCTTTGTTTTACGTCGTTGACTCGACCAGATGACACTCACAAATCATAACAAACAAACTCAAAACGACTCTAACCCTAATTTTTCTAACACGCAAGCATCAAAAAATCATTAACCAAAATATGAACTCAAGAAAACAAACAACTTACGATAACCAAACAATGCAAGAGCCACAGAAATAGAATTCATGAGAAACTTACCTATCGGGGCTCTCGTTGCTAGAACTTCCCATCCAGAAAATCTCCGCTTGTCAGCTTTCCGGATCATCCTCTTCATAAAATCACCCCACCACCGTGGTATTTCCTCTCTATCACCTCTACGTGCGTCTTCCACCCGGGACCCTTCGAACTTAACCTCGTAGAACTCATCCGCATAGAATGGGAGGGAGTAGTAATCCGGGACCGGTATACCAGAGATGACCAATCTATCCGGGGGTGTCAACATAATGGGCTCATCCACATGACCTCGAACCACTAGCGAGCTAGGCGGCAGAATGAGCTGTCCCATCTTCTCCTCCGTTTCGAATCCCACCGGTTCGACGACCTCAAATAAATCTATCGCACCTCTCGTCAAGGTGTCATGATGGTCATCATCGGGATGTGGTATGGTAGACAACAGTTCCACCTCCCCCACTTTACAATCATGGGTATCCTCCATTTCCCAGAGCATGGCAATACCAAAAGCTTTCGGCTCACCCAAAACTGAGGTAGGCTCCACTACAAGTGGTTTGGCATACTCATAAAAACTCTCCACCGACTCTAATGGTACATCATCAACTAATGGAGAGATGGGTGATCCCATATCAATCTCTTGCATCTCAGGGTCCGATAGCTCAACATGGTAATCTAAATCATCAACCTCACTCTCCACCTGAACTTCTTCAGTGCCAACCTCATCAGCCATAACCACTTCTATTGCCCATGCCTTCCTTTTCTGCTTGAGCCCCATCATTTCAATCAACTGCCCCGCCCGGTCTTGAAGGTTTCTGATGGCGGCGTCGGGACTTATCTTGAACTCTTGTATGTCCAGCAGTTGCTCCTACAGGCTCTGTTTCGGTTGCTCTAGTAGCTCCATTTGACTGTCGGTGAGACTCTCTTGTGGCATGGGAGAAAACTGATCATACTGACTTTGATTCATCGGAGGCGGGTTGCAGGCTACTTGCCAAGATGGATTCTGATCAAATGGCTCATTACTCGAATAACCACAATTCTGATCCTGGTATGCACTAGGGCACTGATAGGCCCAAGAATCCTGGTTACTCTGTTGTTGATACTGAGGCTGAGGCACATACTGTTGTTGATAATATTGTTCAGCTGCTTGTGGTTGGTAGGGGAATTGTTGTTCAGGTGAGTAGAATTGATTGGAGAATCCATCCATTTAGGCTCAAAATGCAAGATCTTAGGAGACAACAACAACACACCCACGGTATCTCGTCACCACCATTACAACAATAGGTCGTGTGACTCTTCAGCTGCAAGTCAAAACAAAACAACAAGAAGACAATAAAAACTGACCTAAGCCCAAGCTTTCGGTCAACTTTTATGATATCAAAGTATTGCCAATCCCCGGCAACGGCACCAACTTGATAAGAGGATTTTTGCAATCCGGTTAATCAAGTAATAAAAACTCGAACCTTAGCAAAATCTACTCTCTAACCGGCAGTGGACCGGATCGATTGTAGGTAGTGCCTGAGGAGTCCGAGGTCGAACCCACAGAGATTGGCTTTGAGTACCACAGCTGACTTAGCACTCAGTTCAGGTCAACCAGAAAAATAGGACGTTATACTATTGCGTAAAAGAAAGATTATACTAATCGGATTTCTTAACGATTAAAAGAGGAACAGCCGAACTACGATCCGGCGGATTTCTCTACCCTCAAACAAACTACCTAGGGAGTGTGCTCTACCTTCCTTGTCTAAACGATAAAAACCCTGTATTGGAATGGACTTAATGACTGGAGTGTCAATCTAGTGCACAGGTAGGTATCAAACTACCTTTTAAGCCAAAACGTCTACGGTCCCGAAACCCCGGTTCCCACACTTTGCCGCAACATACATTTATAAGCTAGGTGTGTGTGATGATGAATGACAAGGTGATCAAGCTAGCATCGATTTCGATTAAAACGGGTTTCGTGATATGAATTATCGATTAGAACGTTGCATTACGTGCTACACTACCTCCTGGTTCATCTCCCTAATGGCGTTTCATCCGCTTTCATATAATTCGGCCGTACAAATGATTTAGCTATTCATTATTGGATTGAAACAATAATTGGTAAAGGAATTCATGATATAAAAGATAAAAGAACAAGAAATCATACCCACTTTATTGAAGATTGATGAAATACCAAAGTGTGCTCACAAAAAATCAAATCTTGACAATCGAGACGTAACAGATTGATGTTGTAATGTATTTAGTGTAAAAGAGGATCGAAAGACGAGAACAACGGTACATGGAACTTAATTCTACGCTTCCGGACGAAGGAAATCGCCCAGAAGAGGCTACAACTAACTAAAATCGTAAAAGTCTGCCAAATAAAACGTTTGAGCCGCCCTTTTATAGGCGAGGGCAAAATTCATCTCGTACGTACGGATATCAAGCTATCCGTACGGATGGTTCTTGATTCTCCAGGTTGTCCGTACGGCTGGAAGGTTGTCCGTACGGATATATCTCCGACCAAACCTTCTGTTTTATGTTCCCTGTGTCTGTCCGTACGGACATATTCCTATCCGTCCGGATGTCTCTCTGATTCTTCATTCTGTCCGTACGGATAAAGTGAGTATCCGTACGGCTAATTCTCAGTTCAAAATTTTGATCCAGGCTGAGGGCGGTCCGTACGGACAGAGGTTTCTCCGTACGGATAGGTGCCTTGACTTCCAAAACTTCACTTTTTCCATACTTAGCTTTCGTTTCTCGCCTCGGACACGTCTAAACTCACAAATCATCGCTTTCCGGGCTCTCGACTCACCCAAATCCTGCACAACCATAGAAACAACAAGCAAACGCATAACCCCACAAACTACGGGTGCTCGGGAAATGAGTATAACATGCTAAAAGTAGGCCGAGTTTACGGAACAACCGACAGTTACTCGCCGTGCAACGAAAACCTCATTAACACTCAATATAGGGTCTAAACTCACCTGAACCATGCTAGAAATATGATAACCGTGGGTTAAACTGTACAGAAATGTACAGTAAAGTTGGTTCCTATCAGGGTTCAAGCTGATTTAAAGATATATTTCAAACTAAAAAAACAATTAGAGATAACTCCCGGCCGATCTCCCGATGAAGCAGGACTCGCCCCCAGCGAGTTAGGGGCTCGCTGCCAGCGAGTTCAATGATTTCTGATTGGCTCGCTGGCTCTTGTCATGCCTTACTCCTTTTTTCGTGCTTATCCGTTTTCTATCTTCAATGCACTCCGAATTTGCTTCGATTTATCTTGTAATTTAATTTGTCCATTTGCAATTATCCACCAAAATTATCTCAATCTACAAAATAAATATTTATCCCAAAGTAAATCATATTTAAATAATAAAAACGGATAAATACCAAATTACATCTTATAAATCACACAACACTAAATAATCAATATAAACATGTGATTTAATATAAAATATATATTATTAATCTCGATTTAAGGCCAATGTTGATAACTTTTATGGGTATAATTTGACCGTCATCAACTACCCCCCACTTAGACTTTGATCGTCCCGAACAAAGCATCAATAAGTCATTCCCCAAGACAACATTTTCCATGGTCAAATCATACTTATATAAGAAACTCGAGTAAACTCATACCATTCAGTCAGGTACAACAAAGGTATTTTCAGGGATATTCAGACAGTCATATAACGGTTATCATTCAAATTCAAATTCAAACCACGGGATCTACACCTATAAATAGAGAACTCCTGATTTAGATTGCAATAACCAAGAATTCACACGAAGCAACTAAGTTTTTGAGCAAGTTATTGATCAAAGTGCAATCTGACCCTGCTGATACATACAGAGCTATAATGTACTGATCAAATTTTTCTTCAAGTGTTATCTACAATCAAGTTACATCTTGTTCATACACTTGAAGATCCTAAGCTGCTGATCTTATCATCCAGATCAGAAACTTGCTGAAAGCTAAATCACTTTCTTGATTCAACCCTTCTTTTTCAAGAAGTTTGCTGAAGCCAGAGAAGCACTTTTGGGAGTGTCAAAAATTGTTGTTTGTGGTGAAGCTGGTGGATAGGCAATCCTAACCTTCAAGGACCAGTGGAATACTTTGAAGCAGCAATCCTACCTGTTTCTAGTGTTAAGTTTGTGAAGCCATAGCTATTGGTCAAGGACAAACAGTTTAGGGATTTTTGTAACAGCAACCTCAAGAATCTCTAGTGAATTTCCTCCAACGTCATAGGAGAAGAGTGGACTGACAGGATTACACCACCTGGAACCACTATAAATCTTGCCTACTTTACTTTATTGTATTTACATTCTGCAATTACTTTATCTGCATGCTTATCACATCAAATTGACTGAACTAGCTACTGAATCACACCACTTGCACTACTGAGTATCTAATACTTAGTATCGTATTTATAACAACAAGTAACAAGGCTTAATTTAATATATTCCGCTGCAACAAATTCAAGAGCCTTAATAGTCAGCAGACTACTGATAGTCAGCAGACTACTGATAGTCAGCAGACTATTAACCCTGCTGAGTTTGTAAAGCTCCGAAAAGTTTTTAAGTGTTAAGTTTATTCCCCCCCCCCCCCCCCCCCCCCCCCAACTCCCCTCTAAACTTAACCAAGCCTTTTCAGTGGATCAACATATGTATTATTCATTTAGTTTGTCCCCTTAATTTATTTATTTGTCTTTAGAAATTTTATTTACTCCTATAAAATAAGGGTTTATATTTTTTTGTATACGCTTTAAGAAACATCATAATTAATCATATTTTAAATATTCAAAGATAAATCATTGCATTATTTTTTAAAGGGCCTTATAATATTTATTATTTAGCTAAAACAAAACATTTAATAATGCATATTTTTATGAGAAAGGCTTATATTTTAGAATTGCATAAGAAAAAGTTAGAAGATTTATACTTACTAGACGGGTGGAGTATTATAATTAGATTCCACGGTCGACAATGCTTGCCTTATAAACTAACAAAAAAAAAGCCGTTTAAATCAATTTATTTGAAGGCTTCCAACAACTAATGAAACAAAAGGGGTAGTGTTGTTGAATGCCCGACCGAGAGAGCCGGCATAGACCTGGCAAGTCCCGTAAACTAGTGTGTATTTTGGAGCCACATATTTTTCGAAATTTATATGTATTTTGGGTCTTCTTCAAAATATAATATATATATATATATATATATATATATATATATATATATATATATATATATATATATATATATATATATATAACTAACCCGTGCATGATGCACGGGACAATACTATACTAATTTGAAATTATGTATGTTGTGCAATGCGCGAAAAAATTAGTAGTTATATTTTTTAATGATAACATTGTCTATACTTCACTGACACACAACATTCTCCCTTCATTTCATTAATCACCCTCATAGCTATGATAGGAGTAGTATTCGAAACCAATGATAGCAGTGATAGATATGATTGAGCTTCTTCCCTTCCGGATTCAATTCAATTTCGCATCTTCCATCTCATACAGTTCTTTAAATGATTGGTCTTTGCCCAGCAATCAAATGAGCTTCGATATTCATCTGATGTCGTGAATATCTATTATCGTTCTATGGATTAACATTGGCAAATCAGCTGCACATATGAATCATCGTATCTTTGTAAGAGGGTTTTAAAGATCAAAAAGTACCTCAAAAATAGAATAAATCACCATTAGCGTCTTCGATTACGCTGTATTATTGGGTCGAATAAGATGTTTACTTTTTCAAAAGGAAACAACTATTTGTCTCAACTTTCACCTCTCTTCAACCAGGCCGTGACGATCATACCTGTTCTTCCTCTTTTTTTATGTTTTTTCTTCCGACAAAAGTAAATGTCTTTTCGGAGACCAAAAAAAAAATACAGTACAGCACATGAAAAAATTTGCCGCTCTCTTATGGTCTCCCTTCATACCAACCCAACCCTGTGAATTTGCTTCATCATCATTTATCGTATTATTTGTAACATTTATTCGATTTTACACTCACTTCATATAGATCCTGATCAAATCACAAATAGAGGGATAACATGCAACCATAGACTTCCTCTTAGGAAAGTAGATATCGTTTTTTTTTTCCTGCCTTTCAGTGTTCAAACAGGCCTAACAAATTAAAACAAATGAAACAAAGCATATCATTGTTGCAATACTAAAAAAATACAACCATATTACAACACAAAACCGAATAATGGTAGAAATTATTTGCACATATTTCCAATCACCACTAGAAGATATAAGTTTGTACCTTCCCGTGGTGGTCATACTAGCATATTTCCAAAATATGATCACATTCCGGCATAGCATAAAGCCATTTGCGTCTATTTCCCTAAAGAATCTGTTGTATGCCCAACATAAAGATCCCTGCAACTCCAATGACTCAGTCATGTAGTGCTTGTAATATGATTCATTATGTCATAGAAAATTTTTTAGGCTTTATTGTTAAAAAGGACAAAATAAGAGTGGAAATGTGTAAAAAGGACATTGGAATTTTTTATTGGGTGAAAAGGACAAACCAAACAGTGGAATAGTGGATTCCACTGTAAAGACAATGCAACCAACAGTGTATTTTGAGTAACAAACAGTGGAATTGTCCTTTAATACATGATTTTTTTCCACTGTCCTTAATTCTATTTTTCAACTTTTTTTTGTCCTTTATTATCACTCCCCCAATTTTTTATTGCATTTATGAGACCAACGTTTCAATTTAAGAATCGTTATAGAGATCAATGCACTACGGATGATATAACACAATCCAACGTATTCTAGCAACTCTAGAATCAATGATTTGGTATAACACTTGTAGATAATTATCTTGTGTCATAGGGGGGTTCTTGGGCAGAGAGTCTCTATTGTATTAGACCGTTAGATGTGTATCGTTTGTGCAAAAAGAGATTAGTTAATCTTTTTTCTTTTTACACAGGCCATTACCGAAAAAACAAAAAAAAGACTGATTGAGGATGTTGGATTTCAATGCGACATCGTCCCAGATTCTGACTCAACCCTAAACTAACAGCAATTGTGCGCCAGTGATAAAAACATTTGAAAAATAAGTAAGATCGAGGCTTACCACGTACAGAGGAGAGGCCTTGATCTTGGTAAGTCCTCATCGTTCAAGATCCTAATGAATATCACAATGTAGCTCAATACTGGTCTATGGCGGTAATTATTTCATGATTTGAAAAGCAAGTCAGATTGTGACAGAAAACTCAAGCCCTGAGAAAGCATTATTGAAATTAGTACATTATCCGTTAAATGGCCTCTGTTGTTAGAAACTTTCATGTTCATTTAAATTGAAATTGCACTATTTTCTGATTTGCAGGTGGGCAGAATAACACTACTATAAAGGCTCAGATTGGTGAAGACTTACCAGAGGATGAAGGGGAACAAACGTTTGAAGCAAAAGTAGCATCCAACATTTTGTAGATAGCGACAATTGTATCATTTTTTTGTTAAATGAAACAATATTACCCATATGGTGTTGGCTTCATTTCTGTAACATTATGGTATGTAAGTATTCAAATATCATACACATAACATCAAATCAACTCAGAAAAGAAATAGTGTACAAATAAGTTGATTCATTACTGCAAGGCACCAAACCATTACAATACTTCATCATGGTTTTATACCGAATGAAGCAAATTATTAAGAAAAAATGCATATCATATGCTCATATGATCACATTAAAATTTACACCAACTAAATATTGCATGTTTTGGATACCTGAATCTAACCCCACAAATCTGATATCAAAAAGACGAACATCAAAATCAAAAGTCACTCCTTCATGCCTGCGGAAAAACATTTAAAAGCAAATATAAGTTTCATTAAAATAATCAACAAATGAATACAAAACAGGAAGGGACTCCGGTCTCTTAAGCAAGAAGTCTCGGGTTCGAGTCCTTGTGGATGCAGCAAACCTTGTTGGGAGTGGTCCCCACCTTTGGTGTCCGACAGTGCCTCGAAGGATTTGTCTCAGACAATTGTCTGAGGATACCTTGTGAAAGCAAAAAAAAGTTGCTAGAAATGAAAGACCAATTACACAAATAACGAAGTATTAGCAAAGGCGTACAATAAACCTGTGCATACTAAAAAAATAAAAGGAGAAACTTACAATACCGACATTAGGCGAGACTTCCAATCTGAATTTTGTTTGAAAACTAAAAAAAGTCCCGATCAATCAAAAAATTTGGTGATACAATTAGGCATGCATGAGTTGTTAGGTAGAAGAAAGCTACAACAACCCTGACAAAGTTATTGAACGGAAAGCAATATGAATTATCAAGGTCATAATAATAAACATATGAATTCCAATATGAGAAACACTTATCGGAATTCAAATGCATAACATAAGATAACATAGGATTAGCAAACTTGTATAGTTGTCACATGTACTTGAAATTTGAAAGATGTTAAGAGATTGGAGGACTAAAATTAGAGGAGTATACGGATGAAATTTGTTTCATCTGTTGAGATCTGATTTAAAAAAAGCGGTTTAGAGTCTCTGTTTCCGTTTCCGAATTCGTATATGGGATTTTTTTCTGCGTTTTTCAGGGAGCTAGTTCAAAGGGTCCGTGTGGCGCTGTTAATTATTGGATCTTTTACGGATTTAGAGCGGGTCAAAGCGGGTAATTGGGTTAAATCTTTTTTTTTTTGAACAGCAAGAAATATTAGTAATAAAAATCTAGCAAGACGCTAGATAACAAAAGGTTCAGATTACAAAAAAATATCCAAGCCGTAGAAAATGCCAATTCACCAAACTAAAAAACAAACAAGACAAACTCAACAACCCCAAGCCGAACAAACAACGATTCAATACCCAACTAGTCATTATTGTTGCTCAAAGAAAGATGATTGTTTGTCCAAGTCGTCGAATCGTTGTTGATGCTGCTTTTCCTATATATATATATATATATATATATATATATATATATATATATATATATATATATATATATATATATATATATATATATATATATATATATATATAGTATAGATTTTACTGGTACGCGAGAATATTTTTTACTAGTCACCCGTCGTATCACGATTGTTGTAGCGCTGATGTTTTCAAAACAATCCTGATTATTAGCGCTGATGTTTTCAAAACAATCCTAATTGTAGAATTGCCTCTATCATCTGATAACTCTGTTGATTTAGATAGAAGACGTTACATGAAAGGAGCCCTCCGTGCATCGAAGTAATTGAGTGGCATTTTTTTAATAAAACATCTGCAAAAAATGGATCAAAAAAGAAGAAAAAATGTCCTCTGAAAAAAAAAATAGTACCTTTAACAAATTACATTCATTCCGGCAAATGGCAATCGCAGAAATGAATAAATAAATAAATAAAAGCAAAAAAGCAATCAAAACAATCCTGATTATTAGCGCTGATGCTTTCAAAACAATCCTAATCGTAGAATTTCCAAACAATCCGAAAAATTGAGTATTCTAAGCAAAGAATAAAATAAAAAATAAAATCCTGAAACTCAAACATCAATTGTTATAGTGAATGGGAGAAACGATAGAAATGGATAGAATAAATGAAACACCTCAAAACACCGTCTACGACGCATATGACATATCGAACGCCTCTGATGAGGCTAAATTGCAATTTTAGTCCTCTAACTGGACACGTTTTGCAATTTTGGTCCTGGTTTTTCTCCGGCGACAACTTTAGTCCTGTAAGTGGTCTTTTTTTTGCAAAAATAGTCCTGAACACCGTAAAGACCACTTACAGGACTAAAATTGTCGCCGGCAAGACCACTTACAGGACTAAAATTGTCGCCGGAAAAGACCAATTTTAGTCCTGTAAGTGGTCTTTCCGGCGTTCAGGACTATTTTTGCAAAAAAAAATACCACTTACAGGACTAAAATTGTCGCCGGAGAAAAACCAGGACCAAAATTGCAAAACGTGTCCAGTTAGAGGACTAAAATTGCAATTTAGCCCCTCTGATGAAGTAAACGGTTCCTCCCATTGTTAGCGCTGCATGTATTTGAAGAGTTTTACTACATTAAGTTTTCGGAGAGGAGAGCCTTTCTAAGCGATAAGTTTTATTCGGATGAGGGGAAACAATTGAGTATTTTTTAGGAATGTTTAAAATTGAGTAATTTTTGTAAGGTTAATAGCGGGTTTGGATAGAATTTTACGGGTAATTGGGTTAAATTCATTCCTCTATATATTATATATATAGATCTTATACTGCATTTTTGCCAGCATTGCCGTCTTGTCGATATCATAACACCCAGTCCGTCCCTTCCCCTCCCAAACCACTCGCCCTTGCCGTTCCAATGACGGAATCCGGCCGGCCAGACTTTTACTATGGCCAATTCCGGGCAAACTGGCCACTTTCACCTTCCACCTCCATTAATTCCGATGACCCATTCGACATAGTTTTGGTCCTCTGTTCTCCATCTCATAAAAAATGAAAGCAAATGTATTGTTATTATTTTGTCAATGGCGGATGGGATAGGACCCGTTACGTTGGAGATATGGTTGAAATCTATCATTTGGAGAAATGGAAGGTTTCTAATGGTAGCTGGGATTTAGCCGGAAGTAACCGGAGAATATAGTTTTGACTTTTGATGAAGATGAAAAAATAAAGAAGATGAAGATGATGATATAATGGGGGATTTGTGATTTTTGTGTGTTAATATGGGATAGTTTTGTAGATTTTAAGTATTTATGAGAGATATAACAATATAATAGATTGGTAGTAGTAAAAAGTGTTTGACAATATTGGATTTTTTTTTTCAAATTTTGATATTAAAATGTGGTGCAAATAATAGATGTGGTGTAAAAAGTAGATTAAATGTTTTTGTATCTTAATATGGTGCAGCGGTATGTTTGCTGTGGTGCGAATAAATGCCTCATATTATTATTCATTTCAAATTCCATACATTTCGGTGGGAGGGCTGCAGATTGACTCAGACTCATTTCTATAATCAAGGGGAAAAAATTGAAATCATGACTAAAATAAAACATAATTAAAAACTTTTGATTTTTATTTTAAATCTTATACTGCATTTTTGCCAGCATTGCCGTCTTGTCGATATCCTACGATAAAATGTATATAAATCGGTCCATAATTAGTAGTAACATACACAGCAAAAACCAAATCAAGTAATTAATTAGCGAGATAATCATTTAAGAATCCCCTAGGCCGTATTCCATATTGATTTAGTCAAACACATTCGAATATGATGGCATTGAAAACAATCATGGTGGCCATAGCAATATTCGTTGCTGTAGCTGCAGCACAAGCCATGGCAGAAAAAGAAGAGGTCTTTGATATCTTGAATTGCCTACGTATCTGTTTGGAATCCGGGAATCAAGCCCAACGTAGTTCCTGGATGTATGTATTTATAGGCACATGTCCCTCTTCTGCCCTACATTAAGGGCGGTTTAGTCTATTGACAAATATAACCTTGGCTTCCTGTCCAAGTTACTCCTCTGACATCGGCTCGATGTACATCGAGATGGTCATGCCAATGTGCAAGCCTTCTACATAATTAACTCATAATGTAAATGATCTTGATCATGTCGAGATGGCTCACCGACTCGACATCCTTGTCATACCTGGACCTCATCCCCATTCCAGCTGGACCACTCAGATAATTCCACGTGGAAGGGTGGCATATCGTATCGTCATAAGCCCCCCAGATCTGACGAGGCCTCTTTAAAATGCCGAAGTCGGATCTAAAAATTTAAAAAAGTAATTCGATACGAGGTCTTCTCTTGGCGGGATTTGGGCTAATGTCTCAACCGCCATAGGTCTCCCTAGGGTGACGTCATCTTTCGCATCGAATTAAATGGGCACGGGAAACGAAGCATTTTCATTGGTTGTAGCCCCTTGATATGCGCGATATTTTTATTATAACCGCCCAAAACCGTCCTTTCAAATTCATTTGGAAACTTATCAAGATAAAAGGAGTTCCAAGCCGGTGAAGAGTTTAAATTTACTCATTCTCATCCATTTTTCCCGCCTCATACAAAATTTGCAAGTAAGCTTTGAACTTCCTCCGTTTCTTTCTTATTTCATTATTTTCTTTGTTTTTCCATTCCCATATCCGTGAGTGAGAGCGATTCTCAAAATTTAGAAGAGATTGCCGTGTCTGAAGGCGAATCGCAGGAAGCAACGGTTTCTGAACAATCTAATACATCCGGCCAGAAGTTCACCGGAGAAGAAGGAGAGGAGGCTAGGGAGGAAGAAGAATCGACTTCCCGACGTATTACGAAACGTCAAACCAGAATGAAGGGTCAGGGAGCATACGGGTGCGTATCTGCCCTAACGGAGGGAAAGGTCAAGGCTTTATGCCAAAGGTTTGATATTCCGTATTCGTCCGATAGGGTGCTAGTCCCTCGAGGTCAAAACCAATTTGCTTGTGATCCTCCCCCTGGTTTTTGTGCCGTGTATGAAGCGCAATTAAAAGAAGGGTTAAGATATCCTTTCGACCCATGTCTTATCGAAGTGCTCCGACACTACCAGATATGTGTTGCCCAGTTGGCCCCAAATGGTATTAGAAGCCTCATGGGCTTCGTCTTGGCATGTCGTGTGGCCAAAGTCGAATTCTCGGTGCGCTTGTTCCGACAATATTTTTCGATCCAGGGATTGCAAGACGCTGGGTGGTATACCTTTCAGAAACGTCCCTTGGTCCCGGAATTTGTACGGAGGGCCATATCATCTCATGGGGACTGGAAACCGAACTTCTTTTTTATCCGACATGGTCTTGGTGACCTCGACATACACACTTGGCACAAAAGACCTAAAAAATGGCATGATAAGCTTGACTCCGATCCACCCGCGTCGTGTGGAGTCTTTGGAACAAGTGCGCCCCGATATTGCAACTCGGAACCCGCACCCTCTATATGCTTATGCCGACCTCGAGACGGCGGGCCCGGGTGCTTATATGGAACTCGATGAAGAAGTTCGGGCTTTGTGTAGGACTATCGTTAATTTTATCGAATTGTTATATTTCTTCTTGCTTACTTATTTCCATCTCGATTATATAGTAAAGGTGACCTTTATTCTTGCAGTGGAATATTTCTCGGAGATGGAGTCGTCTACTAAGATGCCTGATCCCAAGAAGGTCGACCCCAAGAAGATACAAGAGCTGGTGGGGATCAAATCGAAAAAACCTGTTTCGGTTTCGATAGTCTCACGGGGGCAAAAAGACTCCGGCTCGAGCACCCACTCCCGCATCAACGTCAAATATTCTTAGGGACCGGCTCGATGATGCACCGTGGTGGAGAAGCGGTGGGAGAAGGCGCCGACTCGAGGAAACGCTTGAAGACCACCGACACGAGGCATGGCATAGGAAAAGAGGCTCGAAAAATCCCTCACCCAAAAACTATCGATCCGATCCCGAGACTACAACTTCGAGTTGGAGATGATGGCCCCCGACGATCCGAACCAATATATTTCCAAGCTCCTCCGAGCCGTAAGACTTCATAATCTATAATTTGTATTTGCCAACGAGTCGATTTAACGTCTCTCTCATTACGGAGTTCGTCTTTCCCGACGTGGCCACGAACGTAATTGGATCTCCTTCCTCTCGCTCGGTGAAAAGAGGAGACTATAGAGAAGCGAGAAATCAAAGATCGAGAACCTTGAGGCCCGTGCACGAAAATTGGATGGTCGACGTTTGACCCGGAGGCTGATTTAGAGGTTTCTCGATTCAATTTGAGCAAAGCGAGAGAAAGCGCTAGCGAGATAGGGAGGCGAGAGTTGACTAGGGTGAAGTCGAGCTCGAGACGAGTGAAAGGCCGAGCCGGTGGGTGCATCAAAGCACGAGACGACCTACGGATCGAAGTTGACAGTTTGGCGTCTCGCATGGAGATGGCCAAGAAGGATTTTCTGGCCTCCGACGAGCTTAGAACTGAAATAATGCTGTTGATGACTCAGGCCATGAAGGGTGGATTCACCAATGCTTTAAAGGACGTCAAGGAGGCCTTCCCAGAGTTTGAGGTGTCGAGTATCAAACGGGCTCATTTGTACGACGAGGAGTCGATCCCCCGATACGGCCGATACTTCGAGGAGTTCAGATCTGGGGTTTCACTTCATGAGAAGTATGTTCGACCTGCTCTCGTTCAGGATGGAGAAGAGGACGATGATGTCGACGTGAACCTCGATGATGTCGATCTGGATGCTTCACGCTTAAGCCCCCCTAACGCGTAACAAGCTTCATCACTTAACTATTTTGTTCGATATGGTTGTAAACTTTGGATTTGATTTGGTTGTACTTCTCAAACATTTACTTTCTTTGTCTTCGTTTTATTTTTTGTTGACGAATTCGTTCAGCTGGATTTTACTTGATTCTTCTCATCGAATTATCTAACTCGTGATTCTTGCCTTTAATTTATCCTTATTTCGTCGCGACTTTCTTAGGGTGTAGTCATACCGACTTAATTCCCTTTCGATTGGTTAGGGTGCAGTCATATCGACTTGATTCCCTTATGATATGTTAGGGTGTAGTCATATCGACTTGATTCCCTTATGATATGTTAGGGTGTAGTCATATCGACTTGATTCCCTTATGATATGCTAGGGTGTAGTCATATCGACTTGATTCCCTTATGATACGTTAGGGTGTAGTCATATCGACTTAATTCCCTTTTGATACGTTAGGGTGTAGTCATATCGACTTAATTCCCTTTCGATTATTTAGGGTGTAGTCATATCGACTTAATTCCCTTTCGATTATTTAGGGTGTAGTCATATCGACTTAATTCCCTTTCGATTATTTAGGGTGTAGTCATATCGACTTAATTCCCTTCTATTCCCCCAAAGTGAAGCATGAGTTCATGACTCATGATACACTTCAAGTATGAGTTGATGTTCGCTTTAGCAGGTTAGGAGTGATAAGCATTAAAACTTTAACGCATCGTATCGACGGGTACTTGCTATGATGGTTCAAAGAAAATTTCATAAATTGCAAACATAGAGCCTTGATGGTCGATTCGACGCATTACAATCACCAAAACGGAAATGAAAATTACACATAGTACTTTCTAAGATTAGTGGCATGCCAGGTTCGAGGCACAGTGCTTCCATCTGACCTTCCAAGTTGATACGCTCCTTTAGGATGGACTTTCAGGATCTTGTAAGGGCCTTCCCAATTCGGCTCGAGTTTGCCTATTGGGTCTTGTCTGCTTGCTTCATTCTTTCTTAGCACGAGGTCACCAACTTGGAAATATTTATACTTTACCCGAGCGTTATAGTATTGTGACATCTTCCTTTTATACTCAGCCACTCGATGTGATGCGAGCTCTCTTCTTTCTTCGACATCATCTTTCGCCTGCTTGAGGTTGTTTTCATTTGTCTCGATATTGTAAGCCAAAACCCGAGGTGAAGACAACCCGATCTCTGCTGGTATAACCGCTTCACACCCGTAGGCCATTGCGAAAGGAGTTTCTCGAGTAGCCGCATTGGGTGCAGTTCGATACGACCACAAGATGCTTGGCAACTGTGCTGCCCAATCGCGTCCCTCATCTTCCAATCGCTTCTTCAGACCGAACTTCAACTGTCTGTTGGTCTGCTCGACTTGTCCATTCGACTGAGGTCGAGCCACGGATGTCGTTCTATGTTCGATCTTGAACTCTTTGAGCCAGCTCTGCACCCTTTCATCCAAGAAGCGGGTGCCATTGTACGAGATCGGTACTTGGGGACTCCAAACCCGCATAAAATATTTTCCCACAAAAATTTTTTGATGGTTGCGGCTACGATATTAGCAAGGGCTTTAGCCTCAACCCATTTGGTGAAGTAATCGACCGCGACTACAACAAACTTTAAATTTCCGGGGCTCGAGGCAAAGGCCCTACTATATCGACACCCCACTCGTCGAACGGCCAAACGGACTCGATGACGTTCATCTCTTGAGCTTGCCGATGCGTTATCACATCATGAACCCGACACGCTCTACACTTCATAACCAACTCATTTGCGTCCCTCTGCATTGAGGGCCAGAAATACCCTGCTAGCCTACATTTCCTCGTCAGCATTCGTGCCCCACAATGATTTCCACATACTCCCCGATGTATTTCCTCGAGAAGATATGCTCCCTCTTCTTCCGACGCGCATCGCATCCAGGGTGCTACGAATGACTTCTGTAAAGAACATAATCAAATAATGCATATCTCGCTGACTGTAATCGTACCTTCCTTGCTTGAAACCTATCCGATGGTAGAATCCCATCTTTAAGATAAGCGGCTATCGGGTCCATCCACGTCGACCCCCGAATGATCGGTTGCACATCAACTTCTTCGTAGCTACGCTCGACAACATTTCTACCGGGACTTTCTTTTTTGATTTGAAATTAGACGCCGGTTTAGATAAGGCATCGGCTCGTTTATTCTCGTTCCTCGGTACTGTTCGATACGAACATTCTTAAATTTTGACATCAGTCTCTGAACCACTTTTAGATAGCTTTTCATGGTTTCCTCTTTAGCCTCATATCCCCCTCGGATGTGATTTACCACGAGCTGTGAGTCGCTGTATACTAGGAGATCCTCGACCCCTAATTTGATTGCCAACTTCAAACCCGTGATCATGGCTTCATATTCCGCTTCGTTGTTAGTGGCTTTGAATTCAAATCGAAGTGCATATGGGAATTCCTCTCCTCTTGGGCTAATCAGCAACAAACCCGCTCCTGCTCCTTCCTTGCTAGAAGCACCATCAACATAAATGGTCCACTGCTGTTCTGATGGTTGCTTTTCTTGTGCAATTTGGATCGAAAATCCTTCTGCGATGAAATCGGCTAGTGCTTGGCCTTTGATAGCTGTCCGAGGCGTGAACTCGATATCGTATCCGGCTAACTCAACCACCCATTTGGCCAATCGACCCGATGTCTCGGGCTTCGCCAAAATCTGTTTCAAGGGTTGGTTCGTGACTACCACGATCGGGTGTGCTTGAAAATAATGCTTTAATTTCCTCGACGCATGGACTAGGCCCAAAACTAGCTTCTCGGCTGGTGAATACCTTAACTCTGCCCCATGCAAGGCTTTGCCGACGAAGTAGATTGGTACCGACCCCGCTCTCGCTTCTCGAATCAATCGCGCTTCGCTTCCTCACAAACGGCAAGATACACCAAAAGCTTCTCTCCCTCTCGAGGTGATGCCAAGGTGGGCGGGTTTGACAGTAATTCTTTAAATCTTCAAAAGCCTTTTGGCACTTTGTCATCCCACCTGGAAGGGACTCGCTTTCTTTAGAATCTTAAAGAATGGCAAGGCCCTTTGTGCCGATATCGATAGGAAACGGTTGAGAGCGCCATCCGACCCGTTAATCTTTGCACCTCCTTCACACTTCGAGGCACCGGCATGTTTTGGAGGGCCTTGATTTTGTATGCGGGTTCGCGTTAATTCCATCCTTAGATATCATGTACCCCAAGAACTTTCCGATCGGACTCCGAACGTGCACTTTTTTGGGTTGAGCTTCATGTTAGCAGAGCGGAGAACCTCGAACACCTCTCTCGTGTCGATTATAAAGCGCTCGAGAGACTTACTCTTAATTAACAAATCGTCTACATAGACTTCCATGCTCCGCCCGATCGGCTTTTCGAAAATCTTGTTCCTTCGCACGCCGGTACGTTGCTCCCTGCATTCTTTAAACCAAACGGCATCGTAACGAAACTAAATGTCCCGAAGTCGGTTATAAAAGTTTGTCTTTTCCGAATCTCTCGGGGTCCATAAGGATTTGATAGTAGCCACGATACGCATCTAGAAATCCAAAAACTTCGAACCCTAATGTCGAGTCGACAAGTTGGTCGATCTTGGGAAGTGGGTAAGAGTCTTTTGGGCAAGCTTTGTTTAGATCCGTGAAGTCGATGCACATCCTCCGGCTCCCATCGGGCTTTTTTACTAAAACTCGGGTTGGCTAACCATTACGGATATACCACTTCTTTAACGATCCCACCACCAAAGCAACTTGTCGACTTCTTTTTTAACTCGCTTCCTTTCTTTTTCGGTGCTAGACTTCTCTTCTTTTGCTTCACCGGTTTCTTTGTGGGGTCGACATTGAGCTTATGCATAGCAATGTCACCGAGAGTCCCGGCATGTCGTCGGCTTTCCATGCAAAAACATCTCGAAACTCAACCAGGAGATCGACTAACGTCTGAACATCGGGGTGTGGAATCCACTTCCCGACTCGAACTCCCTGGCTTTCCTCTTCTTCCCAAACTCGAACTTCTTCTGTTGGATCGACTGAAACCCAACTTTTGTCTTCTTCCTCCTCAGGGATTAGCTCTTCAACCAACACTTGACCTACACCCTTTCCTTTAATCGTTACCGGGTTGCAATTTCGGCCACCGCCACATCTCCCCTTACCTCGTGGGTACCATGCCATGTAGGGAATTTCATGCTGTTATGGTAGGTGGAGATCACTGCTCTCAAATCATAAAGTGCGGGTCGACCCAATATTACATTATATCCTGAAGGGGCCTTGACTACGACGTACGTCATCTCCATCGTTCGCCCCTTCTCACCATCTCCTACCGTGGTTAACAAGTTGATAGATCCGACAGGATGGATGGCCTGCCCTGTAAAACCGAATAGCGGGGTGGACAATGGTGTTATATCTTCATCTTTTAACTTCATTGCCTTGAACGTTGAATAGTATAGGATATTCACGGCACTCCCGCTATCAACACAGACTCTCTTTATTAGCCCTCGACTGATGACTGCTTCTATTACTAAACCTTCACTGCGGCCATAAGTACTGGGGACATCGTCTCTGGGTCCATATCCTACCTCTGTTGTGAATTTCAACTTCTTGGCCTCTCTCGACCCGTCCATAACGGGTTGACTTGATCGGGGTCGGTCTAAGTCATGTTCCGCCACAATCGTATTCACGCCATATCCGATTCGGTTATCTCCATAAGGATCTCGATTCCCGATCTTCCTTCTATCGTCTCGACGCTCATCTCTACGATTATCCCTCCTCACGGGCTCGATGACCCGTCTCTACGCCTTTGATTGCCTCGATTGGGAGATCGATCTCTTCTTCCATGATAATTCTTCCTCTTGTATTCACGACGTCCTTTGGGATCATCCTTCTCCGATCCGTCTACTACCTCGTCGAGTTGTCCTTCTTGGATGCCAGCGTCGATATCTCTTTTCAGATCAAAACATTCTTCTGTATCATGCCCCACGTCCTGATGGTAATCACAATATTTGTGGGTGTTTTTCCTCTTCTCGACATCTTTTGATATCGGTTTTGGGGTCCGAGCAATGTTCTTTTTTATCATGATGGCTAGCACCTCTTTCCGGGATCGATTAAGGGGTATGAAGTCTCTATCTTTCAAATTACCTTTCTTCCCGAGTCGATCCGTAATTGGCGCCGTCATCCGATCGAAAACGCCGGCTTTCCCTTCATTCCTAGCCGACCTTGTCCGGCCGCGGGGGTCGTTCTTCGAGTTGAGACCAAGCGAGATGGTGTGCAAGCGCACCGCCTCCTCACCTTGGCAAAATTTATGGACTATGTTCACACATTCGTCCATGCTTTTCGGCATCTTCCTAGATAACTTATCGTATAACTTCATGTTCCGATCCCCGCAACGAAAAAATTGACCTGAAGTGTCTCATTGAGATTGTGGACTTTCATTGCTTCGAGGTTAAAACGCTTCATATAGTCGATAGTTGACTCATTCCTTTCTTGCTTGATGTTAGTCAAATGGGTAGAACTCAGATGAAACTTCTTGTTTCCAATAAACGCGTCGCGAAACTTTTGCCCCAACTGCACGAAGCTAGAAATCGACCCGGGTCTCGGTTGTGGAACCACTCTCGAGCTCGACCTCGTTAATAATGTGTCAAATGCTCGACACTTCATGGCGTCGTTCGCATTCCTTAGCCTCATCATCGATATGTATCGGTATAGATGATCCTCGGGATCCGTTGTGCCGTCATACGGATCCATCTTCGGGGGTTTGAAGGACTCGGGCATCGGGTAACGCTCGATCTCAGAAACAAAAGGCGACTCAAGCCAATCGATGTCTCGATCTTTGCCTACGATACGATTGAACTCGTCTCGTATACTTTCCTCGACCCTTCTTAAAGGCTTCTCTTGCGCGGCCCGCTTCTTGTAGTTGGTGGCACTGACTTCTACCTCGTCTTCGCATTCTTCTCGTATATCCACCGCCTTCTTCCCCTTTGCGTTCTCTAACTCTTTCTCGTCCGGTTGATCTAAAGGTTGCTGTCCGGAAAATCGTGGAGTCCCTTTCCAACAAACACCGACGCTACGACACGCTTAAGTGCTTCTTCATCTAACGACGCCAAGTGGTCCGCAACATCCCGGCGGGGAGGAAGGCCGAGGTTTTTGCGTTTGCACAACTGCAGCCTTAGAACCAGTGGGCTTTTCTAGGACATTCTGGTTTTGTTCCCCTGCCGGCTCTAGGTCTGTGTGTTCTTCATTCTGTACATTCTTACTGCCTGCTTTTCTTCTTGTTGACGGCGCCATCGTACTATTCTCTCTAAATCACCAATAGATAGAGCCCCTCCTTCTAGCGCCAGATGACGATGCTAAATAAAGCACCAGTGATGTGTCAAGGTTGTTTAGTATCTAGGGGTGAAATAGAAAGGTGAAACAGTGTGAAAAAGATGGTGCCTTTTATGGAAAGATGGTGGTTTTTATGTTGTACGGCTGGGTTCAAGAATGTATCTTGAATTGCCTACGTATCCTATTTGGAATCCAGGAATCAAGCCCAACGTAGTTCCTGGATGTATGTATTTATAGGCACATGTCCCTCTTCTGCCCTACATTAAGGGCGGTTTAGTCTATTGACAAATATAACCTTGGCTTCCTGTCCAAGTTACTCCTCGACATCGGCTCGATGTACATCGAGATGGTCATGCCAATGTGCAAGCCTTCTACATAATTAACTCATAATGTAAATGATCTTGATCATGTCGAGATGGCTCACCGACTCGACATCCTTGTCATACCTGGACCTCATCCCCATTCCAGCTGGACCACTCAGATAATTCCACGTGGAAGGGTGGCATATCGTATCGTCAGTCTTTGATGAAGAAAACGGGTGGAAAATGGTGAATCATCTAAGACTCTTGGATTATGTCAGAGACGACTCATCATCTTCCGGTAATCTTCTACTTATTAACAGGGCCGACTTAATGGAATAAAACATCAGAATCGTAATTAATAGCATCAAAAGATTGTTATATGATGGGCCATGCCGATCCCGCCCCCCGGACCGGCTTTGCTAATTAATCTTCTTCTATTTGTACTATTGAATGAGACAACTAGTAATATAGTATAATTCCATTATACTAATAATTAATTAATATTTTTGATGTGCAGTTGATCAACAGAAAACCAATGGAGGGGGTGATGACACCAACGTCCTCGTAAGCATGAAGCAAAATATTGCTGTACCGAGGCAATTGCTTGACTCATGCACAAATTATAAGTGTCACCCTAAACATACAGAATGCCCAAAGGGCTGCGCCGATTGTCCCGAAGATGAAGAAGATCCTCAGGGAAAAGGTGTTGACTGCGACGATCTCTAAATTAAGAGGTCCGATGATCGCCTGCACATCACCCATAAATAAAATTTTCAATGACACACATCTCCCCCGTTTCGTTGTGCAATACATATATATATATATATATATATATATATATATATATATATATATATATATATATATATATATATAAACTAAAGCTTTTGTATTTCGTCAAGTAATGTTTCAAATTTTACCTAATCCCGAAACCAATATATATTTCGGAAGTAATGTTTCTCTATACATCCAAATCATATGTTATAATCTATATATACATATGTATACTTGAAAGAATCGTTCACCATGTTTTATCTTTGTGGTTTTATCTTTGTGATATCAAGCACATCTACACATATTTACTAATTAATACTCTTTGGCGCCTCGTCCAGAGTTGTTTATTTTCTCTTTTCAATTCTAGCTAGTAACAACCCGACTGAAAACCTGAATAAAATTTCGGAAATCAACATTAAAGGGAACTCGACCGTTTATCTCTATATACTATTAAGACTCAAAAAAAGCCTCTTCCCTTGTGCGACCACGTCACCATTTTTTGAGGAGAATTCCTGAGGTGACACGTGTCCTTGTCCCTGTTTCTATATACTCCCTCTTTTTCGTTTGTATTTTTTTTTTGTCATCATGATTTAACTATATAATTTAACTATATAAAACACACAGATTAAAACATTCGTTATAAAATGCTAAATCTTTTTCGAAAAGTGTAGTGGTGGACTCCCTCCGTTTTTATTAATATGCCGCAAAGACAAGAATCACATTGATTAATAAAGTAGTTAATATGTCAAAAATGTAGTATTGTAAACGTATTTTTTTATATTAGAATTGTAAATACTTTGTTGGTAGAGGAGTTTTTAGTATTGGAAATATAATTTTTTGTTGGAGATATAAAAACTTTATTGGTAAAAGATGAAAAAATAATAAATGATGCATTGAAAATATAAAATGACAGATAAATAAATAAAAATTAAAATGTGACAGATGCAAGAAAACGGAAGGAGTATTGAATATGAAAATTTTATTTCTTCAATAAGTCTAGAGAGTTGATAAGTAGTATTGAAAAACGGAAAAAGCATTAAAGTATGTATTGAAAATAGAAGTACGACAGAGAAAAAGAAAATTTTCATTTTAGCAAACTGCGATAGTAAAATAGAAACATAGTACGGCTGGCAAAGAATCCCTTTTTCACGACCAATCCCGAATTCCGACCAGAAACTGCCCTGATTTTTCCCGACCCGTATTATTCGGGAACCTTCTTCACCCGACTTATTTCGGGATGAGATTCGGGATTAACCTGAAACCCTAACGGGATCCCGACTATTATATAGTACAATTATTTTTAATAAATATAATGCTAACTAAGTCTTTCTTGTGAGCTAGGTGAGTATTAATGCTAATAACGAAAGTAATAATTTTACTAACTTCACACAAAATTACAACCAAAAAAAAGTTAATGAAAAATCTATGATGATGTTTTATCGGAATATTTTCTCCCGACTCGGGGATCCCGAACTTTTTGGCATCTCGATCGTCGGGTCCGGTCATTTGTCAGTGCGGGATCGGGGAGAAAAATATATACCCGATTCACAATAGGATCGGGATCGGGTATGAAGGTTACGAAACCGATCCCCCGATTTGATGCCACCCATTGAAAGGATGTAGTAATATCCTTCTTCCCCCACTAGGACTTATTATTATAGATAATAGTATATATAGATATATATATACGCAGCATATAATAATTACATATATATAGATTCTATATATATATATATATATATATTTTTTTTTTTTTTTTTTTTTTTTTCAGTTTTCTTTTCCTCTTTTATCAGGTATCGGGATAATTCCCAATCCTTATCACCTTAGCCGACTGAAAAAGGGTTTTCAATTTCTATCAATCCAGCAAGCAATTCTCGGATTTCGGGGGGTGAAGAGAGATTTTAGTGTACGGCGAAGGTTTCACTGCGATTTATCAGTGGATAGAACGAATTAGGTCTAATCAAGGCCTAAAAAACGGGGTCAATAATCGGCGATTGATGGAGAGTACATGAAGCTTTTTACATGCTAGATTATTTCTGAGGATATTAAGCCGATCGAAGGCTTTTACACGGTGGGTGTTTCATTGCAGCTTTAGATCCGGTTAATAGCATTTTTTTTTCTTTTTTTTTTTCTCTACATAATTGCTGCTCTTTCGGTCTTTATAAGCAACCTTATTTTTCCCCTCATACTCACCAAACTCTCTTTTCCACTCTTCAGATTTTCCCTATTAAAGAAACCACTCAAAAGTACTCTTGCAGGTAGTTTTCTTTACTCTGTGTTGATATGCATACATATTTATTTACTGCTGTCTGCATATTCTGTTTGCATTGATGTAGATTAGTTGAAATTTATTGATTTGGGTTCTTTATTACTCTGTTGGGTTCATTTATGTCTGCGTGTCTGTTTAGTGATGTTGGAAATGTATTTAGAGTTTCCATCATTCCTTATTTCGTTTTTTACATGTTATAAAGGATAGTCACTTTATACAAAATATGGTTAATCCCGTTTTTTTTTTCCTTTTTCATGATGTGGTATAAGAAATTTGGTTTGGATTTGTGAGTTTGGGTTTGGAAATGTAATATGATATAAATTAATATGGTGGTCTTTTTTTGCCTTTGATTAGTTTATGTATGTATACACTGTACTTTTTCCTATTCAGAACCTTCAATTGGAACAAGCTACTCTACATAAGAAAAGGGTCTTTGTTGTTTTCAGCATACTTGTATTAAGAATGGTCCTTTTTTTAATATTGTGATGTTTCCATATGTACTCCACTCTCCACTGTATGTAATTTCCTGACATATCTGATGCCTGCAAGATAAAAACTTGCTGGGTTGAATAGGGTGAAATAATCCTCCACCTTTTTGTGTTCATTTATGGTTAAAGTGATCATCTTTTTCTTTTGCTCTGCTACTTTTGTCTGTGGTGTTGTCTTTTTTTCTTTTTTTCTTTTCTTTTTCCTTCTGTAGAAAGTTGACTTGCAAGAAGTTGCTATGCTTAAAAGAATTATCTCTTTTTATTCTAATGTGTTCAGTTTTCTAATGTGTTCAATTTGTGTTGCACTTTGTAAAGATAAAAAAAATCATCAGGTTCATGAATTTTCTCGTCATACAAGTCTGTTATATTGGCTTTTGATAGTCTTTTTTGTTGGTTTTTAGACTACGGTGCTCATCTGGTGTGACTGTAGTGATATTCTTGCTGGTTTCTCGTGCTCTGTACAACTGCAATGGCAGCTCTTCAGGTAATCCTGCAATATGCTTTACTTGTTTTTTCAACTTTGGTATTATATTAGGTCGGATGTTGTTTTGTTTTGGCTAAGTACTTGGTCATAGTTGAATATTAGTTAGCCTTTTGCAGTAGTCTTTTTTTTTTCTTTTTCTAGGAACTTTTACTTGTTCATGGTTGTTTTAGAAGCTTGAAACCAATGTTTAAACAAGATATTATATCGACTTCGGTTAAACAAACTGAACACGAAAAAACAAATAATAGAGCTGTAAATCTTGAAAAATGGAGAGAGAAAAAAACAAGACAGAAAAAAGACTTTAGACATAATAGAGCAATCTCTGAACCAACACTTCAACCTATGAAGAGGCATAAATTGTCACATAAAATTGATCATGCTCCAATAGGATCTCGCTATGTTGTAGGCTCCTCATCGCCTTTTCAATTAATTATCGTTGTTATCTGACATATTATTAATGGTGCTATATTTCTTTTTGTTTTACAGAATATATCTCTCGTTAAGGAAATTGAAAGGTGTACAAGAAACCAGTGATTTGCTTCATCAAGTGTTACGACAAAACATTCCATGGTAGTAGTGTGCGAACACATTCGGATGTAAAAATGTATCTGCAAGCTGATGGTGTTGACAAAAAATGCTGATTCCCTCATCGTCCATGAGGGTAGATCGGGCAAAAACAAAGTAAATGTCCAGGACACTGCTGTTGATCAACTTTTCAGTCCAACAACCAAAAAAATTCTGGAAGAAATAAGTGACATGTCTTCCCATGATGAATCATTTCCAGCCTGCCAGCATGAGTGAAAAGGCCACTCTTTAACCCCAATGAATCCCAAGTATCTACTGAAGTTCGATGAAAGCAGCTACCCAATATGTTTCTTCTCAGCTCAATTTCGATGCTGTTGAAAAGCCACTTGAAGGTGCAGCTGAGGTCAATCAATGCACCACCAATGCTGCTGGAAAAAAAGTAGCAGCAAGTTCTGGACTTGAAAGCCCAATCAAGAAAAGCAAGAGTAAAGAGAAGGAGTGTTAAGTTATGACGATGTTATGCTTTTGAACCTACTAACGAACCTTTTGTATAATAGTATTGTCTTTTGTTGAATATAATGTTTGTGTATTCTGGGCATTAGATAAAAATATCTAATGCTTATGAAATACATAGACATGCAGGTTTATGGGGTGAAATAATCCTCAATCTTTAGTATTTATGTATGCTGAGGAGTAGCCTATCCTCTAAATGAATGTAAGCTTGATGTAAGGCCCTACAAACTGCTCTTAACTTTTGTATCCATCAACTCTTGTATTATCTACTAAGCTTCTTAATGCATGTCTGTACCTTGTTTGTAGTCATTTGTTTAGTTATTAATTTTCCAGTTTTCCTTTCCTTTATTCAGTAAAGATAATTCAAAAACCCAAATGGAATCTGCAATTTCGAATTATAGATCGCTTTTCAACCGTTTGTAATCTAATAAGATGGGCACGCCGTGCCTTGCACGGCGTTGGCGTCTACTAGTTACTTTATTAGGTTCATGACAGAGTTTCACTTTCTCTTTTGTAAATATGGACCGCATAACACATAATACATATATAACAACAAAGTATAACAAGTACATACTATGAAAATTTGAAATCTACACACGTAATACAATTATCCATAGGCAAAGACTATATAACATGGCAATAAAATCACATAAGTCTAAAAACCTAAGGTGGTTACAGACTCCTACTCGATAGGCTATGATATGTTCGTTAAGATTTATTAAGTGGCATGTTCCGAATCATTTTCATATTGATATCTTTTAGGAATATTTTAAATAATACAGTACTTGTTATCAGGGGCAGATTGTTTAATTTTATTTTATTTAAATGATATAGTTTTGTGTTAAAAATGTATAAACACTATTAGCGCTTGTTACCCGACAAAAAATTCTCAGAAACGACATACTTTTTTAGGAAATTAAAATAATGATAACTCAATGCAAGAAAGTAGCCATGTAACGACCCATACCTACCTTAGGAATATAATACGTAAAAGCTGCTCAACACGTGCATAATTCGTGACAATTACACACATTAGCCTTACTTCACATTGATATCATAACGATTTTTTTGCTGAAGCTTGAGTTTAAATTCAACAGAAAGATTAGATTCTCAGAGCAAAAAATATAAACAATGAGGTTGTCATCAACCGAAAATGTCATTGCCTAGCGGTTGTTCCAGCGGCAAGGCAACAACCGTGTCAATAGTGACAACTTCCATGTTACTGATACAATCTGCAATCCCAATAAGGTAAATGGCATAAAAAGAAATTTCAATCCCATGCAATAATCAAAACATGATCAATATAATCCATACACCATAATCAAACAGAAAAGTCTCATTGTACTCAAGTACTACAGAAGATAGTCTCAACAAAAGGGGACAAAATACAAATAAAGACAAATGTCTAAGGCACCGCACTTACAACCATAAAAGAAAAGCATAAATCTAACTAGCATAATAGAAATCACGGAGAGGATCTTCGTATCCATCATCTCCCCCCTGAAAATATTAAATAAGGATTGAACTCCCAGTTCAGTAAGAATAAAGTATAATCAAGAGGGAACCTTGAACATATCTGAAGACTTTCATAGTTCTCTGATGATTAATGACTTTGTTACAAAAAAATAAGGCTAATAACTCTAATAAAAATAAAGAACGGTACCCATATTAAGTGGAAAGTGAACAAGCAATGATCATGAATGGCAATGATACTTGCATAATTGACTATTATGCAGCGATAAATTTTAGTGTCAATATTTGGATTGACTAATTTCCATACCGAATGAATGCAGCAAACCTTGTTGGGAGAGGTCCCCACCTTTGGTGCCGATAGTGCTTCGAATGATTAGTCTCAGACAATTGTCTGAGGATACCTTGTGAAAGCAAAAAAAAAGTTGCTAGAAATGAAAGACCAATTACACAAATAACGAAATATTAGCAAAGGCGTACGATAAACCTGTGCATACTAAAAAAATAAAAAGAGACACTTACAATACCGACATTGGACGAGACTTCCAATCTGAATTTTGTTTGAAAAGTAAAAGAAGTCCCGATCAATCAAAAACTTTGTTGATACAATTAGGCATGCATGAGTTGTTAGGAAGAAGAAAGCTACAACAACCCTGACAAAGTTCTTGAACGGAAAGCAAAATGAATTATCAAGGTCAAAATAATAAACAAATGAATTCCAATATGAGAAACACTTACCGGAATTCAAATGCATAACTTAAGATAACGTAGGATTAGCAAACTTGTATAGTTGTCACATTTGAAATTTGAAAGATGTTAAGAGATTGCATGACTAAAATTAGCGGAGTATACAGATGAAATTTGTTTTATCTGTTGAGATCTGATTTGAAAAAAGCGGTTTAGAGTCTCTGTTGCCGTTGCCGAATTCGTATATGGGTTTTTTTTTACGTTTTATGGGGAGGTAGTTCAAAGGGTCCGTATGGCGCTGTTAATTATTGGATCTTTTATGGATTTGGAGCGAGTAAAAACGGGAATTGGGTTAAATCTTCCTTTCAAATATATATAGATTAGCCTAACACTCGTGCATGATGCACGGGACAATACTATACTAATTTGAAAGTATGTATGTTGTGCAATGCACGAAAAATTTAGAAGTTATATTTTTGAATGATAACATTGTCTATACTTCACTGACACACAACGTTCTCCCTTCATTTCATTAATCACCTTCGTAGCTATGATAGGTGTAGTATTCGAAACCAATGATAACAGTGATAGATATGATTGAGCTTCTTCCCTTCCGGATTCAATTCAATTTCGCATATTCCATCTCATACAATTCTTTAAATGATTGGTCTTTGCCCAACAATCATATGAGCTTCGATATTCATCTGATGTCGTGAACATCTATTATCGTTCTATGGATTAACAATGGCAAATAAGTTGCACAAATGAATCATCGTATCTTTGTAAGAGGGTTTTAAATACAAAAATGATAGATCAAAGAGTACCTCAACAAATAGAATAAATCACCATTAGTGTCTTCGATTACACTGTATTATTGGGTCGAATAAGGTGTTTACTTTTTCAAAAGGAAACAACGATTTGTCTCAGCCTTCACCTCACTTCAACCATGCCGTGACGATCATACCTGTTCTGCCCTTTTTTTTTTCTGTTTTTTTTGTTTTTGACAAAAGTAAATATCTTTTCGGACACAAAAAAAATACAGTATACCACATGAAAAAATTTGCCGCTCTCTTGTGCTCTCTTATGGTCTCCCTTCATACCAAGCCAACCTTGTGAATTTGCTTCATCATCTTTTATCATATTATTTGGAACATTTATTCAATCTTACACTCACTTGACATAGATCCTGTTCAAATCACAAATAGAGGGATAACATGCAACCATGGACTTCCTCTTAGGAAAGTAGATATCGTTTTTTTACTTTCATTCTGCCTTTCAGTGTTCAAACAGGCCTAACAAATTAAAACAAATGAAACAAAGCATATCATTGTTCCAATACTAAAAAAATACAGCCATATTACAACACAAAACCACTGAATAATGGTAGATATTATTTGCACATATTCCAATCACTAGCTATAAGATATAAGTTTGTACCTTCCTGTGGTTGGTCATACTTGCATATTTCCAATATATGATCACATTCCAGCATAGCATAAAGCCATTTGTGTCTATTTCCCTAAAGAATCTGATGTATGCCCAGCATAAAGATCCCTACAACTTGAATGACTCAGTCGTGTAGTGCTTGTAATATGATTCTAAGTCAAAGAAAATTCTTTATTGCATTTATGAGAGCAAGGTTTCAATTTAAGAATCTTTATAGAGATCAATGCACTACGGATGATATAACACAATCCAACGTATTCTAGCAGCTCTAGAATCAATGATTTGGTATAACACTTGTAGATAATTCTCTTGTGTCATAGGGGGGTTCTTGGGCAGAGAGTCTCTATTGTATTAGATCGTTAGATGTGTATCGTTTGTGCAAAAAGACAAAGATTAGTTAAAAAAATTTCTTTTTACACAAGCCAATCATCCTATTTCTGTCAAGAAGTATCTTCGTGCAATAATTTCTCATATGTCATACAAAAGCAAATGCTATGTCCCCCGATTTTTTTTCACATCAATACTACCAAAATGAATCCAGGCCATTGATTGGCTGGATGCAACCAATCAAAAAAATAAAAATAAATAATTGAATGGTGATGATGATGTTTCGAGGATGTTTCGGGAGAAATGTTTCGGTGAACCTAGCAGTTTCCGTCATACAAAAGCAGGAGGCAAGCTGATTAAGTAACTCAATGAGCATTACCAAAAAAACTAAAGAAAGGACTGATTGAGGATGTTGGATTTCAAAGAGACATCGTCCCAGAATGTGACTCAACCCTAAACTAACAGTAATTGTGCACCAGTCATAAAAACATTTGAAAAATAAGTAAGATCGAGGCTTACCACGTACAGAGGAGAGGCCTTGATTTTGGTAAGTCCTCATCGTACAAGATCCTAATGAATATCACAATGTAGCTAAATACTGGTCTATGACGGTAATTATTTCCTGATTTGAAAAGCAAGTCAGATTGTGACTGAAACTCAAGCCCTGGGAAAGCATTATTGAAATTAGTACATTATCTGTTAAATGGCCTCTGTTGTTAGAAACTTTCATGTTCATTTAAAATTGAAATTGCACTATTATCTAATATTTACCATTAACCCCCTAGTGATCAATTAATTCATACAACTCACTGGTAGCTAATCAGTGTAATATTAACTCCATGGATCGATCAGTTTTTAGGATTAAAAAATAAGGGAACTGTCTATCTACTTCCATAAATAGAAGGAATGGATTCCGTATCTGTGATAACACAGACTACTCACTCAATCCAGTACAATGCCAAGATGGGGTAATTCAGACCAAAGACTTAGTGTAATCCTTAACCGTCAAGTCAAACCTCATACTGATTCAAGCAGTTGACCGTGATCACCTCAGGTTTAAGATATATCCATAAATATGATCATCGATTGATTCGATAAGACTTCTCGATTACGGAATTATATCGTGAACTCTAATCAAATCGATCCAGTCCTATATGATATATCTATCATATATAAATGCCCCACTAGGTTCTCTTAACCGAAAGTCCGGATAAGACAATCACACCTATTGTGTTCTGGGCGCATTAATAGCACGTTAAAGGAGAGACCCGATACTCTCGATTAACTTCACTACGGGCTAATTGTATTTTAAGTACATCTTCACTAACTCAATCCTCCCGTGTATATCCCATACACTGAGTTAAGTGATTACATAAACGATATAGTTTATGGTTTTCTGTAGTGTAAATACTATTGTCACATCGGTGAATATGAGAACAATAAATATGAATAATAATATCATTTCATTTATTAAATAAAACAATTACAAAATTGTCTTTCGGGCATTATTATTCCTCGTTCTCTTCAAGATACTAAAGGACATACTAAACTTGCTTTGTTAACCGCCGAATCTAAGATTCGGTCAAAGTTGACGTTCAATAACCTGACCATCTCTTACTAGAAAGAGAATCTATCCCATTTCTCTTGATCCGAAGATTTAGAGAGTCATACCTGAGGCATAGGGTAGAACTTCCTCGTTGAATGTTGCATACACAGATGCATCATCTTAACCAATAAGATGGATGGGAAACCAGTGACTTATTCTAATGAATTCGACCGAGTCACACTCTTTAGAATGTTGTCCAAATCTCTGTTGCGAGAGAATTGTGGCTTTGTCGTATTTCGACTTCGGATAACACACCCATGTTGATTCCAAGGCCGGTGCGGTGTTATCCTTCACAAACACTAATATATGTATTCACTACTTGTACTAAAATTGATATACAGTCTACAAAAGACTTATCAATATTCTGGTCAAATCCACATATTGTAGAAATATATGACTTCCAATGACCGAGAGGTTTGCTTTTTATCCACAAAGGACATAAGCCTTGACAGTCATCCTGTCATAAGTTCATAAGGCAATACCCTTTTGTTCCGAATGAATCCAGACTCCGTTTGTTTGGCATGAAAATCTCAGGGAATCACCCTTATTTTCTGCTTTTGAACGAAATCATGCAATACTAAGTGGTAAGAGAGTCCAAGGTCTGATTAACTCTCTACTTCTTAGGGAATTACCCCTAGACCACTCAAGCTTTGCTCTGAATGATAAACTTTCCTATTCATTCTACTCTTTTCCGTGTAGATCCAATTACTCCCACTTTGGGCCCGAGACGCTCGGTGGTTCTACAAGAGTATGAACGAAGCTGGAGTACCGAACTCCATTCACAGGGTTATGGCTATTAAACCAACCTCTATTATCAGAATCCTATACTGCTCACAAAAGGGCCATAGGTCATCAATCGATCCTCATACTACAAAGTCCGCAGAACCCGTAATGGGTAATGGATAAACCATACTCCCAATACTTATTGGGTGGATCAAAATTCTGATCTAGTTTAGTAGTGTTTTAGTGTTATCACCAACAACCGATGTTGGATGTGATATGATTTTAATCAGTTAGTAACTACCTTGAGTAAACTTACTTCAAGGTTCAAGGTTTTGCTGTTCATGGACTCTATCAGAAAGGATGCAACAGTATAACTGTCCCTTCCCGATTTCAAGAATCCTATATCTAACCTTTATACACAATAGGTTAAAAGATATATCACGAATGGTCATTGACCGAATGTATGCGCAAAATTCCTAGTCTTACCTTCAAGCACCGTGTGCTAAATGCTTATATTTACGGAAGTGGAGTGAACCGAATCCACACCTTATCCGTAAATTCCAAAGCATATTCTAGGTAGACTTCTCGGTCTTACATTTCAATGTAGACCGTTATTTCGCTTCCAATATCTTTATTGAGTTAAGCAGTGTATTGTAGCACATCTAAAACTATATAAGGCAATTTAACAGTTTCTCACTTTAGTGAGAACACGTCACAATGAGGCAGGCTGAGCATCAGTCTCGAGGACTATGAATGGCCTATTCCGAGTATAGAATACTCTATCTCTGTTGAAAACAAAGAACCCTCAAAATATTTTGGATAAACTTTCTGTAGTGTTTGCATAGTTATCAGACAAGAAGTCACTACTCGGAAGCTCCTACTAGCTTGTATCTTTCATCAGACCCCGAAGGTCGTCATGAACAAGCTATTTTACTTCTTTATAACCATTATCCTTTCCCGATTGAAAGGAAACTTAGTCATTGAACCTTTGAGACAATATAACCAGACTGGGAGAAAGGAATCACCCTGAGCCAGTCTTCAGGTCTTGTCTTTTAGGGACTATGCACTAACTATGGAATATGAAGAAGCGTTTATCTAAATATCGAAACCAATTGCTTTTAATAGTTCTTAAGATGTGTTTTATATACATATTTCAGCAGTTCTAAGTGGTTTTGACTTTATCAACCAAAAATCCGAGTCTTGGATTCGTACTACAAATGGTATATTCACTTTCTATACGACAAACAAATTATCGAATAGAAGGTAAATCCATTCGTTCCAACGAATCTTAAACAGAAAATAATTTTTCCGCGATATCCAAGGATTGAATCCGAGATTCATTTCCTTATATCACTCCCACTATTCTAGCTAAAATTAACTTCCCGTTGTTTACTCTTTTAATCGTTAAATGCACTGCTACCTTGTTCTTCCAAAGAACTTAGCTCGAGAAAATCGCTAAGGATTCATAGGTTGGTGATCCAAAATCACTGTCCTTATCCTATGATTTTCAGTTAATTAATTTTCGGTTCAGCCTTAAAGTTTTCTCAGTTTAGATGACTAACACTTTTAGACATATTCTTCCATTCTTGACTTTCCGTGAATGGAAACAAGTCTTGAACCGGCGGTTCGTTTGAGTAGACACTACTCTTGAACCGTGGGATGTCTATTTCGAGTGTTACTCGTCGGGACTTCTCGGATTTTTTAATATACCAGAAAAAACAATAAATCATAACAATAAAGCTCCCACTAGTTTATCGGTTCCAAATACCGTCTAACGAGCAATGCTTTATTTTTTATGATTTTCTGATTTTTTTTCTATTAGAAAATCTTTCGTACATTGTTCCAATGTTTCCAGAAAAACAACAAATCATAGAACTCCCACTAGTTCATCGATTCCAAATATCGTCCAACTAGCTACATTTCATGACTTTCCGGTTTTTCAATTAGAACGGTTACGTGTGTAGTCAGTTACACTTTTCTAATGTTCTAGAAAAACAACAAATCATAAAGCTCCCACTAGTTCATCGATTCCAAATATCGTCCAACTAGCGACACTTCATGATTTTCCGATTTTTCAATTAGAAAATTACTCGTGTAATCACTACTCACTCAAAATTCACTAGAAGAATTTCAAAGTCCGAAATCACCTTTGATCAAACTAAGTTTTCCGTTTGACACGAATGATACTAGTGACATACCTGTATGTCACTCAGGTTTTATAAGGCTTAAGAGAAAATATCTCTTTCGAAAATAATTGCATTATCGATTAACTAGTTCAACGTCTTAGTTACTTTCCACTTTTTAACGAAATCAATTCTAGTCAATTATTATTTTTTAAGCAATTTAGTAAGGGATATAATGCTGTAAATAAAATGACATATATTAATTCAAGTTTAACACTACTATATAAGTTTATTTTAGGAATTGTAAACTATAATTAAGTCTACTCTACCATTCCAAGGTTTTAACCTCGCATCTCAGTGCCGCCGTAGGGTAGGTCAAAGAGATTACGGTTAAATCGAGACAATCTCATCAATGAATAACTTGTGAGAATCGAACATCCCTTTATTCATTGACTACCTTCCTTTTTTAGCCTAGATATTATCAAGAATATCCTTGATGAGTGTGACCTACTATATCGGATGTCTTAGGTACGCCCCGAGTGTGCCGTCGTAGGATAGGTCAGTGACCCGACGAGTACCCGGAAATCCTATCCTTTCGGAGGCCAAGCCATGAATGTTGACATGGGTGAACACCATCCGTAGGGGGACGAAATCAAAGCGCCGCGAGGCGTCACCCTTCTCTCACTTACTTGTATCTATAGTAGAGGCCGTGGGGTTGGCTGTCGCCTCCCCCGCTCCCACTCAATATTTTGGAAGTGGTGGTGGGTTAACTAACCACGTATTTTTTATGTTAACATAAAAGCACATCAAATCAAGGATTCCGAATGGTGTCGGTAACGTAGGCAAGCCTACCCGTCCTATTCGTTGGAACATACGTGGCAGTCGGACGAAATCGGGTCAAGAGAGCCCCATTGAGATAAGAAGGAATCACCCATCCACTCGCCGGTGTAGCTTAGTCTTGCCGGATCCCCGTGCATACATCACACTAGGAGGGTTAAGTCGGTCGAGCGAAGCTCAGTTGACCACCCAACCTATAGGCGAACCGTTTTCATCTAAGATTTATTGTTCTTTTACCATCATTCAATCTCGTAAACACTACGAATCGAAAACGTGATCTCGTTTGGGCTTTTAAGGTGGTTCACCGAGAACACACACCGAAAGGCTTAACGATTTCATAACCCGTCCTCGGATCTTTAATTAGTTACTAAATTAATTAATTACCACGTATTAATTAAATTTCAACTAATTACGCGAGTTTGTATACATGCCTATTTTAATTACCAAAAATTAAAATTCTACATGTATGCATGGAGTGGATTTATGATATGATGCATGTCATGGCAATTTCGATTTTATATCTATTTTATGATCAAACACATAAAAAATAAATTACGGAAAATTTAAACAACCGAGATGGATCGTTGGTTATGAAATAATATATTAATGGATTATACGGACATGCTTTTCGGCCATGCTAAATTAGGTCAAAAAGAATAGATTGCCGTGAACAAAAATTGCCGTGACTGTTATGAAATAATATATTAATGGATTATCTATTATTCTGATTGATTTACGTAGATTTTGGATTAATTCAGTTTATTGTGTTCACATTGTAATCTCTACTATAAATACCCTCTTATACCATTGGAATAACACAAGCAATTCTCTCTTTTTCTTTACTTGTATTTTCCCTTGTTCTTCCTCCAATATTTTCTTAGTTTTATAACACGTTATCAGCACGAGACTCTACCAACGAAGTATTCCATTGGTGTCCCTTTTGGCGGTTCGGGTAAAATTCTATTATTGTTCATCACTCTTCTTGTTTTAATGGCTAACATCACCAAACAAGACTTTGTACCCCTAAACATATCGGGGAAAAATTATTTATCATGGGCCATGGATGTTGAGATGCACTTGGTATCTATGGGTCTTGGCAAAACGATTGTCACAAATAATGCGAGACAAGCCAAGACCGTGCAAAGGCCATGATATTTCTCCGTCATCATCTGGATGAGGGATTGAAACATGAGTATTTAACGGTGAAAGATCCGTATGAATTGTGGAACCATACGAAAGAGAGGTTCGACCACTTGAAGTTGGTTGTTTTACCGAAAGCCGGATATGATTGGCTCAACCTACGGCTGCGGGATTTTAAATCATCCTTGAATATAATTCGGCTATATTTAAGATCACATCACAATTGAAACTATGTGGTGAAAAGGTGACGGATGAAGACATGTTGGAAAAAACTTTTTCCACTTTTCATGCCTCGAATGTGCTCATATGGCGGCAATATCGAGAGAAAGGTTTTAAGAGATATTCGATCTCATTGCATGCCTTGTTGGTGAGCAAAACAATGAAATTTGTTAATGAAAAATCATGAGTCCCGTCCCACTTTGGAGCCGAGTCCATTCCACGAAGTGAATGCGACACAATCTTCAAATTTTGGCCGTGGTCGTGGACGTGGTCGCGGTGGAGATCGTGGTAGAGGCCGTGGTCGTGGACGCGGTCGTGGAAAATATGCGACATATCACAATGAAAATTGTGGGAAGAAACGAAGCAATCCACCAAGATCGGATCATAACAACAAAGAAAAGAAAGTCCATGGTGACAAATGTTATAGATGTGGAATGGATGGACATTGGTCCAAGTCATGCCGCACGGCAAAACATCTTGTTGATCTTTATACGGCATCTCGAGAGAAAGCCGGAAAACGGTGTTGAGGCAAATCTTATTGATCAAAAGATTGATGATGCGAATTTTGATATGCCATTGATGTCACCAATGGAAGTTCTTGATTTTTTCAACGACACCGCTTGAAGGCTCCGGTTTATTGTGTCTTTTGACACATTATTTCTTTTGTCATTCTAATAAAGTTGTTTGTGCCCTTTTGCACTTTATTTCATGTCATCCCAATAAAATTGCTTTAGCAATTGTTTTGGTATTGTTTTATTTTGTCTTTGATTGAGGTTGATCTATGATGTAATATGAAGTTTTATTATTAATAAATCCAAGTGAGTATTTGATTATCGATCATTTCTAGTTTTTCCTTCGTTATAATTTATGTTGAAAACCAAAGGATACAATGCATTTATTATTAGTACATAGACTTGATATCTCAGATGTATTGATATTTTTTAAATAAAACCGTATGTAATAAAACGCTCCCCTTTATAAATAAAAAAAAATTTAAAAAATAAAAATAAAACCAATGCGCGTCAAATTAGCGAGCCAATTATGAGTCATTTATGATCCAATATTTTTCTTGACCCACGTAATAAAGAAAAAAAAGGATTTGACATTTCTTTGGAAAAAAGATTTGATGTTTTTAAATTGTAATAACTAATAGATTCAATTTTTACCTTTTCCTTTAGTGTGACTTAATTATGAATGTAGTGTTTGGCATCTATATAATAGATGAATATTTTTTTTGAGGGGTATAATAGATGAATATTTAACAAATACTTTTACACTCTTTTTCGATGTTTAAATATAGTATATATATATATATATATATATATATATATATATATATATATATATATATATATATATATATATATATATATATATATATATATATATATATATATATATATGTTTATTCACTTATTTATTGCGGACACACCACTAAACATTATCATCATTCGTGTTAAATTGTTATTCTTCATTTATCTACATCAATTAACTCCTTTGTTTCCTTGACTAACATGTTATAGATTTTTTTTCTTGAAAAAAAAATGGAAGCCATATTATTAATTTCTTTTGGTTGGTGTATAATACATCGGATTATACATTTCAATATCTAGAAGTGGATGTGACTAAACTCAATATTTACGATGTGTCCGTTCTAGAAGCGAATGTAGACAATTAACTATTCTAAATGTGTTGAGATACACAAGTCGGTTCCCGGTGTGAACATGACAAAATCTAGATAATGTATACCGATATTTAAAGATGTATCGAATCACGTCGATCGGTTCCACGAAGTGAACATGACACATATGAGGCTTGTGATTTTAAAAATCATTATAGATGGACTTGGGGTTCATCAAAAGCAACGAGGTGCTCATAGAAATGAATATGAAATTCATAGAAATAAATATGGACTCGGAGTCCATATGAAAGGGAATGATGTTCCTACGAAAGACTTAAAGTCTAAAATAAGAAAATCCAGTAAGAACATCGTGACACTACTTTAACCCGCGGAAAAGAAAGTTATTCATTGCGATAATATGCTATTGTATTGTAGCAATATTGAAGGAAGCGGTTTAAATTCAACAAAATGATTATCAAAGAATAATCATGAAACTCAATCCATTTGATCTAGTCCATTCCCGAAGTGCTTGTCACCGGATTCATGAAAGTGGTTGAGGTCATATACATGTACGAATTCGTGGACAAAACTCTTGATTAATGTATCCTTGAAGGATATCATCAAATTTGTCTACTTGGAGGGGAAGGATTGTCCACCAGAAGTGGAACAAAACGAAATTAAATTCTAGATGAATGATGAAAATCGATTTTCATATTGTGGTATTGAAAGATCAGCGATCGCGTACTTGGCGTACGGAGAATTGATTTTCACGATGTGGCATTAACGGGCCACTAGTCGCGTCTTGGTCATACGGCAAGATATCCGGTTGAGAATAATGAAGCTTCATATTTATAGTAAAAACAATATTATGAAACAAATACTATATGTTACGGTCATTATGAAAATGATCCAGATATATATGATAAATATTGTTTATCATTTTTCAAAAGTCTTAAACGCAATAAATTGTGCGACGTGGATATTAAATTGAGACATCGGAAGAATTTAAAAAGATATAGATCTCTTGAAGAGATAATATAATTCTTCCCGATTGAGTATATCTCGTAATGTTTGTTGATACTCATATAAATGGATACACATTGACATGTAGAATCCCACATAGGGATATCACATTAAAATGTTGAATCCCACAAAGGGTTATTGCAAACTTAAGTAGATATGACTTCAGATAAAATGTTTTTCCAAGATTAGGGGGAGGAAAAGTAAACTTGGAGTTTATAAATCTTGTGGAAAAACATTGTATTAACGCACATTTAATCACCGGAGGCATTTAATTACTCTAGAAGAGTGAAGCGGTGCAAATGCTACGGTTGGAATAAATGTTGCCAAAAGGTTTATCTAGGAGGATAATATTTGTCCTAGAAGGACGAGAAAAAGTCCGAGAAGGACATAATATGATACGTATCAAATTAATGAAGATAACGTTGTAAGCATCGAAAGACCAATTGGCTCGATAATGAAAATTCCTCGAGAATGGGTTATGACTATATTTATGAGAACTTTGGAAGAATAAGCATATGCTCGAGCAGAAAATATATAGTCAAAGAAGCTCCGGAAGAGCAATGGAATACTCTAGATGAGTAACGAAATCATAAACTTTTGACGAGGTCAATGCTAGAAAATGCCAACAAGTGTTGATAAATAATATGGGTGGAACAAATAATATGCGGTTGTCATACATACATGAGGTTGGAGAAAATGAACACGAAGTTCACTCCCTCGTGTTACTTTCTTGCGACCCCCGAAGAAAATGTAATGCGGAAGCGCATATTGCTTGATTGTTAATTATGTTCACCGCTTGGAGCGTGAGATACCTTAATGTTCCAACAAATATAAATCTCTTAGTGTTGAGATAATGAATTAATGTTATCATTGTTTGAATTAATGAGATATGATAACAAATGCAACATTTTATGAACGAGGTTCATAAACGAGGCAAGTATGTTTTGATATGTCGAAATCGGCGGGAGCGATTATAGTGCCTCAAGCACATGAGATGTGTGAAGCATATAAAGTGTTTGAAAGGCGAAACACAAAGTATATAATACATGAATGGTCCCCGAAGCGGGATAATTTGTTTGATGCGAGAATGTGTGGATCCATTGTGAGACTCACGAAGAGTTACAAAAGATAATTGAATATGATTAATTGAGTTATATTATCAAGATCCGTTATATGCACAAGAAAAGATATGTTTTGGCCACGAAGACCAAAGATTGTACTCTTTTTCCCTTTAACAAGTTTTTCCCATTGGGTTTTCTTAGTTAAAGGTTTTTAACGAGGCAATCGGTGCACTAGGGCGCATATGTCATGAGTCATTTTTCCTTGGTGGTTTTTTTCCCCTTTGGGTTTTTCCAAGCAAGGTTTTTGGTACATGCCATATACGTTATAAAATCAGATCAAGCGGAAAGCATGTCGGGGACTTGTTAGTTACGCGGTTGGTGGACATTTATCGAACCCCCAAAAGGCAAGGCTTCAAAATTGGTTGTTCCTCACCAGTGGTGGTACATCGATTTCATAGTCTTGGACATAGAAAATTTTGGTCACAATATCCTCAAATCATGGCGAAATTGTAGCTATTCATGAAACAAGTCAAGAATTAACTCTCGTTCGGATCATTGGCACATCATACCCAAGACACTTGTGGTTTATTCATCAAGAAAGAGAAGCCGAGTTGATTATATGAAGATAATGCGGGGTGTACGACTCAATTAAGTGGTGGCTATATAAATGACGATCGGATGAAACATACTTCACTAAATCTTCATAAGAAATGTGACATTAGTGTTCGGCGAGATAAGGTCAAGTGACAATCCAATGATTTATTCGCGAAGTCATTACCTACCGCTACGTTTGAGAAATTGATAAAGAAGATCGGAATGCATCGACTTAAAGAGACTGAATTGATGCTTGGTTTAGGGGAGTAAATTAAACGGATAAATATGTACTCTTTTTCCTTAACTAAGATTTTTTTCCCACGGGGTTTTCTCTTAGTAAGGTTTTAATGAGGCATATCATATACGTTGTATTTTAATAATAGATATCCAAGGGGGAGTGTTATGAAATAATATATTAATGGATTATCTATTATTCGATTGATTTACGTAGATTTTGGATTAATTCGGTTTATTGTGTTCACATTGTAATCTCTACTATAAATACCCTCTTATACCATTGGAATAACACAAGCAATTCTCTCTTTTTTCTTTACTTGTATTTTCCCTTATTTTTTAGTTTTATAACTGACCAATATTTTTTTTTTTTTTTATAACAGTTGCATAAAATTAAATTACAAATCCTATGCTCAAGTGATACTAATCAAAAGAGCTACAAAATAGATCTACGGATAAACAATACCAACCCCAATCCATCTCTTCAACCAAGACATTCATAAAAAAAAATTAAACATGCATCGGCACCTATAAAAAAAATTTGGGACAAAAAATCTACATGTTTACCACTCCTAGATCTAATATTTTATACGTATAAATATAGATCACCAGGCGACTGATACCACTGTTAGTAATACTATCCGCAACGGAAGCGATTTAAGGATCTATAAATTACACGTAATAAAATAACTAGATCTTATCTACAAGGGGGTTGTAGAACATGCCTCTTGGATCTCAAAATCCAAGTAGAAGAACCGCAATAGGAAGAACAAAAGAAAGTATGAAGAGCACCACGATCTTCTGCACGTGTGATCCAAACAACTCCCGGTGGAAGGAAATCCTCGTCTCGAATCCTTCCGATATACTACCCGGAAAACCTCCAAGATTTTCCTTCTTATTCCCCTTGGCCGAAAATTTATCTTCCCTTTCTCTAAGAGATGAAGTCGAAATTTCTATAGTATTTTAGGCTTGGGAGAACTCTCTTTATATATGAGAGTAATCCTTGTCCTCCAAGGATTTTATTTTGCAAATAAATAATTCCAATAAATAAAAGATAATCCCATAATATTCTAGAACAAATATAGAATAATATTTATCTTTATTTCTTACCATAAATATTTATCCAATAAATATTTTGTGCACATGTCTTATTAATCCACAAGAAAACTAAATTCTTGTTTCCTAAAACATGCCTTGGCCGAAAATTATTATTGACCTAGTCAATATATAATTTTCGGCCACAACACTAATTTTGCCAAGATTATGAAAAATGTCTTTTTCACATATTTAATTATTTAGCCCAACTAATTTAATAGTCCACTAAACAATTAATTCACATATCGTTTTAATTAAATAATTATCTTACGAACAGAATAATTAGCTATGCTATATTGGAGGCACGTCGGGGACCATGGACTAATAATCAGCGGCTCCGATAAATCAAATAAATAATTATCTTATGAACAGAATAATTATATTCGATAAATCAATCATAGGAATATGCCACCATAATCCCGTGACTGCACTCCTCCGATTATAAAATTATATTTATCTCCTCACGAGAATGATAATAAGCGTCCATTGATATAATCATTGCATATGGATTAATCCTCCATAGACTGTTCATTCTAAATCGGGAAGTTACCGTTCACCCTTCTTATCCTTATTTACCATTAACCTAGTGAACAATTAATTCATACAACTCACTGGTAGCAAATCAGTGTAATATGAACTCCATGGATCGATCAGTTTCTAGGATTAACAAATAAGGCAACTGTCTATCTACTTCCATAAATGGAAGGAATGGATTCCGTATCTGTGATAACACGGACTACTCACTCAATCCGGTACAATGCCAAGATGGGGTAATTCAGACCACAGACTCAGTGTAATCCTTAACCGTCAAGTCAAACCTCTTACTGATTCAAGCAGTTGATTGTGATCACCTCAGGATTAAGATATATCCATAAATATGATCATCGATTGATTCGATAAGACTTCTCGATTACGGAATTATATCGTGAACTCTAATCAAATCGGTCCAGCCCTATATAATATATCTATCAAATATAAATGCCCCAATAGGTTTTCTTAACCGAAAGTCCGGATAAGACAATCACACCTACTGTGTTCTGGGCGCATTAATAGCATGTTAAAGGAGAGACCCGATACTCTCGATTAACTTCACTACGGGCTAATTGTATTTTAAGTACATCTTCACTAACTCAATCCTCCCGTGTATATCCCATACACTGAGTTAAGTGATTACATAAACGATATACTTTAGGCTTTTCTGTAGTGTAAATACTATTGTCACATCGGTGAATATGGGAACAATAAATATGAATAATAATATCATCTCATTTATTAAATAAAACAATTACAAATTTGTCTTTCGGGCATTACACCTAACAGTAAGAGGGTTTTAAATACAAAAACGATAGATCAAGGATTACCTCAATAATAGAATAAATCACCATTAGCATCTTCGATTACACTGTTGATATGAATCTAAGTCCATGTTTGAAGAAATTTGTGAAGTATTCAAGTCAGTCATTATCGCTCGCGGACCATCAGAATAATTATTTACTAAGTCATATGTTATAATATGTTACTACATGATAATATATAATTTATTAAGTATTATTAGCTAATTATTAAAGCTCAAAATCATCATGAAGGGTGCCATTTTTGAAGGATGAACATTCTTGGAAGAAATCTAGATTCATTGGATCCAAGTTGTCAAGATACATCAAGCCAAAGTTCAAAAGATGCAACCTTTTGAAGAAAGTACTTAGAAAAACCTAAAGTCCTCCTTTGGTTAATGATATAGCACGAAATTTTGGTCCAATGTATCTATATTTTCATGTATTTTCTAGCCTATAAATACCCAAGCTATGTACTTGTATAAAACCATCATCTTTTGCAATAATAAAATTTTATATTTTCTACACTTGGATTAGTGTGTTGAATTCTCTGGATAGAGGTTCTTTCGGATTATCAAATGGTTGAGCAACCTTTGTGGGTGTCCTATACCAAGGTGCTTAGAAACAGGTTTTCTAAGTGTTGAGGTTATTCCAAGGTGCTTTCTCACAACTTGAGACTGTGTCGAGGAGCTCTCGAAAAATATTCCAAGGTGCTTCTACGCAATTGTTGTAGTTGCGTCGAGGAGAAAGACTTGAATCCAAATACCGCTTTTTCTAGATCCGCGCAATATCTTATCAGCTGTATTATTGGGATGAATAAGATGTTTACTTTTTTAAAAGGAAACAACGATTTGTCTCAACCTTCATCTCTCTTCAACCAGGCCGTGACGATCATACCTATTCTGTCTCTTTTTTTTCTGTTTTTTTTGTTGACAAAAGTAAATATCTTTTCGGACACAAAAAAAAAAAATTACAGTTTACCACATGAAAAAAATTTCCCTTCTCTTGTGCTCTCTTATGGTCTCCCTTCATACCAAGCCAACCCTATGAATTTGCTTCTTCTTCATTTATCATATTATTTGGAACATTTCTTCGATCTTACACTCACTTGATATATATCCTGATCAAATCACAAATAGAGGGATAATATGCACCCATAGACTTCCTCTTAGGAAAGTAGATATCATTTTTTTTCATTCTGCCTTTCAGTGTTCAAACAAGCCAAACAAATTAAAACAAATGAAACAAAGCATGTCATTGTTGCAATATGATAGCAAAATACTTAACCGCTAACTTTCACCGACAGAGTATCGGGTCAACGGAAGTATAGTGGTCACAAGGTCGAATCCACAGGGAGTAATGTCTAAGTACCAAAGCTGATGTGTAGCTTAGTTCAGGCCAAAATAACTGTGGAAGATATTATGCTAATGGAGAAATAAAGGTTAAACTACCGGTTTTACTTCTAGTTATTAAAGGGTATAGCCGACTATGATCCCACGAGCTACTTTTACCCCTAAGGAAGGACTTGACAGGGAGCGTGTCTCAACCGACCTACCTATCCTATGTAGTTTAACGACATCCATGGGTGCCAACTCCTAATTCTAATGATTAGACTGAACAACTCGATCTAACCACCCCATGCGAAGCTAACCGACTCTCCCTTTAGAAAACCGATTATCCTAACATGATTAAGTTCTAGAGTTGCTCGAACAACGATCACAAACCTCTGTATTTTAAACGGTCCTTACAACTAGACCGAATCTACGCAACGATCCTAAAACACTTTTTCCCATATCTAACCGCAAAATACATCTATAAGTTCGATGAGTGTGACAGTGAACTAGGTGATCAAACTAATTCAAAGATGTTATAATAAGTTTTAAGACGTGGATTAGTATTTAAACATGATATTACGCACTACACGACTCCCAGTCTCATCCCTCCTTAGGGTTTTCGCTCGCTTTCACATAATTCGACCACACATGCAATTAGCTACTCATGATTATGCTAATAAACGAAATAAGAATTGAAATCATGCTAGAAATAATAAAAGAGAATAAATTCATTACCATATAATTGAGGCAAATCTGATCCAAAATAGAGACAAAGAAATAATCCACCAAAAGTCGAATGTTTGGAACTTGAAACGTAAAGCTAAGCTATAAAAATTGTTTAGAATCAAAGGATGTTATCTATGGAATCAAAGGATCAAAGGAAGATCAACCTACACTAAAACCACATCGAAATTTCCCTAAATATGTCTAAAGTCGGCATAATATCCCAAGGGGCTGAACGAGCTGCGTATTTATATTGAAGCGTTGAAATCTGCTGCTGTCGGTGCTGAACGAGCGTTTGCTCCAAGGTGGACGCTTGTCTGCCTGGAGATCTGATTCTTCATTAGGGTTTCTCCTTCCATGAACGAGCGTCTGGCCTGCCTTGAATGCTAGTTTGTCTTATAGGAGCTTTCTTGATTCGGGCTGAACCCATCCAAATGCTAGTTTAAGGATGATTTGAACTCTCGTCCGTCTGAAAATCTAACTTTTAGTACCAAGTGCTGATTCTGCGAACGCCTGTTTGAACTCTCCAAACGCCAGTTTGGCATGAGCTTGATTCGAACGCCAGTTTGGGTAGAGAAAACTCCAGTTTGCCTTGATTTAAATCCAAACTTGATTTTCCTCCACTTTCATGCTACCTTCGTGCCACGATCATGTTTCTCATTCCAAAACATCGCCTTCCAGGTCCTCGAGTCACCTAAGTCCTACAAAAACATGTACGAACGAACAGCACACGTATTTCCGCAAGACAAATGTGCTCGGAAAAGAGCAAAATATCGTTAAAAAGGAAGAGTTTACTATCGATGTGACAGTTTAACTCACTGTGCGTATAACTCTCGATATTACTCTTAAACAGGTCTAGAACTACCCAAAACATGCCAATAAAGTAATAAACGGGGGTTAAACTGCACACCAAAGTACAGTAAAGTTGACTCCCATCAACCACCCCACACTTAGCCTTTGCTCATCCTCGAGTAAATTAGGTGCTTTAAAACAGACCAAGGGATCAACTTTACGCAACATGCATAGTACTCACGACATCAAGGTAAAAGTAAAATAGGCACTGAATGTGAGCCACTTGACTCTATCTTGTCACGAAAACGAAGTGTGTGTGTGTGTGTGATAAGAACCGAGGGCTACACTCAAAATGATTACCGGCTTTGAATACCGGCCAAATGACTACACACAACTTATACCGGGCTAGAATCTCCACTAATCGAGGCAACCGAGGCTAAATATGGCCAAGTAGGACTTGAAGGGTTATAATGTTGAGCTTGTGATGGGTTAACCGAAAGGAAAATTTGGGACTGGAGAAAAGAAAATACGAGTGAACCTAATCATCTCATTTACTTTCTATTTGAAAACATACTAAACCAAACTCCTTCGATCTTTTTATACTCATTAATAAATAACTCCAATCTCAACACCATACTTTTATTCATTCAAAACACTCCTTCTTTGACTTCTTTTTCTTCAACTTTATTCAAACTTTCTTTCTTTCTCATTTTTCTTTTCAATTTTTTTTTTATTTTCTTTTCTTCGAAACTTCTCATTTCAATTTTGTTTTTGAGCCAACAAGCCTTACAATATATTCCTCGAGCTCCACCGCTTCGTTATACCAGCTCGTACTAACCAACTCTTCTCGAAACACGCACCATCCCCACCTCACACTTGATTCAGCAAGTGTGTCTAAAGCAACAACTAAGTCCACTCGTAGGGTGATCAAAAGAAACGCGACCAACAATATAGCTCAGGGTTAGGGTAATACAAGCTATGTAACCAAAAACGGCTCATTGTCGGACGGTGGTCAGACCGTCCTATCAAGGCTTAGAAGGGGTACGAGGGTAAAATGTTGGATTTTGGCTTATTTGGCTGTGGTCGGGTCAAAGAAGCGTCAGGACTCTCATCCCGTATCCGGCCTAGGTAAACCTCTCTATTTCGCCTCAAAAGTAGTGGTATAAGTGTGTATAGTGATGTCCGGTCCAAGTAATAAAAATACTCGAAACCTAAATAACACACTAGCAAGAGAACTAGGTTCAATCATAGTATAGTTAGATAGAGTCGAGGTCGATCCCACAGAGACTCGGCTTAAACGAAATATAACTTATGAAACTAAAATGCAAATTAAAAGCGGTCTACGACCAATAATAACGTAGAATTAAATTGACACGATAGAAACACAAAACCAACACAAGACACAACGTCACTAAGACACTTATTTTTTATAAGTTTTATAAATAATTAATAAACGGTATTGATAACGCTAGTAGTAATTACTCCCTCATGCTATGTAGATTGACGACGAGACAAAATAAGACATTTAAGATTAATTATTCTGACTACGGGAGTCATCCCCTAAAATAGATCTAGCTCCGGGTAGGCCATCTAGATCATCGTGCCTCCATTACGTAACTTCACATTTTAAGTCTCCATCTCATATAACTTCTGACACAATTACGAAACTAGGGATGCCGGTATAAACCGTAACCTCATCTAAGCAACATTCCTATGGTAAGGCGTACTTCTTAGACACCGATTCAACCTCTGTCCTAAGTAACAATCACTTTTAGGTCTCATGTTAAATTACGATGAAAAATAATTAATTTGATCAAGTTTAATTACTCGTTTTAATTACAAAGCAGAGAACCTGACGTAGTCGAAGCCGTTCACAGAAAAATCAAGAACATCACAGATCTTGCTACCAGCAAGCTCAGATCTGAACCAGATTTGCTCGTGAAACGTCTTTTACGTCTCAGATCTACATAAACATGGGTTCGTTAATTAACTACATCATGAAATGAATACACAAAACAACTACTCCATCACGAAATAAATTAGATCTACGTATAAAGATTGCATAATTGAGTAGACATTACCCTCGAAGACGAGCGTGATTCCCACTCCTCGATACAATCTCTAACCGGAGATTCTAACAACTCCGTAATGAACGAACATAAAATAAAGAAAACATATATTGAAAATAAAACCAATGTTGTGAATTGTATTCTAGAGTGTATATATTGTGTCTCAAATGAAATTCGTACAGCTCTATCTATAGGGGTTCAAGCTGATTTAAAGATATATTTCAAAATATCAAAACAATTAGAGATAACTCCCGGCCGATCTCCCGATGAAGCAGGACTCGGCCCCAGCGAGTTAGGGGCTCGCTGCCAGCGAGTTCAATGATTTCTGATTGGCTCGCTGGCTCTTGTCATGCCTTACTCCTTTTTTCGCGCTTATCCGTTTTCTATCTTCAATGCACTCCGAATTTGCTTCGATTTATCTTGTAATTTAATTCGTCCATTTGCAATTATCCACCAAAATTATCTCAATCTACAAAATAAATATTTATCCCAAAGTAAATCATATTTAAATAATAAAAACGGATAAATACCAAATTACATCTTATAAATCACACAACACTAAATAATCAATATAAACATGTGATTTAATATAAAATATATATTATTAATCTCGATTTAAGGCCAATGTTGATAACTTTTATGGGTATAATTTGACCATTATCAACTACCCCCCACTTAGACTTTGATCGTCCCGAACAAAGCATCAATAAGTCATTCCCCAAGACAACATTTTCCATGGTCAAATCATACTTATATAAGAAACTCGAGTCAACTCATACCATTCAGTCAGGTACAACAAAGGTATTTTCAGGGATATTCAGACAGTCATATAACGGTTATCATTCAAATTCAAATTCAAACCACGGGATCTACACCTATAAATAGAGAACTCCTGATTCAGATTGCAATAACCAAGAATTCACACGAAGCAACTAATTTTTTGAGCAAGTTATTGATCAAAGTGCAATCTGACCCTGCTGATACATACAGAGCTATAATGTACTGATCAAATTTTTCTTCAAGTGTTATCTGCAATCAAGTTACATCTTGTTCATACACTTGAAGATCCTAAGCTGCTGATCTTATCATCCTGATCAGAAACTTGTTGAAAGTTGAATCACTTTCTTGATTCAACCCTTTTTTTCAAGAAGTTTCATGAAGCCAGAGAAGCACTTTTGGGAGTGTCAAAAACTGTTGTTTGTGGTGAAGCTGGTGGATAGGCAATCCTACCCTTCAAGGACCAGTGGAATACTTTGAAGCAGCAATCCTACCTATTTCTAGTGTTAAGTTTGTGAAGCCATAGCTATTGGTCAATGACAAACAGTTTAGGGATTTTTGTAACTGCAACCTCAAGAATCTCTAGTGAATTTCCTCCAACATCATAGGAGAAGAGTGGACTGACAGGATTACACCACCTGGAACCACTATAAATCTTGCCTACTTTACTTTATTGTATTTACATTCTGCATTTACTTTATCTGCATGCTTATCACATCAAATTGACTGAACTAGCTACTGAATCACACCTCTTGCACTTCTGAGTATCTAATACTTAGTATCGTATTTATAACAACAAGTAACAAGGCTTAATTTAATATATTCCGCTGCAACAAATTCAAGAGCCTTAATAGTCGCGGACTCGATAGTCGACGGACTATTAACCCTGCTGAGTTTGTAAAGCTCCGAAAAGTTTTTAAGTGTTAAGTTTATTTCCCCCCCCCCCCCCCCCCCCCCCCACTTCCCTCTAAACTTAACCAAGCCTTTTCAGTGGATCAACATATGTATTATGCATTTAGTTTGTCCCCTTAATTTATTTATTTGTCTTTAGAAATTTTATTTACTCCTATAAAATAAGGGTTTTTAATTTTTGGGGCTTAAGAAACATCATAATTAATCATATTTTAAATATTCAAAGATAAATCATTGCTTTTTTTTAAAGGCCTTATAATATTGTATTATTTAGCTAAAACAAAACATTTAATAATGCATATTTTTATGAGAAAGGCTTATATTTTAGAATTGCATAAGAAAAAGTTAGAAGATTTATACTTGTGTGTATTTTGGAGCCACATATTTTTCGAAATTTATATGTATTTTGGGTCTTCAAAATTAATGTCATATATATATATATATATATATATATATATATATATTAAAGAGATTCGTCTTGTAGACGAAAACCCCAAAACAAAAATTGCACGTGCATCAAATGATTAAATATTGGGGTTGCGGAACAACCAATCCATACATTGATAAGGAATTGGTTTATGCTACGAGTCGTTAGACATTAATATTGATATGAAAATCCTTGGTGGATTTCGAAATGAATTAATATGACAATCGCAACATGCATATGGTTAAGGTCGTTATCATTCATGTTGAATGTAGTATGACCCGTTGAGTAGATTCCTATTGAGAAAGGAATATGTAAGTAATGCATGGTTAATGTCATAAATTTTAAGGAATTACGATGCATGATAGTGGAAATATATGCATGCAAATTTCGATTATATTACTTCCCCCATTATTTAGGCGATTACGGTGTTGATTGTGTTGCATGTGTTGCACAAGTTAGTAGTGGGAATGACGCTTATTAGCCCCTACATTCGACTATCCAATAAACTCTAAAAAGAGTGATATGCAAAAGTACGCTCAAGTGACAATCTCATAGATTTGTTCACTAAGATTATTCCTACATCGGTTTTGGATAATAAGTGTTTATAATAATGGAATGTGTACATTTGAAAGATTGTTGTCGTCAGGAAGAGCGACAACTTCAAAACTTTTGTGTGGATTTGGTCTTAAAACCAATGATTGTACTCTTTTTCCCTTTAACCAAGTTTTTCCCAAAGGGTTTTCTTAGTTAAAGGTTTTTAATGAGACGATCGTGCAACACATAGAAACGCATATGACATGAACTATTTACCTTGTCTAGTTTTTTTTTCCTTTCGGGTTTTTCTAGCAAAGTTAATAGTACATGACATATACGTTATGCAACTACGATCGAGACAATTAATTGAGACATTGTCTAGATGAGAATGGAAATTATTTAATTGCATGAAGACAATGCATCTTGCATATCTCAATTGAAGTGAGGCTATATTAATGGAGATTAACAAAACATATTTCACCCAAGTTATTCTTTACTCATGATTTGCAAAAGAATGAGGAGATTGATGTGCAACAGATCCGGTCAACCGATAATTATTTATCAAGACGTGTGTCGATCGCAACATTTGAAAGACCATTGAAGAGCATTGGGATGCAGCAATTGAAATATCGAAATTGACGCTTGGTTCAGGGGGAGTAAATCAACCAGATAAATATGTACTCTTTTTCCTTAACTAAGATTTTTTTCCCACTGGGTTTTCTCTTAGTAAGGTTTTAATGAGGCATATCATATTCGTTGTATGTTTAAATAATAGATATCCAAGGGGGAGTGTTATGAAATAATATCATTGATGGATTATCTATTATTCTGATTGATTTAAGTAGATTTGTGATTAATTCAGATTATTGTGTTCACATTGTAATCTCTACTATAAATACCCCCTTATATCATTGGAATAATACACAAGCAATTTTCTCTTCTTCTATACTTGCATTTCCTCTTGTTCTTCCTCCATTATCTTCTTAGTTTTATAACAAATGCATATTTTTATGAGAAAGGCTTATATTTTAGAATTGCATAAGAAAAAGTTAGAAGATTTATACTTACTAGACGGGTGGAGTATTATAATTAGATTCCACGGCCGACAATCTGAATACTTGCCTTATAAACTAACAAAAAAAAAAAAAAAAATTTATGCCGTTTAAATCAATTTATTTGAAGGCTTCCAACAACTAATGAAACAAAAGGGGAAGTGTTGTTGAATGCCCGACCGAGAGAGCCGGCATAGACCTGGCAAGTCCCGTAAACTAGTGTGTATTTTGGAGCCACATATTTTTGGAAATTTATATGTATTTTGGGTCTTCAAAATTAATGTGTAAACTAGTGTGTATTTTGGAGCCACATATTTTTCGAAATTTATATGTATTTTGGGTCTTCAAAATTAATGTATATATATATATATATATATATATATATATATCCTCCCTCCGTACCTTTATTTATCCGCGATTCTTGCCAAAAGTCTAAGTGTCAGGTACATTTAAATAACAACTAATCTTGAATTAAAAAGTGTCTAGATTCATTCAATAAATTTATGTATGAATTTTGGCAAGTGCTTCAGATAAATAGGTACGGAGGGAGTATATATATATATATATATATATATATATATATATATATATATATACTAGCCTAACACCCGTGCATGATGCACGGGACAATACTATACTAATTTGAAAGTATGTATGTTGTGCAATGCGCGAAAAAATTAGTAGTTATATTTTTGAATGATAACATTGTCTATACTTCACTGACACACAACATTCTACCTTCATTTCATTAATCACCCTCATAGCTATGATAGGAGTAGTATTCGAAACCAATGATAGCAGTGATAGATATGATTGAGCTTCTTCCCTTCCGGATTCAATTCAATTTCGCATCTTCCATCTCATACAGTTCTTTAAATGTTTGGTCTTTGCCCAGCAATCAAATGAGCTTCGATATTCATCTGATGTCGTGAACATCTATTATCGTTCTATGGATTAACAGTGGCAAATCAGCTGCACATATGAATCATCGTATCTTTGTAAGAGGGTTTTAAAGATCAAAAAGTACCTCAAAAATAGAATAAATCACCATTAGCGTCTTCGATTACGCTGTATTATTGGGTCGAATAAGATGTTTACTTTTTCAAAAGGAAACAACTATTTGTCTCAACCTTCACCTCTCTTCAACCAGGCCGTGACGATCATACATGTTCTGCCTCTTTTTTTAAGTTTTTTTTTTCGACAAAAGTAAATGTCTTTTAGGAGACCAAAAAGAAAAAATACAGTACAGCACATGAAAAAATTTGCCGCTCTCTTATGGTCTCCCTTCATACCAACCCAACCCTGTGAATTTGCTTCATCATCATTTATCGTATTATTTGGAACATTTATTCGATCTTACACTCACTTGATATAGATCCTGATCAAATCACAAATAGAGGGATAACATGCAACCATAGACTTCCTCTTAGGAAAGCAGATATCGTTTTTTTTTCCTGCCTTTCAGTGTTCAAACAGGCCTAACAAATTAAAACAAATGAAACAAAGCATATCATTGTTGCAATACTAAAAAAATACAGCCATATTACAACACAAAGCCACTGAATAATGGTAGATATTATTTGCACATATTCCAATCACCAGCTAGAAGATATAAGTTTGTACCTTCCTGTGGTTGGTCATACTAGCATATTTCCAAAATATGACCACATTCCGGCATAGCATAAAGCCATTTGCGTCTATTTCCCTAAAGAATCTGATGTATGCCCAACATAAAGATCCCTGCAACTCCAATGACTCAGTCATGTAGTGCTTGTAATATGATTCATTATGTCATAGAAATTTTTTTATTGCATTTATGAGACCAAGTTTCAATTTAAGAATCGTTATAGAGATCAATGCACTACGGATTATATAACACAATCCAACGTATTCTAGCAGCTCTAGAATCAATGATTTGGTATAACACTTGTAGATAATTATCATGTGTCATAGGGGGGTTCTTGGGCAGAGAGTCTCTATTGTATTAGACCGTTAGATGTGTATCTTTTGTGCAAAAAGAAATTAGTTAATGTTTTTTCTTTTTACACAGGCCATTACCGAAAAAAAAAAAAAAAAAAAGACGATTGAGGATGTTGGATTTCAATGCGACATCGTCCCAGATTCTGACTCAACCCTAAACTAACAGCAATTCTGCGCCAGTGATAAAAATATTTGAAAAATAAGTAAGATCGAGGCTTACCACATACAGAGGAGAGGCCTTGATCTTGGTAAGTCCTCATCATTCAAGATCCTAATGAATATCACAATGTAGCTCAATACTGGTCTATGGCGGTAATTATTTGATTTGAAAAGCAAGTCAGATTGTGACAGAAACTCAAGCCCTGAGAAAGCATTATTGAAATTAGTACATTATCCGTTAAATGGACTCTGTTGTTAGAAACTTTCATGTTCATTTAATTTGAAATTGCACTATTATCTGATTTGCAGGTGGGCAGAATAACACTACTATAAAGGCTCAGATTGGTGAAGACTTACCAGAGGATGAAGCACATCTACGCATATTTACTAATTAATACTCTTTGGCGCCTCGTCCAGAGTTGTTTATTTTCTCTTTTCAATTCTAGCTAGTAAAAAAACCGACTGAAAACCTGAATAAAATTTCGGAAATCAACATTAAAGGGAACTCGACCGTTTATTACTTTATTAGGATCATGACAGAGTTTCACTTTCTCTTTAGTAAATATGGACCGCATAACACATAATACATATATAACAACAAAGTATAACAAGTACATACTATGAAAATTTGAATTCTACACACGTAATACAATTATCCATAGGCAAAGACTATATAACATGGCAATAAAATCACATAAGTCTAAAAACCTAAGGTGGTTACAGACTCCTACTCGATAGGCTATGATATGTTCGTTAAGATTTATTAAGTGGCATGTTCCGAATCACTTTCATATTGATATCTTTTAGGAATATTTTAAATAATGCAGTACTTGTTATCAGGGGCATATTGTTTAATTTTATTTTATTTAAATGATATAGTTTTGTGTTAAAAATGTATAAACACTATTAGCGCTTGTTACCCGACAAAAAAATTCTCAGAAACGACATACTTTTTTAGGAAATTAAAATAATGATAACTCAATGCGAGAAAGTAGCCATGTAACGACCCATACCTACCTTAGGAATATAATACGTAAAAGCTGCTCAACACGTGCATAATTCGTGACAATTACACACATTAGCCTTACTTCACATTGATATCATAACGATTTTTTTGCTGAAGCTTGAGTTTAAATTCAACAGAAAGATTAGATTCTCAGAGCAAAAAATATAAACAATGAAGTTGTCATCAACCGAAAATGTCATTGCCTAACTGGTTGTTCCAGCAGCAAGGCAACAACCGTGTCAATAGTGACAACTTCCATGTTACTGATACAATCTGCAATCCCAATAAGGTAAATGGCATAAAAAGAAATTTCAATCCCATGCAATAATCAAAACATGATCAATATAATCCATACACCGTAATCAAACAGAAAAGTCTCATTGTTCAAGTACTACAGAAGATAGTCTCAACAAAAGGGGACAAAATACAAATAAAGACAAATGTCTAAGGCACCGCACTTACAACCATAAAAGAAAAGCTTAAATCTAACTAGCATAATAGGAGGATCTTCGTATCCATCATCTCCCCCCTGAAAATATTAAATAAGGATTGAACTCCCAGTTCAGTAAGAATAAAGTGTAATCAAGAGGGAACCTTGAACATATCTGAAGACTTTCATAGTTCTCTGATGATTATTGACTTTGTTACAAAAAAAATAAGGCTAATAACTCTAATAAAAATAAAGAACGGTACCCATATTAAGTGGAAAGTGAACAAGCAATGATCATGAATGGCAATGATACTTGCATAATTGACTATTATGCAGCGATAAATTTTAGTGTCAATATTTGGATTGACTAATTTCTATACTGAATGAATGCAGCAAACCTTGTTGGGAGAGGTCCCCACCTTTGGTGCCGACAGTGCTTCGAAGGATTAGTCTCAGACAATTGTCTGAGGATACCTTGTGAAAGCAAAAAAAAAGGTTGCTAGAAATGAAAGACCAATTACACAAATAACGAAATATTAGCAAAGGCGTACGATAAACCTGTGCATACTAAAAAAATAAAAGGAGACACTTACAATACCGACATTGGACGAGACTTCCAATCTGGATTTTGTTTGAAAAGTAAAAAAAGTCCCGATCCATTAAAAACTTTGTTGATACAATTAGGCATGCATGAGTTGTTAGGAAGAAGAAAGCTACAACAATCCTGACAAAGTTCTTGAACGGAAAGCAAAATGAATTATCAAGGTCAAAATAATAAACAAATGAATTCCAATATGAGAAACACTTACCGGAATTCAAATGCATAACTTAAGATAACGTAGGATTAGCAAACTTGTATAGTTGTCACATTTGAAATTTGAAAGATGTTAAGAGATTGCAGGACTAAAATTAGAGGAGTATACAGATGAAATTTGTTTTATCTGTTGAGATCTGATTTGAAAAAAGCGGTTTAGAGTGTCTTTTGCCGTTGCCGAATTCGTATATGGGATTTTTTTCTACGTTTTATGGGGAGGTAGTTCAAAGGGTCCGTATGGCGCTGTTAATTATTGGATCTTTTACGGATTTGGAGCGAGTCAAAACGGGAATTGGGTTAAATCTTCCTTTCAAATATATATAGATTAGCTAACACCCGTGCATGATGCACGGGACAATACTATACTAATTTGAAAGTATGTATGTTGTGCAATGCACGAAAAATTTAGAGGTTATATTTTTGAATGATAACATTGTCTATACTTCACTGACACACAACATTCTCCCTTCATTTCATTAATCACCTTCGTAGCTATGATAGGTGTAGTATTTGAAACCTAACAGTGATAGATATGATTGAGCTTCTTCCCTTCCGGATTCAAATCAATTTCGCATCTTCCATCTCATACAGTTCTTTAAATGATTGGTCTTTGCCCAACAATCAAATGAGCTTCGATATTCATCTGATGTCGTGAACATCTATTATCGTTCTATGGATTAACAATGGCAAATAAGTTGCACATATGAATCATCGTATCTTTGTAAGAGGGTTTTAAATACAAAAATGATAGATCAAAGAGTACCTCAACAAATAGAATAAATCACCATTAGCGTCTTCGATTACACTGTATTATTGGGTCGAATAAGATGTTTACTTTTTCAAAAGGAAACAACGACTTGTCTTAGCATTCACCTCTCTTCAACCATGCCGTGACGATCATACCTGTTCTGCCTCTTTTTTTTTCTTTTTTTTTGTTTTTGACAAAAGTAAATAACTTTTCGGACACAAAAAAAAAATACAGTATACCACATGAAAAATTTTGCCGCTCTCTTGTGCTCTCTTATGGTCTCCCTTCATACCAAGCCAACCTTGTGAATTTGCTTCATCATCATTTATCATATTATTTGGAACATTTATTCAATCTTACACTCACTTGATATAGATCCTGATCAAATCACAAATAGAGGGATAACATGCAACCACGGACTTCCTCTTAGGAAAGTAGATATCGTTTTTTTTTTCTTTCTTTCTGCCTTTCAGTGTTCAAACAGGCCTAACAAATTAAAACAAATGAAACAAAGCATATCATTGTTCCAATACTAAAAAAATACAGCCATATTACAACACAAAACCACTGAATAATATAGATATTATTTGCACATATTCCAATCACCAGCTATAAGATATAAGTTTGTACCTTCCTGTGGTTGGTCATACTTGCATATTTCCAATATATGATCACATTCCAGCATAACATAAATCCATTTGTGTCTATTTCCCTAAAGAATCTGATGTATGCCCAGCATAAAGATCCCTGCAACTTGAATGACTCAGTCATGTAGTGCTTGTAATATGATTCATTAAGTCATAGAAAATTCTTTATTGCATTTATGAGAGCATGGTTTCAATTTAAGAATCTTTATAGAGATCAATGCACTACGGATTATATAACACAATCCAACGTATTCTAGCAGCTCTAGAATCAATGATTTGGTATAAAACTTGTAGATAATTCTCTTGTGTCATAGGGGGGTTCTTGGGCAGAAAGTCTCTAATGTATTAGATCGTTAGATGTGCATCGTTTGTGCAAAAAGACAAAGATTAGTTAAAAAAAATTTCTTTTTACACAGGCCAATCATCCTATTTCTGTCAAGAAGTATCTTCGTGCAATAATTTCTCATATGTCATACAAAAGCAAATGCTATGTCCCTCGATTTTTTTTCACATCAATACTACCAAAATGAATCCAGTCCATTGATTGGCTGGATGCAACCAATCAAAAAAATAAAAATAAATAATTGAATGGTGATGATGATGTTTCGGGAGAAATGTTTCGGTGAACCTAGCAGTTTCCGTCATACAAAAGCAGGAGGCAAGCTGATTAAGTAACTCAATGAGCATTACCGAAAAAAAACAAAAGAAAGGACTGATTGAGGATGTTGGATTTCAAAGAGACATCGTCCCAGATTCTGACTCAACCCTAAACTAACAGTAATTGTGCACCAGTCATAAAAACATTTGAAAAATAAGTAAGATCGAGGCTTACCACGTACAGAGGAGAGGCCTTGATTTTGGTAAGTCCTCATCGTACAAGATCCTAATGAATATCACAATGTAGCTAAATACTGGTCTATGACGGTAATTATTTCCTGATTTGAAAAGCAAGTCAGATTGTGACTGAAACTTAAGCCCTAGGAAAGCATTATTGAAATTAGTACATTATCCGTTAAATGGCCTCTGTTGTTAGAAACTTTCATGTTCATTTAAAATTTAAATTGCACTATTATCTAATTTGCAGGTGGGCAGGCTCAGCTTGGTGAGGACTTACTAGAGGATGAAGGGGGACAGACGTTTGAAGCAAAAGTAGCATCCAACATTTTGTGGATAGCGACAATTATATCATTTTTTTGTTAAATGAAACAATATTACCTATATGGTGTTGGCTTCATATCTGTAACATTATGGTATGAATGTATTCAAATATCATACACATAACATCAAATCAACTCAGAAAAGAAATAGTGTACAAATAAGTTGATTCATTACTGCAAGGCACCAAACCAATTTACAATACTTCATCATGGTTTTATACCGAATGAAGCAAATTATGAAGAAAAAATGCATATCGTATGCTCATATGATCACATTAAAATTTACACCAATTAAATATTGCATGTTTTGGATACCTGAATCTAACACCACAAATCAGATATCAAAAAGACGAACATCAAAATCAAAAGTCACTACTTCATGTTTGCGGAAAAACATTTAAAAGGAAATATAATTTTCATTAAAATAATCAACAAATGAATACAAAACAGGAAGGGACTCCGGTCTCTTAAGCAAGAGGTCTCAGGTTCGAGCCCTTGTTGATGCAGCAAACCTTGTTGGGAGTGGTCCCAACCTTTGGTGCCCGACAGTGCCTCAAAGGATTAGTCTCAAACAATTGTCTGAGGACACCTTGTGAAAGCAATAAAAAGTTGCTAAAAATGAAAGACCAATTACACAAATAACAAAATATTAGCAAAGGCGTACAATAAACCTGTGCATACTAAATAAATAAAAGGAGAAACTGACAATACCGACATTGGACGAGACTTCCAATCTGAATTTTGTTTGAAAAGTAAAAAAAGTCCCGATCAATCAAAAACTTTGGTGATACAATTAGGCATACATGAGTTGTTAGGTGGGAGAAAGCTACAACAACCCTGACAAAGTTCTTGAACGGAAAGCAAAATGCATTATCAAGGTCATAATAATAAACAAATGAATTCCAATATGAGAAACACTTACCGGAATTCAAATGCATAACATAGGATAACGTAGGATTAGCAAACTTGTACAGTTGTCACATTTCAAATTTGAAAGATGTTAAACTAAAATTAGAGTTGTATACAGATGAAATTTGTTTTATCTGTTGAGATCTGATTTGAAAAAAGCGGTTTAGAGTCTCTGTTTCCGTTGCCGAATTCGTATATAGGATTTTTTTTATACGTTTTTCGGAGAGGTAGTTCAAAAGGTCCATGTGGCGCTGTTAATTATTGGATCTTTTACGGATTTGGAGCGGTCAAAACGGGTAATTGGGTTAAATCTTCCTTTCAAATATATATATAGACTAGCCTAACACCCGTGTATGATGCACGGGAAAATACTATACTAATTTGAAAGTATGTATGTTGTGCAATGCACAAAAAATTTAGAAGTTCTATTTTTAAATGATAACATTGTCTATACTTCACTGACACACAACATTCCCCCTTCATTTCATTAATCATCCTCGTTGCTATGATAGGAGTAGTATTCGAAACCAATGATAGCAGTGATAGATATGATTGAGCTTCTTCCCTTCCGGATTCAATTCAATTTCGCATCTTCCATCTCATACAGTTCTTTAAATGATTGGTCTTATCCTAGCAATCAAATGAGCTTCGATATTCATCTGATGTCGTGAACATCTATTATCGATCTATGGATTAACAATGGCAAATCAGTTGCACATATGAATCATCGTATCTTTGTAAGTGTTAGTAATACCATCCGCAACGGAAGCGATTTAAGGATCTAGATCTATAAATTACACGTAATAAAATAACTAGATCATCTCTACAATGGGGTTGTAGAACATACCTCTTGGATCTCAAAATCCAAGTAGAAGAACCCCAATAGGAAGAGCAAAAGAAAGTATGAAGAGCACCACGATCTTCTGCACGTGTGATCCGAGCAACTCCCGGTGGAAGGAAATCCTCGTCTCGAATCCTCCCGATATGCTACCCGGAAAACCTCCAAGATTTTCCTTCTTATTCCCCTTGGCCGAAAATTTATCTTCCCTCTCTCTAAGATATGAAGTCGAAATTTCTAGTGTATTTTAGGCTTGGGAGAACTCTCTTTATATAGGAGAGTAATCTTTGTCCTCCAAGGATTTTATTTTGCAAATAAATAAATCCAATAAATAAAAGATAATCCCATAATATTCTAGAACAAATCTAGAATAATATTTATCTTTATTTCTTACCATAAATATTTATCCAATAAATATTTTATGCACATGTCTTATTAATCAACAAGAAAACTAAATTCTTGTTTCCTAGAACATGCCTTGGCCGAAAATTGTTATTGACCTAGTCAATATTTAATTATCGGCCACAACACTAATTTTGCCAAGATTATGAAAAATATCTTTTTCACATATTTAATTATTTAGCCCAACTAATTTAATAGTCCACTAAACAATTAATTCACATATCGTTTTAATTAAATTCTAACAAGAACTAAATTAATATTATTAGGATTCAACGTCCGAGAATAGCTATGCTATATTGGAGGCACGTCGGGGACCATGGACTAATAATCAACGGCTCCGATAAATCAAATAAATAATTATCTTACGAACAGAATAATTATATTCGATAAATCATTCACAGGAATATGCCACCATAATCCCGTGACTGCACTCCTCCGATTATAAGATTATATTTATCTCCTCACGAGAATGATAATAAGCGTCCATTGATATAATCATTGCATATGGATTAATCCTCCATAGACTGTTCATTCTAAATCGGGAAGTCACCGTTAACCCTTTTCAGAACCTCTTATCCTTATTTACCATTAACCCCCCAGTGATCAATTAATTCATACAACTCACTGGTAGCTAATCAGTGTAATATGAACTCCATGGACCGATCAGTTTCTAGGATTAACAAATAAAGCAACTGTCTTTCTAGGATTCCGTATCTGTGATAACACAGACTACTCACTCAATCCAGTACAATGCCAAGATGGGGTAATTCAGACCACGGACTCAGTGTAATCCTTAACCGTCAAGTCAAACCTCATACTGATTCAAGCGCTTGATCGTGATCACCTCGGGATTAAGATATATCCATAAATATGATCATCGATTGATTCGATAAGACTTCTCGATTACGGAATTATATCGTGAACTCTAATCAAATCGGTCCGATTCTATATGATATATCTATCATATATAAATGCCCCACTAGGTTCTCTTAACCGAAAGTCCGGATAAGACAATCACACCTATTGTGTTCGGGCGCATTAATAGCACGTTAAAGGAGAGACCCGATACTCTCGATTAACTTCACTACGGGCTAATTGTATTTTAAGTACATCTTCACTAACTCAATCCTCCCGTGTATATCCCATACACTGAGTTAAGTGATTACATAAACGATATACTTTAGGGTTTTCTGTAGTGTAAATACTATTGTCACATCGGTGATTATGAGAACAATAAATATGAATAATAATATCATTTCATTTATTAAATAAAACAATTACAAAATTGTATTTCGGGCATTACACCTAACATTCTCCCACTTGCACGAAAGCATGTGATTAATTGTTTTAGAGCAAACCCTATTATTTAAAATACAACAAACTACATCTCTCACTTGCTCTATAGAAATGGAGACCCATCCCGTATTCTAGTACCCATTAAGCATATCATAACCATTGTAGATGACAAAGTACACTCCGAGTGTGCCGTCGTAGGATAGGTCAGTGACTCGGGGAGTACCTACATCTAATTATCATGGGTCTTAATGATTAGTCAGGTTGTTGGCTCGAGACGATCTGTAGAATCGAAACGTTACCGGTCCATCTAATCATGTGGTACTTTCCCAATATGCTTTTGACCTCTAGTGATTTCCAAAATCCTTATAAGCTACCCCTTCATCGTTTGCACAATGATGTGGTATCGGCTTCCAAATCTAGAATCACTCCCAGATATGAAAAGGAATTCCTTAAGTTATATCGCCTCTATAGCTACTTCAAAAGCCGCTAATCACCCAACTAGTTAAAGTCGAGTTGGCGTTGTTGGATTCCTCCAGGCAATAGCTTCAACACAAGAGTAAACACTGAGCCCGAGATCGACTTAATGATCATCCTCAATCTGACTTAAAGTCAAAATTAGTGTGTCACACATATCCAAGTTCACACATGAATATGTCCGCATATTATTCCTCGTTCTCTTCAAGATACTAAAGGACATACTAAACTTGCTTTGTTAACCGCCGAATCTAAGATTCGATCAAAGTGGACGTTCAATAACCTGACCATCTCTAACTAGAAAGAGAATCTATCCCATTTCTCTTGATCCGAAGATTTAGAGAGTCATACCTGAGGCATAGGGTAGAACTTCCTCGTTGAATGTTGCATACACAGATGCATCATCTTAACCAATAAGATGGATGGGAAACCAGTGACTTATTCTAATGAATTCGACCGAGTCAAACTCTTTAGAATGTTGTCCAAATCTCTCGTTGCGAGAGAATTGTGGCATTGTCGATTTCGACTTCGATAACACACCCATGTTGATTCCAACTGGTGTAGTGTTATCCTTCACAAACACTAATATATGTATTCACTACTTGTACTAAAATTGATATACAGTCTACAAAAGACTTATCAATATTCTGGTCAAATCCACATATTGTAGAAATATATGACTTCCAATGACCGAGAGGTTTGCTTTTTATCCACAAAGGACATAAGCCTTGACAGTCATCATGTCATAAGTTCATAAAGCAATACCCTTTTGTTCCGAATGAATCCAGACTCCGTTTGTTTGGCAAGAAAATATCAGGAATCACCCCTATTTTCTGCTTTTGAACGAAATCATGCAATACTAAGTGGTAAGAGAGTCCAAGGTCTGATTAACTCTCTACTTCTTAGGGAATTACCCCTAGACCACTCAAGCTTTGCTCTGAAAGATAAACTTTCCTATTCATTCTACTCTTTTCCATGTAGATCCAATTACTACCACTGGGCCTGAGACGCTCAGGTGGTTCTACAAGAGTATGAACAGAACTGGAGTACCGAACACCATTCACAGGGTTATGGCTATTAAAACAACCTCTATTATCAGAATCCTATACTGCTCACAAAAGGGCCATAGGTCATCAATCGATCCTCAGACTACAAAGTCCGCAGAACCCGTAATGGGTAATGGATACACCATACTCCCAATACTTACTGGGTGGATCGAAATTATGATCTAGTTTAGTAGTGTTTTAGTGTTATCACCAACAACCGATGTTGGATGTGGTCTGATTTTAATCAGTTAGTAACTACCTTGAGTAAACGTAATTCAAGGTTCAAGGTTTTGCTGTTCATGGACTCTATCGAAAGGATGCAACAAAGATAAGCGTCCCTTCCCGATTTCAAGAATCCTATATCTAACCTTTATACACAATAGGTTAAAAGATATATCACGAATGGTCATTGACCGAACGTATGCGCAAAATTCCCAGTCTTACCTTCAAGCACCGTGTGCTAAATGCTTATATTTACGGAAGTGGGGTGAACCGAATCCACACCTTATCCGTAAATTCCAAAACATATTCTAGGTAGACTTCTCGGTCTTACATTTCAATGTAGACCGTTATTTCGCTTCCAATATCTTTATTGAGTTAAGTAGTGTATTGTAGCACATCTAAAACTATATACGGCAATTTAAAGGTTTCTCACTTTAGTGAGAACATATCACAATGAGGCAGGCTGAGCATCAGTCTCGAGGACTATGAATGGCCTATTCCTAGTATAGAATACTCTATCTCTGTTGAAAACAGAGAAACCTCAAAATATTTTGGATAAACTTTCCGTAGTGTTTGAATAGTTATCAGACAAGAAGTCACTACTCGGAAGCTCCTACTAGCTTGTATCTTTCATCAGACCCCGAAGGTCATCATGAACAAGCTATGTTACTTCTTTATAACCATTATCCTTTCCCGATTGAAAGGAAACTTAGTCATTGAACCTTTGAGACAATATAACCAGACTGGGAGAAAGGAATCACCCTGAGCCAGTCTTCAGGTCTTGTCTTTTAGGGACTATGCACTAACTATGGAATATGAAGAAGCGTTTATCTAAATATCGAAACCAATTGCTTTTAATAGTTCTTAAGATGTGTGTTATATACATATTTCAGCAGTTCTAAGTGGTTTTGACTTTATCAACCAAAAATCCGAGTCTTGGATTCATACTACAAATGGTATATTCACTTTCTATACGACAAACAAATTATCGAATAGAAGGTAAATCCATTCGTTCCAACGAATCTTAAACAGAAAATAATTTTTCCGCGATATCCAAGGATTGAATCCGAGATTCATTTCCTTATATCACTCCCACTATTCTAGCTAAAATTAACGCCCGTTGTTTACTCTTTTAATCGTTAAATGCACTGCTACCTTGTTCTTCCAAAGAACTTAGCTCGAGAAAATCGCCAAGGATTCATAGGTTGGTGATCCAAAATCACCGTCCTTATCCTATGATTTTCGTTAATTAATTTTCGGTTCAGCCTTAAAGTTTTCTCAGTTTAGATGACTAACACTTTTAGACATATTCTTCCATTCATGACTTTCCGTGAATGGAAACAAGTCTTGAACCGGCGGTTCGTTTGAGTAGACACTACTCTTGAACCGTGGGATGTCTATTTCGAGTGTTACTCGTCGGGACTTCTCGGATTTTTTAATATACCAGAAAAAACAATAAATCATAACATTAAAGCTCCCACTAGTTTATCGGTTCCAAATACCGTCTAACGAGCAATGCTTTATTTTTTTATGATTTTCTGATTTTTTTCTATTAGAAAATCTTTCGTACATTGTTCCAATGTTTCCAGAAAAACAACAAATCATAGAACTCCCACTAGTTCATCGATTCCAAATATCGTCCAACTAGCTACATTTCATGACTTTCCGGTTTTTCAATTATAACGGTTACGTGTGTAGTCAGTTACACTTTTCTAATATTCTAGAAAAACAACAAATCATAAAGCTCCCACTAGTTCATCGATTCCAAATATTGTCCAACTAGCGACACTTCATGATTTTCCGATTTTTCAATTAGAAAATTAATCGTGTAATCACTACTCACTCAAAATTCACTAGAAGAATTTCAAAGTCCGAAATCTCCTTTGATCAAACTAAGTTTGTCTTCCGTTTGACACGAATGATACTAGTGACATACCTGTATGTCACTCAGGTTTTTAAAAGGCTTAAGAGAAAATATCTCTTTCGAAAATAATTGCATTATCGATTAACTAGTTCAACGTCCTAGTTACTTTCCACTTTTTAACGAAGTCAATACTAGTCAATTATTAATTTTTAAGCAATTTAGTAAGGGATATAATGCTGTAAATAAAATGACATATATTAATTCAAGTTTAACACTACTATATAAGTTTATTTTAGGAATTGTAAACTATAATTAAGTCTTCCAAGGTTTTAACCTCGCATCTCAGTGCCGCCGTAGGGTAGGTCAAAGAGATTACGGTTAAATCGAGACAATCTCATCAATGAATAACTTGTGAGAATCGAACATCCCACAAGAATCGAACATCCCTTTATTCATTGACTACCTTCCTTTTTTAGCCTAGATATTATCAAGAATATCCTTGATGAGTGTGACCTACTATATCGGATCTCTTAGGTACGCCCCGAGTGTGCCGTCGTAGGATAGGTCAGTGACCCGACGAGTACCCGGAAATCCTATCCTTTCAGAAACCAAGCCATGAATGTTGATAGGGGTGAACACCATCCGTAGGGGGACAAAATCAAAGCGCCGCGAGGCGTCACCCTTCTCTCACTTACTTGTATTTATAGTAGAGGCCGTGGGGTTGGCTGTCGCCTCCCCCGCTCCCACTCAATATTTTGGAAGTGGTGGTGGGTTAACTAACCACGTCTTTTTGATGTTAACATAAAAGCACATCAAATCAAGGATTCCGAATGGTGTCGGTAACGTAGGCAAGCCTACCCGTCCTATTCGTTGGAACATACGTGACAGTCGGACGAAATCGGGTCAAGAGAGCCCCATTGAGATAAGAAGGAATCACCCCTCCGCTCGCCGGTGTAGCTTAGTCTTGCCGGATCCCCGTGCATACATCACACTAGGAGGGTTAAGTCGGTCGAGCGAAGCTCAGTTGACCACCCAACCTATAGGCGAACCGTTTTCATCCAAGATTTATTGTTCTTTTACCATCATTCAATCTCGTAAACACTACGAATCGAAAACGTGATATCGTTTGGGCTTTTAAGGCAGTTCACCGAGAACACACACCGAAAGGCTTAACGATTTCATAACCCGTCCTCGGATCTTTAATTAGTTACTAAATTAATTAATTACCACGTATTAATTAAATTTCAACTAATTACGCGAGTTTGTATACATGCCTATTTTAATTACCAAAAATTAAAATTCTACATGTATGCATGGAGTGGATTTATGATATGATGCATGTCATGGCAATTCCGATTTTATATCTATTTTATGATCAAACACATAAAAAATAAATTGCGGAAAATTTAAACACCGAGATGGATCGTTGGTACCCCCGACTAACCTATTTTCTAAGGAAAAAGTAAAACTAATTCTAAGTCTTCAAATCTCGATCTTCGATCTTGATCTTGAAACTTCCGGATCTCAAACCTTCGATCTTGACACGAACCACAAACGACTAGGAGAGGAGGCCGTAATATACCAATATATTTAATAGATTTTTGTCCAGAAGGACAAAATTACCAAAAAATCAGGATAGAAGGAAACTGTAATTTAATCGGACAAAAGTAATATTATCAAATATGAAGTAACAAATGTGGAATAGAGTAAATAAAAACTTATTAACATTAACAATTTTAAAGTAACAATTGTGATTTTTTCCTTTATTGAAAATGAGGACCCATTTATTAATTTTTTTGTCCTTGTGGCCCTTTCCCCCTATATTTAAAATATATCTATATTATCAAATTGTTTTATAAAAACTTATTATTATTATTTTTTTTTTAATGAGGCAGCATCGGTCAAATCCTTAAAAAAAATTATAATTTTTTTTTTTAAATTACTGCATGCCTTTCGGCCATACTAAATTAGGTCAAAAAGAATAGATTGCCGTGAACAAAAATTGCCGCATGGAAAAAAATTGCTGTGACCAAATTTTTATTTTTTTTTGCTGGAAAAAAAATAAATAAAATAAAATAAAACAATCGGCCTCCTCCCGTTTTTACTTTCTTGATGATCTTCAATACCATGATCTTCAACACATCATCTTCGTCGTCTCGAACCCGGATCAAAATTAAAATTACAAAGAAACCATCTTTACAATTTTCGAGTTGCATAAAATTAAATTACAAGTCCTATGCTCAAGTGATACTAATCAAAAGAGCTACAAAATAGATCTACGGATAAACAATACCAACCCCAATCCATCTCTTCAACCAAGACATTCATAAAAAAAATTTAAACATGCATCGGCCCCTATAAAAAAAATTGGGACAAAAAATCTACATGTTTACCACTCCTAGATCTAATATTTTATACGTATAAATATAGATCACCAGGCGACTAATACCACTGTTAGTAATACCATCCGCAACGGAAACGATTTAAGGATCTAGATCTATAAATTACACGTAATAAAATAACTAGATCTTCTCTACAAGGGGGTTGTAGAACATACCTCTTGGATCTCAAAATCCAAGTAGAAAAACCCCAATAGGAAGAACAAAAGAAAGTATGAAGAGCACCACGATCTTCCGCACGTGTGATCCGAGCAACTCCCGGTGGAAGGAAATCCTCGTCTCGAATCCTCCCGATATGCTACCCGGAAAACCTCCAAGATTTTCCTTCTTATTCCCCTTGGCCGAAAATTTATCTTCCCTCTCTCTAAGAGATGAAGTCGAAATTTCTATAGTATTTTAGGCTTGGGAGAACTCTCTTTATATAGGAGAGTAATCCTTGTCCTCCAAGGATTTTATTTTGCAAATAAATAAATCCAATAAATAAAAGATAATCCCATAATATTCTAGAACAAATCTAGAATAATATTTATCTTTATTTCTTATCATAAATATTTATCCAATAAATATTTTATGCACATGTCTTATTAATCAACAAGAAAACTAAATTCTTGTTTCCTAGAACATGCCTTGGCCGAAAATTGTTATTGACCTAGTCAATATATAATTTTCGGCCACAACACTAATTTTGCCAAGATTATGAAAAATGTTTTTTTCACATATTTAATTATTTAGCCCAACTAATTTAATAGTCCACTAAACAATTAATTCACATACCGTTTTAATTAAATTCTAACAAGAACTAAATTAATATTATTAGGATTCGACGTCCGAGAATATCTATGCTATATTGGAGGCACGTCGGGGACCATGGACTAATAATCAGCGGCTCCGATAAATCAAATAAATAATTATGTTCGTACTTCATGATGAGTCATGAGCTAGCATAAAAGTGATTGTGGTAGATGTCAAGAATATCCATAAAAGTTTTAAGGATGGTTTCCTAGTTTATTGAAACTTGGAATTGGATAAATGTAGATATACAGATGTATACCCATGGTCTTATGAAGACAGTGGGAGCTACAATCTGGGTTTGCGGTCAATTTGATTAAGTGAAACAGTGAGCTAGAAATGTTCTTAGCTAGAGATCACTGTAAATTCTACAACCGAGCCAAAACACTGTATTTCCTTAAAGGCACAGCGGGAGCAGTACATGGATCTAGAAGGTTCAATCCTGAACCTTGTGCGGTTCTTCCACATTTTCGATATAGCTCAGGGTCTCGTCAGAGATTCATGTGTGTCTTGAGGTGGTTCCTTTTGACTTGTTCATTTGAAGCATGATATGAAGATAGTCTGAGTCCCTATGAATAGTGATCCGTTCACGCTTAGGGTTAGTCGCGAGTATTGCATGAGATTCTCGTGTTTCAACTTGGCCTTGTGCGTACGAGTGATTGGCTTTAGGCCAAGTGGGATATTGTTGAAATAGTGTCCTAAACCCAATCGGGTTGGACCGGATCCGACCGGGTCGGATCATTTCCACTAATTCTTTATGTTTATACATATAATATATGCTTTCTGTTATTATATATTTGTTCGTTTAATGGACCAGTTATGATATTGTATATATGATAACGTCCCTAGTGTCAAACTGTGAAAGAGAAATCATGATAAGGATTATGGTTGCTGAGATCTTGACTCACTTTAAAAAGTTTGATACTTAAATGTCTCTAGTCGTATTTGCTATTAAATGGGACATTAATAGTACGTTTAGACTAGCACGTATTAGATGTCTTCTATCTTGTGAAGATAGGGATAGATCTCGCCTATCAAAGTGTAGGGACACTTAGACTGTACATGGACGTGTATTAGAGAATGCGTACGTTATACTGACCCACTTACTTTATTAAGTGTCGCACTATGTGGCGGTTGTGTAATTATCCTAAGACCGGAGTCTTCGTGACATCACAGTGTGGAATGTCATACTTTGACACTATTGAGGTTTCCTCTAGCCATAGGACGATCATGCGGTAGTGATTGGGTGTGATACTGAAGCATGCGTAGGATTCTTGTCGACCTTCCGGAAATCGTGTATCCTATGAATACGAGTAAATATCCGAAAGGGCCTTCTTATAAGAAATGTCTAGGTCTCGTGAATCTTTGCAAAGTGGGAGTAAATGAGTTACTTCGAGAGAGCATGATATCCAGAATATAAGATACGGTCGTTAATGTATTGACACTCGAGATACGACCGTATGGATATTATTATAGCGATAGGATTGTATTTACACGGTAACTGTTTCACATGAAAGGCAATAGTCATTGCATTTGACTCTTCCGATGATTGGGGGTCACGGTACGTTGCTAGACGTTATTCCGTGATCGTTAGGTATGAAGGCTAGTTTAGTAAATGCACTTTGTGCCTATGGCCATCATATTCGGAAGCCTATCGGGTCACACAAATAAGAACATCTAGCCAGATTAAAATGCGGTTATAGCGATAACCAAATAAGGAAAGTTTTATCTCAACTATAAAGTGTTATAGTGATAAATTAATATGGTGGTATTTATTTAATATGAATAAATATAATAAAAGATATTAATTATGTTGATTAATTAAATATACATATTTGATGTATATGTATATATATATATATATATATATATATATATATATATATATATATATATATATATATATATATATATATATATATATATATATATATATATATATGATGTACATTTATTTTGCAAATTAATTAATCATATCATTACATTAATTAAGAATATTCCGGAAGCCAATTTATTGGCACATGGGGCGCAGATAGTAAGTGTGTAAGATACACTTGGATTGTGCAATTTAATTAATGGTATTATCATATATTAATATTAGATATTAATATATTTGCATAAATTGATTTATGGTAATATGATAAAGATAATCAAGATTAGATAATGACAATATCTTGGATTTATTTATGAGATATTAAATTAAATGAGATAATTCTAGAATATCTATTTTCCTTATTTTACTAGTAAAAGGTTTTTCCTTCTCCCCAATCTACTAGGAAGCTTCTCTCAATCAGATTGAGAAGTGCATAGGGAGCACCACCCTCTATTTAAGGTAGGCTTGGCTAGCTCTTTTGTACATCACAATTCCAAGAGACTAATAGTTCTTGTGAAAAATAAGAGAGCTTCCTAGAAAAAGTTTTGAGAGAGAGACTAGGTCAGTCTAGCAACCGAGTTTTTCTAGTAGCAATCCAATGGTGGATTTCGGTGGGTTGTTCATGTGGGTCAACGGTAAAGGCCGAACACTTAGGCGGCTTCGTGCAGAAACTACAACCATATACCAAGCGACGATCTATTTTAGATCATCCAAGTTATACTCTACGTCTACTTCTTTTATGTTTATTTCTTAAAGGAAGTCGATCTTGGGTAAAAAGGAAATAAATTTTAAATTACGCTGCGTTCCCGCGTAGATTTTCTAACAATTGTGGGTAAGGCTACTGCGGAGGGTATGTGATGGTTGAGGCTGTTGTGGAGGGACCACTTGTGGCTCGGTTTGATAGGGATGGTATCTTTGGTGATGTGGTGGGTTGTGGTAAGGCTGATGTAAACCGTAAGGTGGATAAACCATGCTGGTGGTCAAAACACGGTGATGGTGGTACTGTAGGTCGAGGGGTGTGACCTACTGGTGATGGAAGACTGGAGGTGAAGGGTGGTTTACCGGTGGTGGTGGATGGTATACACTTACCGGCGGAGGTACATGCACCGGCGGAATATCACCCATTATGTTGACACGTATGGGTTCCTACCCAGGCCCGCGTGGGATGTAGTTGTACCTTGGTTCCTGTTGAAACTGAGGTCATGGTGTTGGGCATCAATGAGGTCGTGGAGTGTGGTTCTGATGAGGTGAAGGATTTGGTCGCACAAACCCGTCGCTAAGCACTGGTGTCGGACTGTCTTGTCGTACCCCAGAACTCTCAGCACCATGAACTCCTCTTCTGGTCGTTACCCTTCTGAGAGATCACAGAAAGATCAGAACGTTACTAAAAGATCTAAAGAAATCTTATCTTAAAAGAAAGGAAGCCTATAGAACGCTTCTCTCTGATACCAACTGTAACGTCCCGTTTCCGGACACCAAGTCCTTATTTGGAAAAGAAACGTTTGGCATGTATAATATAAAATAAATTTCACATTATATGTAAGCCTCTACTACGTCGTATCGAGTTAAGCAAAAACGGAAGCAAAAGACTCGGGTATAATTTTTTTCAACCAATGGCAAGAATAGAAACAAACATATATGGATAGAAATGTAACTTATTACAACGAAATCCAAAAGAAATTATAACATACGAAACCTCCAAAAGTTGCGAATAAAAGAAAATTACAAAGTTCCAAAAGAAGAATATCAAGTCTAGTGTATCATATAAAAGGAAGTAAAATAAAAGCTTCAACGTCGGTGTCCTCAAAAGTCGTCTTCGAAATCCTCATCGAAATCCGGTTCAACATGTTCATCTTCTCATCTCCAAACACATATCAAACATGCATTTGAGGTAAGTATAAAGTACTTAATAAAAGGTTGAATCTAATTTTTAATTACAAATTTATAACGCAAGATTCATAATGATCATATTATCTTTATTAAAACCGACTCAGTCTAGGGTTCACTTCATGTCCATCAACATGTCGTGACTATACGTTTCTAACTTAGCTTATCTCTGTTACAACCACACTCAAAGGCACTATGCCTGATGAAAATCCACCAGGAGATATTGATTGCAACCTATTGGTGGATCACACCAATAGCCATGGAAGCCTATTATGGTAGGCTCCGATAGTGCACACATTCGGCGAAGTTCCTCCACTGCCATTTAGCCGTTTATAGGCCAGCAGTGTTGTTCACTTTATCTGAACACCCACACATCGCGATATGGACAGGTGGTTATCCAAGGGTGACATGATGTTTAGTCTTTTACTACTCAAGTATGTGTTTATTAATCGTTAACAAGTCACCTAACTGTTTTCAAGGCAAAACTCACTTTAACAACTCTACTCCCTCACTTAGATGGCTAGACACAACATCCTATCACATACACAGACATTGATTAATGATAACTCATCAAAGCACAAGCCTATCATTCTCTTCCGACGGTCCCGAACTTCAACTCATAGAAAGAATCCATTCGGTTCTGGAACTTAACGCATCAGAATCTCAATCAATGCTTGTTAATGCCCAATTAATGTTATTAGATCAAGAAACAACATTTAAAACTCATCTCGTGGCTTAAAAAACATTTCCCCCAAAACTAGGGTCAATGTGTGCGCATTCCTTGGAATGTGTGCGTATTGCTCAACCATAAACTTTCAGGAAGTTTCTGTCCAACCAATACGTGCGCTTGCTTGCAATGCATGGCTCCTGCTGGAACAGAACAGACCATCATGAAATAGCAATGCGTGCACATTGAGGCCTATAGCATAATTAATTTACTCTCGTATTTAGCAATGCGTGCGCATTTCACCTGAAAAACCCTAACACGATTTTCTGCACTTCTTACGATTTCTACCCAATTCCAAACACGATCAACATCGATCAAACTCAGAAAATAGCAGAAAACTCAACCTTTACAAAACCAAATCATCCCATACTCCTTTAGCAAAAAGACATGATTTCTAACATCTAAACACATCAATCTTAACCTTATAAAGCATAACTAAAACTTAGGAAGAGCCTCTTACCTTTTAGCATGCTAACTCCAACTCCAAAAGCTACGAAAATCTGCATCAACAACTTGAACCCTTCCACAGAAAATGTATGTGATCAATCCAAACTTAGATTAGATTCGATCACATGCTTCCAAAACAAACAAGACTACAAGTTCATGAGTTTTAATCCAGCAAACTCATTCAAAAACACATCTAGATCGAAATTTATACCTTTAGAAAAACTCCAAACTTTTGGTGTTGAAACGACGCCCTTTTCACGACGATTCCAACACTCTACTTAATCTGAAAACGGTTGAAAGACGACTTAGATTTCTGAAGAAGTCTCTCAGCCCTAGTCTTTGCTCTCCAAGCGTTTCTCAAGGATGTAAAAACCCAATTTCTAAAATAACAAATCCCAAAATAATAATTGCTTATTATTTCCTTAATTACTCCTTAATTAAATTAAGTACAGATTTTTCCATAATATATATATATATATATATATATATATATATATATATATATATATATATATATATATATATATATATATATTAATAACCCGTGCATAATGCACGGGTGAAAAAAAAAACAAAATTTATCAAAGAAATTGATGAACATGAAAGTTTTCCGTTCATTTTATTGCATTGTTCAGTGACTTGCCTTCAAAGTTGATAGACACATTTGGGAAACAAATTATCTTAAAATTTGTAACCAACTCATCAGAGCGAAAAGAAAAAAAAAAAAAAAAAAAAAGAGCAAGTAGACTACCAATACACCCAAAAAAAAAAAGGAAACAAATCATCATATAAAATATGCCAGGACAAATCGAAGGAAATATGACAACATAGACTAGCAACCCTCATAAGTATCCGAGAACATTAAACAACCAGTATGATAAGAAATTATGTCCTAGATTATTAGGATGACTCATAATGATAAAAACGATAACAATGATGATAGTTTCCAAATTCCATAAGAAGAAAAAAAAAAAAAAAAAAAAAAAAAAAAAAAAAAGGAAAAAAACAGATTGAATTACAGTCAACCTTAAACTTATAAACTGGCATCAACATGCTAAACTATAAACTCGCTACATTCCACTCAATCAAATGCTTCCCTTAATAAATTACATATCCGGCTAAAAATACTCAGTTGTTGAATTGTATCAAAAAATCAAAACCCGGATAAAAGATTAATAAATAAAATACTAAATATGGAATGAAAGCAGATTCAAAGACGTCTCTGAGGCGCCATGTTGAAAGAGTTCTTGACCAGGGTTTACCCCTGAGTAAGAGTCAGACTCTGCAGGGACAACCCGGTCCGAACTCCGGAATAGTCGGACCAGTGGGTTCCGGATACCGGAGGCTATAAAAAAAAAAAAAAAAAAAAAAGATTCAAAGACATCAAAGTTGAAAATGTGCTAAATATATAATCGTCTCCATAACGGACTTCACTCCTATAAGAAAAACAACGTAGTAGACTCTTTTTTTCCCAAGTTTCTAGAGAGGTGGGGATAATAGATCTTGAGGAAAGAAGGGGATTGAGCCTCCGATTCCGATCATTCTCATTATCCCGGTAAAGTTTTGTTCTACTTATGATAATGAAGTTCTGTTTCCTCCCAAAGGACAACAATTTGTTATATCCTACCTCCTGAGGAAAGAGGCGCTTGAGCCTGACCGATCCTTTGTATCATACCGGTAAAGTTCTGTTCTACTGCATTCATACTTACAATAATGGTTACCGCAAGACAAAAGAGAACATGCTAAGAAGTTATGAGTTTAAATGAAACATTCATGTCCAAAACTAAACAGTTACATACATGTTCGCCAAACAAAGAATAAATGTACGGTTTCTAGCTGTTCAAAAAAAAAAGTAAGGTTTCTAATCTCCAACGGATATGTAAGAGATCTTGTTCCGACATTCACAAATTCATCATATAACTTATTTTACAAAGTGAATATAACCTTAACAGTTAAAAGTCAAAATGAATTTTCATTGGCAGATGTATGCTTCAACATCCAAGTAAGTCATCTAAACATCCATATTAAATGCCTTCAAATTCGAAATTCTACTGCCTGCTCCCAGCAGCACAACCTTCCCTTAACGACCATTGCATGTGCTAAAATGTACCGCTATTGCCAACCACCATATCATGCACTCGTGCGTGCCAAGTGCCAACAGCCTATTGATTGTTATATAAAGGACTAAACGAATATCTGAGTTTTTTTTTTATTCAACAATATAGTGTCATGGAAAAAAAAAAAAAAAAGCCAATTCAGGAACCATGAAATGACCTTTTGAAATTTTACATGAAATGATACCTATTGCAAGTTGAAAGAAACTCACCTTACTTTAAAACCGTGTCATGAACTTCCTGAAAGAAATGACATATATGCCGATGAAAATCGAATCGGGTTATCTTCATAAAAGAAATGACATATATGCCGATGAAGGCTATACTACCGGTCCCAGATGTTGAGATGTTGTGTTTCAGCTCGAGCTGTAACCGGCCGTTGTATGACTTGTATCTTTTTCACCAATCTAATTAGCAGTTTCTGCATCAAAAGACCCGGACTAAAATTTGTTATTACCATACATAGCAAAGATAAAAAGTATTTTCCAACAATGGACGACCCACAAAACAATCTTGATACCTTGTGTTGATTAGCGGAAGATCTTTGTATTGATTAACCAATCAATATATGTCCGACAACTTGTATGAAAAGAAACATGATTGGAAAGTAAAACATGTTTGTTGATCTATTTTTCTATATCCGGGTAAATGGGTGATTATATGTCGGGTCAATTATGCATGTTCTAATTTTTGACATTGATTACGAAGTTTACCAAACCTAAAATAGCCAAAACTCAACCTAGAATAGCTGATAAATGCAAAACCACAAACATATCGGCGTTTTTTTTTACAATTGTGGGTTTGAGGATCTGTCGACCTAGCGGCATAAATAGATAGATTAATAAAAAATCCCATAACTGTGAAAACTAAGAATTTTGAAGCGATAAATGATAAATGTAAAATTTCAGATTCCTAAAACCATCAAACACTACGAAACTCAACAGATTTGAAGAAAGGTGAAGATTACCAAGTACATTCATGTCTTGATGTCTCTCATTGGATATGCTCAAATCCAAAAATCTTGTTTCTGCAAAGATTACCTGAGTAAAAATGGACATAGAAAATAGCAACACAACAAAAGAAACAATTATTCTCTTTTGAAATACAAAACAGCCAAACAGCGGAACGCAAAAAACAGAGCAATAAATATTTTGAAATACAAAACTTCCAAACAGCAGAACGCAAAAAACCGAGCAAGAAATCAAAAATAAAAGATGCTTCGTGCCGGAGAAGATGGCGGTGGGTTTATTGATTAGGATAGCTTCGTGCCGGAGAAGATGCTTCCTTCTCTACCCATCGCTCTTTATTCCACCTCCGGATGCTCCTTCTCTTCCCATAGCTCTGTATTCCACCTTCGGCATAAGTTTTTGATAGGTAGGTTTTACTTAGCTTTCCGTCGGAAACTCGGAATCGGAATTGGAAAGGGGAATTGATAAGCGTATAAAACTGTGATGAATAAGTTCCCCGCAACTATTTTTTATAATTAGTTGAGAATTGAGATAAGAAGTGAATTTGAAAATGGTAGAGCAGATACGCGGCCATTATTCCTACTTAGTTTAGCTTTCAACCGAATTTGTGGGATTCGAAACGGTGGAAGTTGTGATTAGGAGGTTTCCATCGCAGTTCGGAAGTTTGGTAGTGACGATTTTAAGTGTGTGTTTATTTGTGGATATGAGTCGGGTCAATTATGGGTAATCGGTTATTTTATGGGTAATTGGGTTAAATGTGCTATTTTCTATATTATAGTATAGATATATATACATATATACACGCTTTAAATTCGAGAATAAATAATGAATATAATATTTCGTTTTCGCAAAATGATATGATTATTATTAAGAAATGTTTAGTGGTTTATATTTTACAGCCTCAATCTTATTGTAATATTCAGATTTTCGGAAAATGGCAGACGGATTACTCTTTCCCCTTAAAAAATAATAGGATTACTCTGCGTGTCATTTTAAAAAGTTGATGGTTTGTTAAAAAAAAAATGTTATTTTTATTCGAGAGAAACGTCCAATTTGTGAAAACCGTATAATAATACTTAAGCGACTGATATATCTAAATACATGACGTACAAGCAATGTTATTTTTTTACTAATTAACCATAATTGTCTGTTTGCTTAACCATGAAATCTAGGAAGCACTTATTCAAAAAGAAATCTAGGAAACACATGCTACCAAATCTATGAAATGAAATCTGTTTTTTTGTTTTTTATTTGCATTTTGTCGTCTTGTTTTATTGTCGGAACAATTATGCGATAAGGAATGATACAACACATTTATATATTATTGATCATTATTTATGACTAATTCAATAATAGATTATTTTACTATAATAACTGTAGTAACACAACAAACGATACAATACATTTTTAATTGCTTCGATGTTAAAACATTTTATCATACTTTAAAAACATGTACTCTTTCCGTCCCATAATATAAGAGTTTTTTTTTAATAGCTTTTGCACACAAGTTAACAAATATTATAAATGAATCATTAATTCAACATTTCATAACAAATTATTCCAAAGAAAAACATTTCATAACAAAATATTGCATTAATTTCTGAAAATAACTTATAATATTACATTATTTATTGTGAAAGTGAAAAGAGAAAATTCAATATTGCATTGTTTTGTGAAGATGTCACATAATATTGCATACTAGAGACCTAGCCCTATTTGAGTCATAATAAATTCAGTAACTATTTAGGTTTATCGTTTTCACCAAGGAAGATGTCACTACGTATATATGTACGTTATTAAAGTAATATTTTATTAGATCAATAAGATTTGCCCCACTAACATTTTCTTCTAGATCCATTTCTGATTATCATTTGACTTAGAGCATTAGCATCAAACTCCCTACAAATAGGGATAAAATATAAGGATATAGCCAAAAACATACTCCGTCAGCTTCCCCACCCTTTACCTACAATAGGGACCATGGACAGTGTCACCCCAAATATAGGGTGGTACTGTAGCTCACCATACATATGTTTTATTCATTTTTTCTTTTTCTTTCTAACAAAAATTAATTTTAAAAAAATTGTTTATAGAGAAAGAATAAATATTTTAATGGTTAAGGACATAAATAGGAAAGCTGATGTAGAGTACTCTGAATTTAGTTGCCGTAAAATAGGGATATGTATTTTTTAATAGTGTTTTTTGAGATAGAGATAGGGATAGAGATGTTAACCCAGATTACAAAATCTCTGAATACATGATGACTGAACTTTTAAGCCAGTATGGCTACAGGAGAAGTTGGTTGGTTTCTTTGAACAAACAACTATAATCTCCTCTTGTAATTAAAAGCTTGCACAATAAATAAATACAACTTAAATAATTAGGTCAGTTCCTAGCTCATTTAAACTGAGTATACTCAAGTTGGTCTCTGGTACTGGTTAGGTTGTTGTTTCATTGACTTTTTTGTTGTATAGCTAGCATTTACTGATTGTATAGCATTTACTGCAAGTGCTAGCCTTCCTCTTTTTTTTTTTATTATTCACAATTGCAACACACTTTCACAACTTGGTATGCATTTTTTTTATTGCAACAACTATGCATTTTGAACATGGATGACAAAGAGACATACTATTACACAAGTTTAGACTCTTAAGACTTGACATATTGGAATTTGTTTAAACTCTTCAACGTGAGTAATTGTGATATTCTATATTGGAAGCGGAGAAACGCATCACCACCATATATGTGTAAGACATAGAGATCTTGTAAATTCGGGTTAGTCCTTTTAGACTAAGCGATGACGGCGGTCTAAGCAGTTGATCGGATCATTTATGACTCATTTAACGCTGACAGACCCGGGGTCTGGAGGCATTACATAATGGTATTCAGAGTCGACTGTCAGACGGACCTAAGTGCCACACTATGCTGTGTGTCGGTGGGGGCCACCTCTACATTCTCTGGTAGAGACGAAACTGGGACAAGTCCAGTGTGACAACTCTTGGCCGTCCTGGCGAGGACGTCAGTCCCTTATAGGGGGGAGGAGAGAAGGTGATATCCCACATTGGAAGTGAGGGAAGCGCATTATCACTATATAAGTGTGAGACATAAAGGTCTTGTAAACTCGGGTTAGCCCTTTTAGACCAAGCGAGGACGGTGGTCTAGGCAGTTGACCAGGCCATTTATGACTCATTTAACGCTACCAGGCCCGGGGTCTGGGGGCGTTACATTAATAACTCTATTAAACACATTTATTTGATACTTTAATAAGTTATCTATTTTACAGTTTTAAATATACGTTTTTCTAGTTTATAGAATCTCTATCCAAGATGAAATACATAAGAATCTCTATTTTACATACGTGATAGATATAAAGGAAAATTTATAGAATATGGATGTATGCGGTAAATGTAAAGTAAATTTCACAGAATTTTTATTTTGCAATTAAAAATAGAGTAATACAAGCCATTTGGACAAAGAAAGATAAGATGATGATGATGATAAAATTCGCCAAGTGAAATGTAAGAGCTATCGTCGGGCTTTGTGAAATGGGCTCGAGTTGTATGGTACATGTTATGAAACCTACACAATGTAAGAAACGTAAGGGGTCTTGGAGATTGATATGCGGATAGGTCCTTTGATAATTAATTCGTTTTCAAGGCGGAGATTTTATGAAATATCCAAACTAAGGCCGACTTCAATGCGTGGAGATGCAAAGTGTAGATATGTGTCATTCATAGCCCGTGTCTGGTGATGACAAACCTAGAGGTTTATATAGGCATGATCAAAGACGTAGCTGTGTGTTAAGATAGGGGGCTAAGCCCACCCCAATAAATTATTTATGCTTAAATATTTTATATAAATTGACATTATGACGTAGTAAAACATGTATATCAGCCCACCCGATCATCATAATATAGTCTATTAACCTATCCGATCAACATAGTATTGTCTACTATCCCACCCGAATGTAATTTCTGTTGGAGAAATTTGAATTAAAATTAATTCTAAAATTAAGGAGGGTCGCATCGGTTCAGTGAAAAGTTACGACTACGTACGAGGTTGTATCCTTTCGGTTAAAGGTTGTACCTGTTCGGTTGATTCATTTTTGAAAGGATGCAACCGTTAGTGAATGGATTCTTTACTCCTATAAATTTCCTCCATTTCTGAATGAATAGAACACAGTTTTTCCTGCACTTTCATACCGAAATTATGTCAAAAGAAAAAGACATTTTTCAGCATTTCACAAGTCTGAGATAAGGTCGGATCAGCTCGTTGCTTGTTCACATCTAAGTGCAAGTCTAGAATAATTCTTCTATGTTATGTGTTCTACATTGTTGACATTCTGTTTCTACTGTTCATGATACTCGATTTCATAAAAGTTAGCAAACCGTTACTACACTATTAATTTTCTCAACAATCTTGTTGAGAAAATTAATAGTGTAGTAACGGTTTGCTAACTTTTCATTGAACCGATGCGACCCTCCTTAATTTTAGAATTAATTTTAATTCAAATTTCTCCAACAATCCCCCACATGAATGAAAATTAATGCAAATGCAGAGCAGACTCTGAAGAGATATCAAACGGAGCTCTATTGCATCGGACGAGGTGGTTTGCTGCCTTGAACCTTCCCTAGTAGAATACCATCGGACATACTCGGCTAAGCAGTGAATTAGGTCTTGAACTGCTCAGGCTTTGGTGCATGCCTAGACAATGATATCAACACAATAGACCCCTTGGCCTTCTCGAAGTTCTCATGGTTGTGTCCATTTTGGCCCTAGAACACCTTGGTTTCAGAAAATGTGTTAGAGAATTTAGCCCACAAACTCTCACAGAAGCGGCCCCACTTCCACTTACATATGACCTCCTATAAAGAGTACTCTGCAATACCCCACTTGGCTTGACCAAGATATAGGAATCATTAAAAGCTCAATGCTTAACCTAACAAAATCACAGAAAGCACTTTTGTTTTTAACAGAATGGGTAAGTGCTAACTGTCCCTCATAACTTAGTTGTCTCTTTTGAACCATGATATTGGGCCAGTCACTATGGTTGGGTTACCATTATAAGGGAACATGCGTAATAGGCTTAAGTTCCATCCCGTTTGTCAAAAATTGACACTCGATCTCTAGCTAAACCTTTTTATAAGCGGATCCGCAAGATTCTCCTTCAATTTTATACAATCAAGGAAATCAAACCATTAGAGATCAATTAATAAATGATATTATGTCTACGATTTTTTAATCGTGACTTACCATTTTCCGTATTACTGTGTGCTTTTCTATCACTTACCGACTATTGCATACTGATAACAGTGACAAATTCTGAGCCTCACGCAATATATTTCCAAGGATTCAACTCCTTTCCATTTCATTGCTTTCGTTATATCATTTTATTTAGGTAAATTTCCTTTACCAATCACCCCCATTTTTCAAGTATCTGATGAAGTTTTAGTCCATAAGATATTTTTCTCCCCCACAGGTTTTGGATAAACCTCAAGTTAATCATCATTTCGCAATATTAATTGATTAAGGTAAGTGTAGTTCAACGATTTGATGAATGTTGTTGGTACCAAAACAAAATTCATTAAACCTTGAGTCACACATTTCCACCTTGAACACCATGAATCGATTAACTTATTTATTACATTGATTTGACCGCATCAACAAATGCATCAATTACTTCATCTTCACAGCTTGGAATGTACATCACAAAACCGAAAGCAAATCTCTAATTAATATGAATATAACAATCACGTTTTGTACATATATTCATAATAACTTATCATAACCATTAAGGTGTTTACACAAACACCTACATACACATTTATACAAATTATTACACTCATATAATATTGTATAAATTAAAACGTTTATAACAAACCACGATTTAAATAAAATCATAAAAAGAAGTTTATTCACAAAGTTCATGCAATCATCAAGTGGATAGATTCAATTCATTCATAGTCTCGGTGACTATTTCTGCCACATTTGCTTGCTCAATTTTTCGAGGCTCTCGGCATTTACTCATGCGGTGTCTCTGTTACCACAATTAAAGCTTTTACCATTAAATGATTTAGCCTCTTGATTGCCTTTAGAACTTTCACCCTTGAATATTCATTTCTTGCCACTGTTTGCACCATAACAAGATTCCACAAAAATTTTACGAATGTCAGGCACATGCAACACATTGTTCAGAGTCAAAAGTTTGCCAGAAGTCATCTTCAAGACAACTTTTCATTGGCCTTCAACCTTAGAAGTGGCTGAATTTCCCATAGACAATTTTCCCCTTCCACTACTTGGTAGTAGGAAAACATTACTTTTATAGCACAAACATGGCGCGTAGCCCCCGTGTCTACGAACCATTCTCAGGGATTTTCAACCGTGGTGCATTCTGACACCACCATTGACAACGGATTGATTGATTCCAATCTTCCTTCCATTTCTGTTTCACAAACAGAAGATCAACAAACAAAGTTTGCAACACAAACTTTTATTTTTAACACTTGTGTCTTCGAACGGAATTTTAAAAATTCACGAACACTTTTAACAAATAACACAAACGGATTTGTAATCTATAACACCGTAGAAACAACTTTTATTCTTCGAGTTTTCAGAAAAAATGTAGTAATTACAAAGTATTTTGGCCTTGAAGACAATTCAGTTAGTCTTGCCAATTTTCTGAAAAATGTGTAAAAATTGTTTCTATTGCTACAACCATTTTGAGGTTAATTTTCCAGAATTGCAGGTGCAGTTATATGTTCAAACCTTACACAAGTATATGCAAACAATGGCAATTAAAAAGTAATTTTGACTACAACACAATATAGGCAATTTTTCAGAAAGTTGTGACTGTATTTATATTTTTCGGCACATTCACAAGTGTCACAACAGAAACCTACACCCTTATTCTCACACCTCGGTGATCCTTCCATTTCTATTCAGCGAACAAAAGATTAACAAGTCACCATGTCCAGTTTGATTCCAACCGAAACCACAACATGAAAAATGCCATTGATATGAACCGGTTCAACCTTAAAATTGCGAAAATTTTAGTATTCATGGAATGTCCGTCCCGGCCATTCGGTAAAGCTACATCAATTACCAACTTTAATAATGAAAACACACCAACCGGTTAATGAAAAATTAGGAACAATTTAACAATAAGAAAAACCACCAATATACATGTAGTATTAGATATATATATGTTAATTATCTTCCCTATCAACTTAAGCTTTAGGAGAGATGGTAGTTCACATGGTATCAGAGCGGAAGATCCTGAGTTCAAACCCCGCTTCCAGCACAATTAAAAAAACAAAGTGTTGGACATCTCTCTCTTCTTAAAGGCCACACTTCCTAAAAACCAAAAAAACAAATCAAGTGTTGGGCCTCTCTCCCCTCTTATAGGCCCACACTTGAGAGGGCGTATTAGATATATATGTTAATTATCTACACCTTATCAGCTCAAGCTTTTGGGAGAGATGGTAGTTCACATGTAGTTCATCCGCAGGGGCGGATCTACGTGTTACTAAAGGGCGGGTCCACGGACCCCGCTAAAAATAAAAATACTCTACATTTTACCTATAGAAAATATTTCAGACCCCATGAAAAAAATTATTTAATGTGTTAAATATTTACGGATCCCGCTGAAAAAATATTCTGACACCGCCACTGTTCATCCGTGTATCAACAAATTTTAAAATCAAACCCACTCAAATTTATTACCTTCTGTTGAGCATATGAAATTTATAGTCCATGCAAATATGCATACAGTGACTATATTGACATGCAACCCAATATATTATTATGTTCCTAACAAAATCCACTAAAATAAAGAAGAGTAATGATATAGGCACAACAATAATTACACAACGAATGCCACAACATGATCTCTCATCCTTGATTTTGATAGGTCCATATCACAATCAATTAACACTTATCAAAATCAAGGGTGAGAGATCATGTTGTGGCATCCGTTATGTAATTTTTGTTGTGCCTCTATCATTACTCAATAAAGAAAAGGGAATATTAGGTTTTAGTCCAATTTCCTCCCTGTATATAAATTTTAATCCACACTCATTTTTTTTGTTGCAATAAGGACAAAACATTTTCCTTCGGACTATTTTGCCCTTTCTTTTAAGGACCATGTAACGCCCCGTTCCCGGACACCGAGTCCTTATCCGGAAAAGAAACGTTCGGCACGTATAAAATAAAAATAAATTCATTTTATACGTAAGCCTCTACTACGTCGTATCAAATTAAAGGCAAAACGGAAGCAAAACTCGGGTATATAAAAATTTTCCCAAAATTAAAGAGTAGAAAAGAAATCTAAGGGTAGAAATGTAATTTTTTTACATTTGGAAAAGTACGAAAATCCCAAAAGACAGAATACGACAAATCGTCAAAACCGGCGGTCTACCTCAAAAGTAACGAAAGTACAACCAAAGAAAAGCAGAATAGAAACATCTTGATTCTTCAACGAGCGGCGTCAAACGTCGTCGTCAAACTCTTCCTCGAAAACTGTTCGTCTTCTCGTCCCCAAACACATAGAAAAAGTATGCATTCGAGGTAAGTACAACGTACTTAGAAAGAAAGAGAAGCTATGAAAGCAATCATAGTTATAACGAAAAGTTAATTATTTAATTAGTTGATTAAATGAGACCAACTCCATCTAGGGTTCACTTCATGCTCATCAACACGTTGTGACTAAGCGTTTCTAACTTAGCCTATCTATGTTACAACCGCACTCAAGGGCACTACGCGCATCCGCCTCAGCAGAGTCCCTATGTACTTAGGGTCTTTGACCTACAGAGTTCTTCTACCTCGGGGACACTCTTTTGCAACATATTAATGGATCACACCAATACCCACGAAGTCTAGAAAAGGTAGACTCCGATAGCACGCACACCCGGCGAGTCCCTCCGTACTTAGGGTCTTTTGACCTACGAAGTTCCTCCACCTTCGAGAGGTAGCACATGCATCGCGATTTAGCCTGGTGCCCAGCCAAGAGAGACATGTTGTTTAATCTTTTACTAGTCACATACGTTGTTTATTAAATTATTAACTAGCCGGCCCAAGTGTTTTCAAATAATCTCCCTCACACATACTACTCTCTTCCTGAGACCACTAGACACGGACAAGTCCTAGCACATACACGGACATTGATGAATCCTAATTCATCAAAGCACAAGCCTATCATGCTCTTCCGACGGATCCGAACTTCAACTACCTTTAAAAGTACATTCGGTGTTTTAAGCGAACGAATCGAAGCTCAATTCGGGCTTGTCTATGTTTATACCATATTAACATATCATATATAAAGGTTTCATGTAGTTAAAGCATGTTTTCAAGGCTGAACAGCAACTAACATAGAAAGGAGGCAGTACAAAACTGGACGCCCGTTTAAAGACTTGGACGCCCGTTCAAGCTTACTGGACGCCCGTCCAGAATAGTGGACGCCCGTCCACCAAACCCATTTCAATCTTGAATGTAAAATTGCACCTCAGACGCCCGTCCAATACAACCAGACGCTCGTCCAAGGTGGAACCTAGGCTGGACGCTCGTCCAGAATACCGGACGCTCGTTCACCTGGGTTCGACCTAAACCCTAACTTCATCACCATGCGATTTCCAGATCGTATTTCAACCAAAAACCGAGAAAAAGACAACACATTGAGCACATAAACCTCATCTAACACTACCATAACCTCTATAGACAATTACCAAAGCAACAACTCAAAGCTCTAACACATAAATTGCCTTAGATCATGATCAAATCCTTATAGCCAACAATTGAATTCATAGGATCTGGTTTTCCTTACCTTAAGCGCCGCAGAACCGATCCAAACGGCCCTCAAAAAAAATCGCCGCTTTGCAACCGAACCGATACCAAAGCGATGCTCTTATCACGACGATTCCGAAACTCTTGCGTGATCTAAAAACGGTTAACGGATGCTTCAATTATCAAGAAAACTCCTTGCCTTTTCTCTCCTCAAACTTGCGCGAGAGATGGGGGGATTCTTAGGCGAATTTCGATTTTAAGTTAGGTCTTAACATAATAAAGGAGTCAATCTTTTCCTTAATTGCCCTTGATCACTAAAAGCTGAATTTTCTTTTAATTATATATATAAAACTCGAAATTATATATATAAATATGTCCAAATAATTAACTCCGAATAAAAAGGAAACCGAACCTAATATTTCGTTTTCGCAAAAAGACACGTCTGCCCTTTCCCAAAAATCGGAATATTACATTCTCCCCCCCCTTAAAAGGAGTTTCGTCCTCGAAACTAGAACATACCTGGTAAATCCCCAAACTCTTGGAACTCACTAAGCATGTCGCTTTCCACTTCCCAAGTTGCCTCCTCGGGTGAATGATTGCTCCACTAAACTAACACCAAGGGGATCATCCGTATCTTAATCATCTTTTCCTTCCGGTCTAGAATCTTGATTAGTCTTTCGTCGTAAGCAAGGTTATCTTGTAAGATTTCTGGATCAACCGTAGTTTCAACATCATTCCTCGTCAGACACTTTTTCAACATTGAAACGTGAAACACATTATGGACTCTCGACATTGATTCTGGCAACTGAAGCTTATAAGCTAACGTCCCAACTCTTTCCAAAATCTCAAAAGGTCCAACATACCTTGGACTTAGCTTTCCTTTTTGTCCAAAGCGTTTCACTCCTTTCATCGGTGAAGCCCGGAGGTAAACTCTATCGCCGACTTCAAACTCAAGAGGTCTTCTTCTAACATTAGCCCAACTTTTCTCGCACGTCCGAGGCGCCTTCGATTCTTCTTGACCAGCTGAACCCTTTCCTTTGCTTGTTCAACCATCTCGGCCTGTGTCTGTCTCTCCCCGACTTCATCCCAAAACGGTGGCGTGCGACATCTTCTCCCATACAACGCTTCAAACGGCGGCATGCCTATACTTGCATGAAAAGCGTTGTTGTAGGCAAACTCCGCTACCGATAAGTAATCATCCCATGATCCGCCTACCTCCAAAACGCAAGCTCTCAACATGTCCTCGAGTGTCTACGGATGGTCCTCTCAGATTGTCCATTTGTCTGAGGATGAAAAGCCGTGCTCAAATCCAACTTGGTCCCGAAGGCTTCTTGCAGGCTCTTCCAAAACTGATTGACAAATCTCGAATCACGATCTGAAACTATCGAGATAGGAACTCCGTGTAGCTGCACTATATTGTCCAGATATAGTGTCGTCATCTTCTTCAATGGCATGTCAACCTTGTACGGTAAGAAATTGGCAGATTTGGTCAATCTATCCACAATTACCCAAATTGCGTCGTGTCCGCCTCTTGTCTTAGGTAATCCGGTGATGAAGTCCATTGTGATCTTATCCCACTTCCATTCCGGGATATCCAATGGCTTAAGCATTCCACCGGGTCTTCTATGCTCCGCCTTAACCTTCTGACATACATCACACTCGGCCACAAACTTGGCTATTTCCACTTTCATCGAGGGCCACCAAAATCTTTCCTTTAAGTCTCTGTACATTTTAGTAGCACCCGGATGAACCGCAAAAGCTATCCTATGTGCTTCTTCCATAATTCTTTGTCTCAAGTCGCCAACATTGGGTACACATAGACGATCCCGATACCACAGATTTCCACTCTTATCCAACACGTAACCAACCGTAGGCTTCTCCCTAGCAACACGCTTCAAATCCAACAAAACCGGGTCTTCGTCTTGCTTTCCCCGAATATCATCCATCAACTCTGACCTTGCTAACAACGGTGCCACAAAGCGTCCGTCTTCAATCCGATCAAAGCTTCGATTTCCGGCCCATCTAACCTTTCGCCACTACCTCAACACCGGAAAGCGCAAACACGGTTTCTGCTCGAGCATCTGCCACTACATTCGCTTTACCCGGATGGTATTGAATATCCAAATCATAGTCCTTAACGAACTCTAACCATCGCCTCTGTCTCATATTCAGGTTCTCTTGTGTGAAGAAATATTTTAAACTTTTATGGTCCGTGAAGATCCTCGCTTTAACCCCATATAAGTAATGCCTCCAAGTCTTTAAGGCAAATACTACCGCTGCCAACTCTAGATCATGTGTCGGGTAATTCTTCTCATGCACCTTCAACTGTCTAGATGCGTAGGCTATCACTTTTCCTCCTTGCATCAACACACAACCCAAACCCTGTCCCGAAGCATCCGTGTAGACATCGTAGTTATCAAAAATCTTCGGAACTGCTAACACTGGTGCCGTAGTCAACTTACTCTTCAAGGTATGAAAGGCCTTATCACACTCATTAGTCCATTCAAATTTCACATTCTTCGTGTCGACTGGTGAGTGGAGTAGCTATCTTCGAAAAATCTTGTACGAACTTCCGGTAGTAACCGACCAACCCAAGAAAACTTCTTACCTCGAAAGCGTGGTAGGTTTAGGCCAATTCTCAAGCGCCTCGATCTTTGCCGGATCAACTTGAATGCCATCTCCGAAATGACATGACCCAAGAAACTCACTCGATCCAACCAAAAGTCACACTTAGAAAACTTTGCATACAAGCGATTCTTCTTCGGTGTGTCCAACACTATCCTTAAGTGTTCCTCGTGTTTCTTCTCATCCTTAGAGTAAACTAGGATATCGTCTATGAACACTATCACGAACTTATCCAAGTACGGCATGAAAACTCGCCGCATCAAATCCATAAATGCGAGATGGAGCATTAGTGAGTCCAAAAGGCATGACAAGGAACTCATAATGTCCATATCTTGTGTCGAAAGCCGTCTTCGGTATATCGCTATCTTAACCTTCAATTGATGATACCCGGACCTCGGGTCGATCTTGGAAAACACTCTCTTACCCCGCAAGGCGATTAAACGGATCATCTATCCTTGGTAGAGGATACTTATTCTTGATGGTAAGGTTGTTCGGCGCTGTAGTCGATACACATTCTCATGTGCGCCATCTTTCTTCTTCACAAACAAGACGGGGGCTCCCCGGGGCGAGTGCGGGCTGAATTATGTTCCTTTCAAGCATATCTTTAAGTTGAGCTTTCAACTCCTTTAATTTAGCCGGTGCCATTCGTAAGGTGCTTTAGCAAGCGGTGCCGCTCCCGGTATCATTTGAATCTCAAACTCTATCTCTCGTCCGGCATGTTTCCCGGTAACTCTTCCGGAAATACCTCAGGGTATTCCCTCACTATGGGAGTCTCCTCGAACTTAGGCTTCACTTGTTCCACGTCCACTGCATACAACAAGTAGCCTTCACAACCCTTCTGACAAGCCCTTACTGCCTTAACCGCTGATATGATCGGATGTTTCTTCTTACTCGGCTTGTACACATTCCTTTGATACGTCTTGTCTGATTTCCCAGGTACTTTAAAAGTTACTTTCTTCTCTTTACAGTCCAGGTGTACATAATTCTCGGATAGCCAATCTATTCCGAGGATTACATCAAAATCCGAGAAGTCCAAAATTGTAAAGTCACTCTTACATCGATAAGGTCCGACTCGAACTTCCACTTGAGGTATCATTCTAGTTACCCTTGTTACCTTCCCTAACGGTGTAGTTATCTCCAAAGTGTTCCTTAAAGGTTCTGAAGGTAAGTTCAACTTCTTAGCTACCTTGGTTGACACAAAAGTATTTGACGCTCCCGTATCAAACAAAGCCTTGACCACTAAGTTTTCTAACATTATCGTACCTAGGATGCACATTCACTCATTTAAATACATCACAACATGAATAAACATGCCATACAATATCTTAATAAAGGAATGAAACAAAACATGGTACCCGATATAACGTCATCCTCTCGGTTCCACAAAATTAGCATCCGCCGCAAAAACTCGAACCGGTCGGCTCGGGCCGCCTCTCCCGCTACCTTGGCTCGAACCACTCTTGTTTCCTCTGTTTGGACACGCTCTAGAAAAGTGTCCTTGCTCACACAAACGTAACAACCGTTACTACTCTGCTGCACTCTCTGTATGATTTGTTGCACTTGGGGCAAAGTGGTGCCTTGTTCGGGGCCTTAGGTTCTTTGTAGAAGCCGTAGTCTTCTTGGGCGCTGGCTTTGTGGCGCTCCCCTATAACTTGCCTTGACTTGTCCCAAAATTTCTCTTATTATTGACAACCACTTTGTAGCTCTCTTCCCGAAAGTCTCGACTTCCAAGGCTTTATTCATCAACTCGCCATATTCCTTGCCGTGAAACCTAGCATGCCCGGCGAATCTCGTAGGCCAACCCATCCTTATAGAGGGCCATCTTTCTCTCTTCCACTTTCATCAGTTCAGGATAAAACCTTCCTAACTCGTTGAACTTGTTAGTGTACTGGGACACTGTCTGATGAGCACCTTGCTTGTGCTTCAGAAATTGACTTGCTTTATCGCTTGAACCGTAACCGGGAAGTACTCATTATAAAACATAGTCTTGAACCCTTCCCAATCCGTTACCTTACCGTTCTTTGCTTTGTACGGCATCAATCCATGCTTCGCCTCTTTGCTCCCAACATAAAAGCGGCGCTAGTTGTGCCATCTCTGTCTCAGGAACATGTATGTTCCTACAAGCTTTCTCGAATCCTCTTATCCATTCCTCTGCTTTAGAATGCTCCACATTACCAAAGAAGTTCTCAACTCGATTTCTCCTCAATCTCGTATACCAATGCACCGCTGGTGCTTGCTCGAAAGTCGGTCTAACTGGTGGGTGAACCGGAGGGTAACCAAAAGATGCATGCTGCTGATACTGCTGTTGTTGAGGATAAGGTGGGATTACTTGAGGCTCAGTCTGATACAGATGGTACCCCTGATAAAGCCGGTCTTTGTTGAGGCCGCCGAAAACCAAAGGGTGGATGACCAACGCCTTGCTTGGTGGTCAAAGCGTGGTGAAGGTGGTGCGTAGGTTGAGGAACATGACCTACGGGAGGAGGGTAGAAGACCCTTCTGGCTTGCCGAGGATACACTTTGGAGGATAAGCACTAGATGGTGGTGGATACACATTGGTCACCGGTGGTGGCGCACTAATCGGTGGAATGTCGCCTACTACGGTGACACGAATAGGTGCTTGTCCGGGCTCTCCATAAATGTAGTTATATCTTGGCGGTGGTCGGGGTGGCGGATTCGATGCGGCCTCGGTGACACATCTGTTGAGTCCGTGGTGTAGGCGTGGCGTATGGGGTGGTGGTGAAAGACTCAAACGAGGCGAAGGATTACGCCTCACAAATCCGCCCCCTACTACGGGCACCGGGCTCCCCGCCCCTTGACTAACCCCCGAGCTCCCGGCTCCACGAACGCCTCTCCTTGTCGTTACCATCTTTGAAAGATCAAGAAAACCGAGACGTTACTAAAGATCTAAAGAAACTTATCTTAAAGAAAGGAAGTCTAAAGAACGCTTCTCTCTGATACCAACTGTAACGCCCCGTTCCCGGACACCGAGTCCTTATCCGGAAAAGAAACGTTCGGCACGTATAAAATAAAAATAAATTCATTTTATACGTAAGCCTCTACTACGTCGTATCAAATTAAAGGCAAAACGGAAGCAAAACTCGGGTATATAAAATTTTTCCCAAAATTAAAGAGTAGAAAAGAAATCTAAGGGTAGAAATGTAATTTTTTTACATTTGGAAAAGTACGAAAATCCCAAAAGACAGAATACGACAAATCGTCAAAACCGGCGGTCTACCTCAAAAGTAACGAAAGTACAACCAAAGAAAAGCAGAATAGAAACATCTTGATTCTTCAACGAGCGGCGTCAAACGTCGTCGTCAAACTCTTCCTCGAAAACCTGTTCGTCTTCTCGTCCCCAAACACATAGAAAAAGTATGCATTCGAGGTAAGTACAACGTACTTAGAAAGAAAGAGAAGCTATGAAAGCAATCATAGTTATAACGAAAAGTTAATTATTTAATTAGTTGATTAAATGAGACCAACTCCATCTAGGGTTCACTTGCATGCTCATCAACACGTTGTGACTAAGCTGTTTCTAACTTAGCCTATCTATGTTACAACCGCACTCAAGGGCACTACGCGCATCCGCCTCGGCGAGTCCCTGCGTACTTAGGGTCTTTGACCTACAGAGTTCTTCTACCTCGGGGACACTCTTTTGCAACATATTAATGGATCACACCAATACCCACGAAGTCTAGAAAAGGTAGACTCCGATAGCACGCACACCTCGGCGAGTCCCTCCGTACTTAGGGTCTTTTGACCTACGAAGTTCCTCCACCTTCGAGAGGTAGCACATGCATCGCGATTTAGCCTGGTGCCCAGCCAAGAGAGACATGTTGTTTAATCTTTTACTAGTCACATACGTTGTTTATTAAATTATTAACTAGCCAGCCCAAGTGTTTTCAAATAATCTCCCTCACACATACTACTCTCTTCCTAGACCACTAGACACGGACAAGTCCTAGCACATACACAGACATTGATGAATCCTAATTCATCAAAGCACAAGCCTATCATGCTCTTCCGACGGATCCGAACTTCAACTACCTTTAAGAGTACATTCGGTGTTTTAACTGAACGAATCAGAAGCTCAATTCAGGCTTGTCTATGTTTATACCATATTAACATATCATATATAAAGGTTTCATGTAGTTAAAGCATGTTTTCAAGGTGAACAAGCAACTAACATAGAAAGGAGGCAAGTACAAAAGCCGGACGCCCGTTTAAAGACTTGGACGCCCGTTCAAGCTTACTGGACGCCCGTCCAGAATAGTGGACGCCCGTCCACCAAACCCATTTCAATCCTGAATGTAAAATTGCACCTCAGACGCCCGTCCAATACAACCGGACGCTCGTCCAAGGTGGAACCTAGGTGGACGCTCGTCCGAGAATACCGGACGCTCGTTCACACGGGTTCGACCTAAACCCTAACTTCATCACCATGCGATTTCCGGATCGTATTTCAACCAAAAACCGAGAAAAAGACAACACATTGAGCACATAAACCTCTCATAACACTACCATAACCTCTATAGACAATTACCAAAGCAACAACTCAAAGCTCTAACACATAAATTGCCTTAGATCATGATCAAATCCTTATAGCCAACAATTGAATTCATAGGACTGGTTTTCCTTACCTTAAGCGACCGCGAACCGATCCAAATTTGACCCTCAAAATCAAAAATCGCGCTTTGCAACCGAACCGATACCAAAGCGATGCTCTTATCACGACGATTCCGAAACTCTTGCGTGATCTAAAAACGGTTAACGGATGCTTCAATTATCAAGAAAACTCCTTGCCTTTTCTCTCCTCAAACTTGCGCGAGAGATGGGGGGGGGGGATTCTTAGACCGAATTTCGATTTTAAGTTAGGTCTTAACATAATAAAGGAGTCAATCTTTTCCTTAATTGCCCTTGATCACTAAAAACTGAATTTTCTTTTAATTATATATATATATAACTCGAAATTATATATATAAATATGTCCAAATAATTAACTCCGAATAAAAAGGAAACCGAACCTAATATTTCGTTTTCGCAAAAAGACACGTCTGCCCTTTCCCGAAAATCGGAATATTACAGACCAAGCTATTCTTATTCTAATCCCCAATTAGCAACAGCAGCAACAAAAATGGTTGCAATCGTAAGCCCGAAATTGTTTCATTTTGTTCTTCAATTTGTTTGTGGAGCAGATTGTTTGATTCAAGATGATGAGCCGAGGTGCAGCAACCAGGGTGGCCCGAATGATGATCGTTCAGATGGGTCCGCGTCACTTCTCGGCAGCAGCAGCCACCGGCCATGCTCTTGAACCTCGCCTAAGAGACACCACCACCAAGTACGGCGGCCAAGGGATCGGAAAGGGCTGTGGCGGGGACATGGTTCAGATCACCGACGATGGGTGTCCGGAATTGTAGCACGCTAACTTTGGGGAAAAGGAGGAGGTTGAGGAGGAGAAGAAAGTTGAATTTAATGCAAGAAATGTCTACTTTCCTGGCGAATTCTGATATGTATCCCAAAGCTCACATTTCAGCTGGAAGTTTGAGCTGGTGTCCTCCTGCTGCATCGCCCGGATCAATCTCAATGGAATTAAAGCAAGCTAAAATCAATCTCCGGAAGACGACGACTAATCTTGCTATAATTCAAGCTTCTGTTGAGTCTTTAAGCAAAAAAATAAAAGATGAACAGAATCTGCTTGATAAAGTTACTGAAAGAAAAGCCATGGATTTCTACGGAATATGGTACCTCGACAAAGGTGTCTTGTAAGTGATACTACTAAATTGAAATTCCGTGTTTTCTTTTACTTGGTTATTTGATGAATCGGTGGCAGACCACTTGATTTTACTTGGTTTGATGAATACAATCGGTAATTAAAAACTTAATATCATTAATTGGAGATTTGTTGAACAATGAATGATACATTGGATTCTGGTTCTTGTTGGAGAAAACATTGCAAGAATACTTCATTAATGCCTGGGTTCTTGATTGATGTTGTTTAAGTATCTCAGAATTCATTTTGTTATAGCTGGGAAACAAGGCTTCAATTGAGAAGGAACGTGCTAGACTGTAAGTGTTGGTTTTGGGTTTTAATGCTATAATTTTTTCTTTTAATAAGCCTTTTAAGGGTTTCATTTAGAGTACTAATTGAATTTATGGAATTTTTACACGGATGGTGGTTGATTTTTCTTATTTATATGGTTTTGGGACAGAGACTTATTATTCATAGTTTACATCTTTTTTTGTTTGTGAAAGCTTGAGTCATTTCTTGTTCTGGGTTTTTCTTTCCAATTCTCAGGCTTGTAAATCTGTTGTGTTGTGCATATGTTAATTTGTTGGTGTGTTACTTTGTTGGTGTAAATCTGTTGTGCTGTGCATATGTTACTTTGTTAGTGTGTTACTTTGTTGGTGTGTTACTTTGTTGGTGTTAATAGTTCTGTTGAGAACAAAAATAATGGTAGGTCTGTTGTGGTTGATCATATTGGTGATCCCACAATTTAAGGTTTCGTTTAAGGATGCATCTGTGATGTTTTAAAGAAGATTGATTGTGTTTTTTACTTGGTTCATATCATTAAGCTTTCTAATAGACTAGTGTTACTTTGTTAGTGTGTTACTTTGTTGGTGTGTTACTTTGTTGGTGTGTTACTTTGTTAAGAACAAAAATAGACTAGTGTGTTACTTTGTTGGTGTGTTACTGTGTTACTTTGTTGAGAACAAAAATAGACTAGTGTGTTACTTTGTTAATTGTTGGTGTGTTACTTTGTTGAGAACAAAAATAGACTAGTGTGTTACTTTGTTGGTGTGTTATGTGTTACTGTGTTACTTTGTTGGTGTGTTACTTTGTTGAGAACAAAAATAGACTAGTGTGTTACTTTGTTGGTGTGTTACTTTGTTGAGAACAAAAATAGATTAGTGTGTTACTTTGTTGGTGTGTTACTTTGTTGAGAACAAAAATAGATTAGTGTGTTACTTTGTTGGTGTTACTGTGTTACTGTGTTACTTTGTTGGTATGTTACTTTGTTGAGAACAAAAATAGACTAGTGTGTTACTTTGTTGATGTGTTACTTTGTTGGTGTGTTACTTTGTTGAAAACAAAAATAGACTAGTGTGTTACTTTGTTGGTGTGTTACTTTGTTGGTGTGTTACTTTGTTGAAAACAAAAATAGACTAATGTGTTACTTTGTTAGTGTGTTACTTTGTTAGTGTGTTACTTTGTTGAGAACAAAAATAGACTAGTGTGTTACTTTGTTTGTGTGTTACTTTGTTGAGAACAAAAATAGATTAATGTGTTACTTTGTTGGTGTGTTACTTTGTTGGTGTGTTGCTTTGTTGAGAACAAAAATAGATTAGTGTGTTACTTTGTTGGTATGTTACTTTGTTGAGAACAAAAATAGACCAGTGTGTTACTTTGTTGGTGTGTTACTTTGTTGAGAACAAAAATAGATTAGTGTGTTACTTTGTTGAGAAAAAAAATAGACTAGTGTGTTACTTTGTTGGTGTGTTACTGTGTTACTTTGTTGGTGTGTTACTGTGTTATTGTGTTACTTTTTTGAGAACAAAAATATACTAGTGTGTTACTTTGTTGGTGTGTTACTTTGTTGAAGACAAAAATAGACTAGTGTGTTACTTTGTTGGTGTGTTACTTTGTTGAAAACAAAAATAGACTAATGTGTTACTTTGTTGGTGTGTTATTGTGTTACTGTGTAAACGCTTCTATAAAATTCGGCTTTCAAATACTACGTCGAAAGTGTATCAAACGCGGTCTCAAAATGAAGATTAAAAAAAATATGAACTTTGGTGAAACAATTTTGATGATCGGTATTCTAAATCAAAAGTTACGGTCGTTTATAAGAAAAAAACGTTCCGGTTTATACAAATATTTTTCGGCTTTCAAAATATACATCAAAAGGGTATCGTGTTTGGGCTCAAATTAAAGAGCAAAAAAAAATATGAATTTTGGTGAAATTTTTTTGACGATCGGAGTTGTAAATCGAAAGTTACGAGTATTTGAAAAAAAAAAAAAAAAACACACCCACACAAAAACCTGAAGCAGCGGTCTTCAGCGGACGTACTGAAGCTTGTATATGCGCGGACGTACTGAAGCTTGTATATGCGCGCGTACCTTTGAATAAAAGGGGTAATTTTGTCCGTCTAAAATTTTTTTGTCCTTTTTGTAACTAAAAAAAAGAATATGTCCTATTTATTCATTTTGTAAATATTTTTGTCCTTTTCCCTCAATCCCTCTAAAGAAAACAACACCTTACGGAAAATTGGAAATGGAAGGTGCACAAATAACTTTGCAAAACAACACAACCATTCGCTTAAATATCCAACTTTCCACATTTAGTTTCATGAGAAAGTCCAAAGGGTTAAAGTTTCTATTTAATTTATTTTTTTTATTTTTATTAAACACACTCAATAGTCACAGTGACTAAAACTTTTCAAAACAACGAAATTTTGCCAATCATTATCATGTGAAAAGATAGTCGAGTGAATATCTTGGACGGAAATAAATATAGAAGAACAACACATAACCACTTCGATCATAAAATACATCCCCTGTAGCCATTTTTAATAATTCAAATTAATGGATCAATTTAATGTCAAAGTCCACAGAATATGAATTAATTCCATGAAGCATATATGATATTGTGATGTGCATTCAAATAATCATTTCACAGTTAAAGCCTTTAATATTCGTAATCTAATAGACGAACAAGTTCTATTTATCAAACATATATTTTGTTTTTTCATTTCCGTCCAGTTTTTCATTTAATGACAACAACTTCCTTCAAAAAAAAAAAAAAAGACAACAACTTCATTCCTTTTATAAAAAAAAAATTCCCCATTGAAGAACAACCGAAATCAACGCCTTGCTATATATAAAAGCAGAACGCCTCAAACCTCCTGTCTAATTAACAATGCGGTTGCTGTGTCTAGATAACGTGCAGACTGTATGTCAAATAATGTCTTAAGATTGTTGAGAAAATTAATAGTGTAGTAACGGTTTGTTAACTTTTCTGAAATCGAGTATTATGAACAGTAGAAACAGAATGTCAACAATATAGAACACATAATAGAGAAGAATTTATTCATATGTATACAACACAACATCACGATTTTATGCATAGAAAATTGAACGACGAAAAGCACAAGTAAATACGAAAACTTATTTTTAGATTGAGACGCGTAGAACACTGTCTTTAAGACATTATTGCCCCGACTACGTGCACACGGATATGGCAAGATGTCTCCCAAGATACAACAGTCTCCTTGTTCTAGTCTTGCACTTAGATGTGAACAAGCAACGAACTGATCCGACCTTGATATCTCAGACTTGGGAAATGCTGAAAAATGTCTTTTTCTTTTGACAGAATTTCGGTATGAAAGTGCGGGAAAAACTGTGTTTTATTCATTCAGAAATGGAGGGAATTTATAGGAGTAAAGAATCCATTTACTAACGGTTGCATCCTTTCAAAAATTAATCAACCGAACAGGTACAACCTTTAACCGAAAGGATACAACCTCGTACGTAGTCGTAACTTTTCACTGAACCGATGCGACACTCCTTAATTTTAGAATTAATTTTAATTCAAATTTCTCCAACAATTTCCTGACTCCGTACTTGGGCATGATCATTGTGTGAATCACTAAAGTGATTGGGGAGCTATTAGACGCGTATGTCTTGATGGATTAACGTGTGACGAGTGTGTGCGCGAGGGAGGGGGGTGGGGGGGAATGCCTCTTAATAACGAGTGACGCAAATCGTGGTATCATGCCGATTATTTCAATGTCTGGTGTACTTATTGTCCTATGAGTGTCTTGGTTGCGCTCTAGACCTTCTTAGAGCTTGAATGAGACCAATAGAGGCCGAGATCTGATTGTATCGAGAGTGGCTTGTACTAAGTTGTTTAGTGCGGTAATAATCTAATTTGTTCATTTTGATATCATGCCATGCATGGGCGGATGTAGCCTTATGGGAGGGGGTAGTCGCCCCCATCGAATCCGAAAAAATGTGAATTGGTACAATATATACACATCATAGTATCAATTACAATTGAATGAGAATAATCTAAATATGGAAAAAGATACTAAAATAATATATGCAATGATACAGAATATTTGCCAATAAATGTGTTCATATTATTATTCTATTAAATAAGGATAAAAATTAATTAATTACTATATATGTTATGATTTTTTTCCGCCCTCCTTAAATTCAATATTTGCCCTTGACATAAAACTTTTATCTATAAATAAAATACAAATTCATTACAAAAGTGATACATTCAGACAATGTAGTCATAAAGTTTTACTTATAAAAAAAAAAAAAAATACTAATGTGTGAAATGTCTGTTTCCCTTAAAAATATTACATTTACGGTGTGAAATCTTTATTTATGAGAGTAGAATGATTAATGTGTTCGGGTAATGGATATAAAATTGTATTTTTTTCTAGTGTATAGAAAAATGTATAGTGGTGTTTATTCGCAATATATAGTAGTGCATTTTTCGAATCCAATGGTGCAGGAAAAAAAACACTCTTGCTTCGTTTGTTTTGGCCGGAGTTTTTTTAGGCGTTTTTTTTACATCACATCACCAATCATTTCTTACAATTCTCTCACCAATCAAATCTTCAACTACAAATAAAAAATATTAAATCATCTCTCATCATTTCACTTTATCAACTTTATTACATTTTTTACCATTATTTTATTCATTATTCTACTTTATTTCAACAATCATTTCATAATCTACACCAATCATTATTCTATTTTATTTTACCCATTCAACTTTCTAATCATTACTTCAATCACTTTATCAAAAAAAACTCCCAAAAAAACTCCAACCCAAAACAAACACAACTTATACACTTTTCGATTACAAAAAAACTTCTCCGTAAATTCCGATTTTCGGGAAAAGCAAAATTTTGCGAAAACGAAAATTGGGTTCGGTTCCTTTTATTCGGAGTTTAAGTATTTGTTAAATTACCTTATACACTTATTATAAAGGAAGATTTTCGATTACAAAAAAATTTCGCATATGATAATAAGATCTCCTTTTTTTTGGGATTTATATCCTTTTTTTGGGATTTATCTTATTATAAAGGAAGATAATAAGATCTTTATCCTTTTTTTGGGATTTATCTTATTAGGGAAGATAATAAGATTCTATCCTTTTTTTTGGGATTTTCTATTTAAGGAGAATAAATCCCCACAATTCTTATAACCTATTAGAAATCGATTTTTTCTCCACCTCCTTATACTCTCTCGCGTGTGTGAGCCAAAAATTAGGGGTGAGAGTTTTTCAATCGGTCGTTAAAGCAATTCTTGACGGTTTTCGGATCGAGTAGAGCGCCGGAATCGTTGTGAAGAAGGCAACGTTTTGATTGCGAAAGTTGAAGCTTTGATAAGAGAAAGATCGGTTTTAGTCTATTTGTTTCTCGAGTTTTTCTTTGTTGGAATAAGCTTGCTAAAGGTAAGAAGCTCTTCCTACAATCTAATTGTGGTTTAGAGTAGAATAGATCATGTTTTGGATGCATATTGCATCAAGTTTTAAGCTTAGATGATGTTTAAGGATTAAGTTTTGTTTTGGATCTTAAAAGACATGTTTTCTACTTGTTTTTCCGCTATAATTCATGTGCAAGATGTTTAGATTCGAGTAGAGACCGTTAAGGGTTGGAAAATAGGTTTTAGGGCTTTTTCTGCGTAGGATGTGTACGCATTGGCTAGCAATACGCCTGCATTCCTGATGCAGGATTGCTTAGAATAAGTGCAGCAGGGATGCGCACGCATTCTAGAGTAATGCGCACGCATTGCCCCAGTTTTCTATATAATGTTGTTTTAAGCTATGTTTTGAATTTTAACTTAATTCATGATTTAATAACACTAATTAAATATGAACAAGCCCCGATTGAGTTTCTGATTCGTTCAGTTAAAACACCGAATGTACTCTTAAAGGGAGTTGAAGTTCGGATCCGTCGGAAGGGCATGAAAGGGCTTGTGCTTTGATGAACTAGGGTTCATCAATGTCCGTGTAATTGATAGGATGTGATGTCTAGTTGTCTAAGTGAGGGAGTAGAAGCGATAAGGGAGTATTATTCGAAAACACTTAGGTGACTAGTTAATTCACATTAATAATTACATAAGTGTAGTAAAAGCTATTATCGAACGTTTCACCCTCTCGTCCGGGAACGGGATCGGGATGCACCGCCATTGATGCCACGTGTACTAATAAGAATTTCCTTTTTCAATCGCACCACAGATTAGCGTGTGCAAACTAGGCACAAATTAAGCCTGGAGATGAAACTCATTGCCTCTAATTCAATGTTTGTTAGATCCAATCCGACTAATATTATATAACAAACCAAATCTCAACAAAAACAAAAAAAATACACGAAAACATTAATATAATACAGTTTAATACAATTAATCATCTTAATTCAACCCATCGATCCATACAAATATGGTCGACTAGCTCACTCAAACATCAAATTATAGTTTCGCTGTTGATTCAGACACTAGGATCATTTATAATTGTTGAAGATCGATCAACGAATATATTAATCATGTTACAAAAGTTATGTATGTATATATGCAAATTTGCAACGCCCCAAGACCCGTGTTTGGCAGACCTATGCAAGTCATCAATTATCCAGTCAACTGATTAGACGATCGTCATCATTTGATCTAAAAGGACTAACACAAATTAAACAGATTTTTATGTATGACACTTATAAAGAGGTAATACATTTCTCTCACCTCCGACGTGGTATATCACTAATATCAGATAACTTATTTAGGAAATTCCATAGGCCTACTTTTGGAATTTTGATACGTGGAACTAAAAAATGCCACAAACGTTGCTTTTGGAACCTTTCGTCACCAACACGAGTGGAAGACGAAGGAGGGGTCATTTCGGTCATTTCCATAGCAAGCAGTCCTCAAGTTGTGAAGTAGGGGTAATTCTTGTGTGGTGTCTCCACACGGTGTGGAGACACCGTGTGGTTAAATACAGACCACATGGTTTTATTCTGTATTTAAACTGTGTCGTTCTGATCGCTTCACCCATCATTTCACCTCAAATTCTCTCACCACACAAGTATTTCCCGTGAAGTAATAACAAATTCTGACGTGTACCAATTGCATGCGTCCGTACTATACGGATATATTAATTGATTGGCGCCTTACTTAAAAATAAAGGATAGATAAATAAATAAAATAAAATAAAATAAAAGTCTGAGGAGGTAAATGTTGCGTTTGTTAGTCCTGAGGTTTTAGGTAAGTATTCGTGCAAGTATTTTTTTCGCATCCGACAAAAAAATGAAATACAAGGAGGTCTTGCAACTTTTTTACATCACAAAAATCATAAACTTTTTCTCAGAAAAAAAGAAATCATAAACTTAAACTTGACTTTGCACCGTGTTTCAAACAAGAATTTTAAATTTTGAAATTAAAAAAAAAAGTCATTTGTCTCCGTATGATGGAGAAAGAAAGACACTAGTTATACTTACAAGCCCGAGTTTTTTTCATATAATTTTCAGTGTTTTTCTACAATATTTGGGACATCATGTAAAATTTTCCTTCTACTACCGGATTTTTCTTCATTTCTTAAACTAAACTAAAATAAATATATTTTAGACAACCAATCACCACATACAAGTGAGACATTAATAATATTTTACATTTTTTTATCAATAAAACTACTTTTTTTTTTCGGATTTCACTGGAGACATTGTCCCCCACACCACTCCACTCGGGTCCGCCCCTGACACTAACTTGTATGGTAAACAAAAATGTTAATACTAAAACAAAATGATCATAATAAATGATAATAATATAATTTTACATCATTAATTATAATAAGATCTATATCAATCGATATGTCAAACATTATATCAATAACGTAAAGTATGTTGTAGTCGTTTACAAAACAAGCTAGGATTGATCTGTAGTAAAAGCCCACTTGGTTCAAAAATATGACTTATTACGTAAAGAAATGATAATATTACAGACACAATCATTTAATTACAACGGTCCCATGATATAATTTTAAAAAATTGATCATTATAGGCCTACATTTAGAGATGTTAACGAGCCGAGCCGAACCGAGTATCACTTTTCAAGCTCTGTTCGTTTATGTCACGAGCTTGTTCATGTTCGTTCGTTTAATAAACGAACAAAAAAATATGTTCAAGCTTGGTTCGTTAAGGTAACGAGTTTGTTTGCGAACGTTTGCTAAATAAACGAACATAACATTATGTTCAAACTCATGTCATTTATAAAGAAATTTTGTTCGATCTCATTTCGAGTTTGGCATGCTAGATGTATTTTTGTCTCTCAATTCAAGTTAGGCTTGTTAAGGTATAAAAAATAAAGTCCAACTGAATAAATAACAAAATACAATGAAATATTCAAACATTATAGTAATAAAAACATTATGACAATTCTATCAAGATTTTATAAAAATACCCTAGAGTATCTATTAGATTAATAGATGTTTTATCATCTTATAAGTCAGTTAGGTTGTACATTGATTTATCTATATAAACAGATTCGCGAACATAATCGAACGTTCACGAGTAAGTTCGTGTTCGTTCGTTTAGGAAACGAGCTTAAAATATTGTTCGAGTTTCTGGTTCGTTAAAATTTAAATAAACGAACGATCACAGATGCTAACGAGTCGAACACGATTTTATTCGTGAGCGGCTCTGTTCGTTTAACAGCACTACCTACATTATGATCAATGTATCATACATGATGGTATTTGATTTATTATGTCTGAGTTGTCGAGTCAGAAGCAATACACAAAAAGAAAAGCCTCAAGCTCTGTAAGAAAATTTGACTTTTAAAAAACAATTGAACTGTAGTTGAAAGATTTGAAAATATCTAAATAGAGGACAAAGTTAGTTATGAAAACAACATGCTATAACTTTATATTTTGTGTGTCCACATTCAACATGGACTCGTGACGGTTGCTTTATACACATAGGATTAAAAGCTAAGATTTATTTAATTTATTGTTATCATTTCCGATACACATAGGATTAAAAGCTAAGATTTATTTAATTTATTGTTAGTTCAGTAGTTCTATGGTGGGTCTCGATCACGATGTCACAGTTGTTCAGCCAATGAAAATTCTTAAAAGAAGAGTAAAATTGTAAATACATGGTACTTATATTTTACACGGTAGGACCCTGTGTGTTGTGCTGAATTTCTATTGGCCCTGGATCACCAAGTTATACTTGATCCAAGATTATATTAAAATTTGTGTTGTTTTTATTTAAGTTTCGTTACATATAAAGAGTATCAAATATTACTCCCTCCGTTTTTTTTTAACTGTCACATTAGATATTATTTTTTGGATGAACCTTGTCACTTTTTAATTTAAGGTTAGTCATTTTTTAGATAAATATTCTCCACATGTGACAGATAAAAAAAACGGAGAGAGTGTTGAGTATTCCTATGGTTTTACACTTTTACTACTCAAGATTGTTATTACCTCAAAAATCTGAATGAATTAGTAGTCAAAACTTATACGGAAGAAGACCCCGGTAACGGTCAATCCCGCTCTAAGAGCACTTACAGTAAATACTGTAAATACTTTAAAAACTGTATTTAGAGATTTTAAATGAAAAAATAACACTGCATCAGATACTCTATTTTTCAGTGTAAAATACAGAGTCTGTAAATTTCCTTTACATCTATAGTATTTATCTAGATTCTGTAAATTTTCTTTTAGATTTATCGTATTTTGTAAAATAAAGAATCTGATGCATTTTATCTTGAATATAGATTCTGTAAACTAAAAAAATGCGTATTTAATACTGTAAAATAGAGTATTTATTTAGATCATCTGATGCAAGTGCTCTAAGAGCACTCGCATTAACAGATTCTCTACGATACAGACTCCAAGACCATTTTTATTTGGTTTACAGAATCTCTACACATGGTCAACTGTATTAGAATCTCTACTGTACAATATTAAAATAACTACAAACCATAAAAAAATAAGACATATTTTGAAAAACAAGACACACGGACACACACACACACACACACACACACACACACACACACACACACACACACATATATATATATATATATATATATATATATATATATATATATATATATATATATATATATATAGAGAGAGAGAGAGAGAGAGAGAGAGAGAGAATGAGAATTTACTATCTTTTCTTACGGTGATAAATATTTAGGGGGAATGAGGGAGAAGGACAAAAATATTTCATCAATTAAGTAAGGACGAAGTCTTTTGAAACTTTTGCATAAAACGACAAAACTATTTATCCACTATCGAAATTCACTTGTGTTCGAAATTCACCGTTTAAATTCACCGCCGAAATTCACCGTCGAAATTCACTAATTTTCAAAATTCATTGTCGGGATTCACCGATTTTCGGGATTCACCGTCAAAATTCACTATCGAAATTCACCGATTTCGGGATTCACTAGGGAGATTCACCGATTTTCGGGATTCATTTGTTTGTCCTTCTCGCTATAAAAATTATACAGTTGTCCTTCTCCCTATAAAAATATGTAGTTGTCCTGTTGCTTAATAATATTTCAAATTGTGTCCTTATCCCTAATTTTCCAAAATATTTATATTGAGCAAATATTCCTTTGTATGGATGTTCTAAATATTTATAGAAGATCCATATAATGAAATATTTGTCAAAAATAATTTTTTGTCACTATATATATATATATATATATAATGTTTGTAAATAGTAAAAGTTTGAATCGGTAAATTCATTCAAATTGCGGTAGATATAGAGTATGGTGTCCAGAATCTGTTGAATACAGATCATGTTAACAGATTTTGATGCAGCTGTATTTTAGCTGGATCTGGAGAGTTAGAATCTGTAAAATACAGATTTACGATCTCTTACAGATTCTACTGCAAGTGCTCTAACAAGCAAGTGGAACGGGGCATTACCTTTTCTCTTAACAAAGGAAAAAAAAACATGAACTAAATTAAGAAACTAATTCAAAACAATCAAGAACAATACATCCGAAAGCTGTAAGATCCTCCATGGGGCGCTTGAGACGTTGAATGCACAAGAGAAAATCACTTTCCACCACCAAAGATTGATAATTAACCCGGACGCTCAACACATTGTAGCCCTCACAAAATGTAAATCATCTGCAAATCCTCCACCATATTTAACTCCTAAACAAACTCATAGATAGCATGCATAACTTGTCCATCATGATCCCTTAAAATCATGTCAATAGCACGATGGTCCCCAAGCATAGAAGCATCATCATTACACTTCACTGCACCATAAGAAAGAGCGAGCCATCCACGCAGAGGGGTACACTACCGGATCAACTTGATCATTACTCGAACTCAAGGGGCTTATAAACTCTTCGGCCTCAGCTTGAGAAGAAAAGAGAACGCGATCAACATCAACATGTACCCGATCATAAATCTAAGAACATTGCGATTTCCATATTGACCACAAAATAAATACTAGAGCGGCGACTCGTTCCTCGTTACAATGGTGATAGAGAAAGGATAAAAGCCCCTAAAATCCAGAGAAATTGTTAAATCATGCCACTGTATAGTCTGATATATTTTTTTTAGGTCAAACATTTTCTGACATTTTTTTTTCAGGTTCCCTGTTCAAATTTGGACGATTTCGTCCAAATATAGTCAAACCGTCCAAATTTGCATTCTTTTTCGTCTCAATCCATTCACTGACCAAAATGGACGGAAACCGTCCAAAATTTGGACGCACTGTCCAAATTGTGACTAATTCCGTCCAAATTTGGACGGTTTCCATCCTTTTTGGCCAAAACACTATAAACAAGTTTCTTACACCTCTTCGATCCATGGAAACTATTGAATACAACTCTTGTCCTGCTTGAAGAACAATGAGCCAAATCACCTATCTACAAGCCTTACTACGAGATTCTGATGATGGTAGTGATAAGGATGGAGGATATAGAGGTGATATGGGCTGTAATGGAGGAGACGCTCCTAGACAAATAATTGATGATGAAGAAGAAACTCAACAGATTGAAAATACTGAAGTATTAGGTGAAAATGATGGTGGTGAAGAAGTGCGTCCAAATTTGGACGGAATTCGTCACATTTTGGACGGTGCGTTCAAATTTTGGACGGTTTCCGTCCATTTTGGTCAGTGAATGGATTTGGACGAAAAAAATGCAAATTTGGACGGTTTGACTATATTTGGACGAAATCGTCCAAATTTGAACGGGAAACCTAAAAAAGAATGTCAGAAAATGTTTGACCTGAAAAAAAATGTCAGACATTACAGTGGTCTGATTTACCAATTTCTCTAAAATCCACACACGAAGCAAGACCATTATGGTACACCTATCCCAAGACGAGACAACACATCCCTCGGCACCACATATGATTAAGAGCATCATCCTCCATGCCACAAAGACCACAATGTGCGCTCTCAACATTGCGTTTACTGAGATTCACATTCGTCGCCAAACAATCATGCAAGCAACGCCAAATAAAATGTTTGTTGCACGGCTTAACTTGTAATATCCATGACCTTCACCAAATCCAATTCGGCCCTACATGAGATGACGTATCACCCGATCCAATATTTATTTGGGACAACTCAGTTGCCAAATGATATCCACTATTATTGAAGTGGTCTTGTTAAAAGCGAGTATCATTTGACATCTAAGTTGTCCCAGATAGAATGTAAATCATTAAACCCTAGCCCACTTGAATAACAAATCATATGCAATGTAAATCATTAATTTCAACAAGTTCACTTGTTATTATAATATCATAATTCCAATTTTATCTTGCATTTGGTGAACCCAAAAATAAAAATAAAAATTAATAAGTGAAACAAATAGTTGCACACTTTATTGGAGGGAGAGAAAAACTGAAGTCATAAAGAAAGGGGAATAAGTGGTTACATCACTTATATTTTTTTTTTTTTTGTACTTTCTTTTCTTTTAAAGCCTACGTGAAATTCCAAGATAAAGATTCTTATAAGGATACATTCTCAGCAGAAGCATTATATGGTGTCGTATCCTTAAAATTAAGATAGAAAATATAGTTTATCCTAAAATAAAGCTTCCACAGCAGAGACACTATCCCTATATATATTTAGGGATATGAACAGTGCATCCCTATTTGTGGGGACGCACTATTCACGCCCTAAACATATTTAATTATTAAAAATTATAGGGACAGAGATAGGGATGCTGCTGGAGTGAAATAATAAATATTTAATGTGTATAAATAGGGTTGTGAGGTAGAATATGTATTATTTAATATTATTTGAAATGTTATAGGAATAAGGATAGAGATGCTGTTGTGGAGGTTTTTGAATTGAGATGTTGTAAAATAGAAATATGGGCCAATTATTTAAAAGGACTGATTTTTAACTTATTAGGGATAATAGGACACTCTGAAATCTTATTTAGTTATAAAGACATTCTAATTTTAAGAAGGAAACTTATTTAGTTATAAGGACATTCTAATTTCAAGTGGATAAAGAGGAAAAAAAAAATTATAAAAAAAAAAAAGCTACTGAGTTCACGTGGTTAAGGTTTTTTTTTTTTTTTTTTAATTTTTTTTTATTTCACCATATTTCTAAAGGTCATATATTTTGATCTAAAACTCAGATCATCATAATTTTTTTCACTAAAATTCATATTTTTTCGTTTTCTTTATTCTAAAATCAAATTTGATATTTTTCCGAATAAATTTCATAAAATCAATTTTTTTTCTTCATAAAAATCGACGTGACGTATTGATCACCGTCATGCATTGACCACCTACCCGGATGCATTGGCCACCGGGATCCATTAACCACCCCGATGCATTCACCGCCACGATTCATTGGCTACCATGATGTATTGACCGCCGCGATCCATTGACAACCTTGATCAGTGACATCTCATTGTAGCGATTTATGCAATGACGTCTCATTGCAGCGATTTATGCAGTGACTTCTTATTGTAGCGATCTATGCAGTGATGTCAATGCACTGACGTGTTATTGTAACGATTTATGCAGTGACGTGTTATTGTAACAATTTATGCATACCTTTTGTTGTAAAAATATGCCTTTAAACCAAAAAAAAAAAACAAAAGAAATACAGTTATTTTACAAAGTTATCAAAAATTTAAACCAACACTAATCAAATAAACCAACATCAATCAAATATTTAAAGATAACAAAGAAATAAAGTTACTTTACAAAGTTATCAAATGTGTGTATCAAGTTGTATATGCGGTGACATCAATATCATTGCATCAGTTATCTAATTGTAAATACAGTCATCAATGTCACTGCTTCAGACATCAATGTCACTGCATAAGTCATCAATGTCACCGCATCAGACATCAATGTCACTGCATAAGTCGTCAATGTCACTGCATCAAACATCAATGTCACTGCATAAGTCATCAATGTCACTGCATAAGTCATCAATGTCCCTGCATCATACATCAATGTCACTGCATAAAACCTAACAACTGCATCAGTCAGTTCTGCTCTTGTTTTGCATTTCTCCAAATGTGGAGCTTTTAATATGGATAAAAGTACAAGTTTGGTGAAACTACAAAGACTATTCACTATGACTCTTGTAATGGCCACACGTTGTTTGTACCCTCCTGATAATTGGATTCATTGTGGAATCCCTCAATTCTTTAACACGATCTTGAATCATTTGACAATCTTGTTTAGCTTAATGTCCCTGCATCATTCATCAGTGTCACTGCATCGGACATCAATGTCCCTACATCAGTCATCAATGTCTCTGCATCAGACATCAATGTCCCTGCATCAAACATCAATGTCACTGCATAAGTCATCAATGTTCCTGCATCAGACATCAATATCACTGCATAAACAGACAATATACTCGTTTCATTTAACGAACATTACACAGAGGTATGTTAGAAAAAATAAAGTCTGAAGCATGCCTTTGTGCAGTGGACACAAGGTGCGTCGCATTGAAGCCAAGTGAGATCACTACCGGTATCAGGATCAAGAAAATAAGGCCTCGGCGGCTGTCCTATGTACACTTGGGTGAAGTAATACCTGTGGACAGGTTTCAAGATTTCCATAATAAGACAGCAATTCACCTCCAAATTCACATAGGTTGCTAGTTTTTTTTTCTGTTTTGAATTTGTTTTTGTACTAAATTGCAACAAAATCCACAATACAATTGATAGAAACACATATTACTAAAAAAAATGGTGGAAAAATCTCATTAAACCCAGTTTATTGATTCAAAGATACATACCCATCAGGATAAACATTTCCATAAAGTGGGAGTTGGATTGAAGAACGAACTGAATTGCCCTTTGAAGAAACAGTAGCTTCTGGTACACCCCTTTTCCACAGTTTTATATGCTGATGATCACTTGGAGCCCCTCCTGCTAAAGAAATTACTAAAAACACAATCATAATTGCAGCAAATTTCATCTCTCCACCTCTCATATTTCCAACAAACAAGCTGTACACAAAAACTAATTTTATTGTATTTTAATCCTTTTCAAAACTAACAACAAAGAGCAACGGAATAGCTATAATATCTTCAGTTCTTTTTTTTTTTTTTTTTGGTGTGGAAGTGCAAGAATTCAATATGAATAATGAAAATGAAATGAGGGACTTGGACTCTCCGTTTATATAAAAGGTTGAAGGTTCACAGTAATAGTGTACTATTTATTTACCTTGAAAGTCATAACATTCTCAATATGTTGGGGGGTTCTTTGCTTCAGAAACAAAACTAGAACAGGTTTCGCTTCCGTCCATGGTTGCCCGTTACAAAGATCTTTGAATTTTTGGAGTCAGCATATTTTACTTTTAATATGTGACCGTAATTGATTTTATCTTGTCCTGTTTTTTTGTTGGGGTTATATATATTGCAGAGACGAGATATCGTACAATGCCTTTGGAAATCTAGGAGAACAGAAAAAATAAATTAGAACGTCCTTATAACCGAATAAGTTTTTTGAGTGTCCTAAATGATCATTAAGTCTCTAGCGACGGCCTTATAACTAATAACCCCTAGAAATATATATTATTTTATATTATTTTAGGGATAAAGTTTAGGGACTCTGCTGAGAGTGCCCTAAAACTTACGAGATTGAGTAGATCTCCTATGAATTAAAGAAAATCTTGAATTAATAAACCTATGAGGCTATGACACGTGTACAATAATTGATAAAGTGTTTTCTTTTTCTTCTTTCTTCATACATTTTATATATTTTGTAACGATACTACTATAAAATTTAATAAACTAAAAAACATAAAAATGTATGATACGTGATATTGTCGGAAATATCACAATAGCGATATTTATAAAGAGATATCTAGCTATTTATGTGTGATTTCTCCGGATGATTAGTGATTTACAGGGTGTAACTATTTATTGGCAGCGGACTAATCATGATTAAGCTAATGTCGACAAGACGTAATTAAGTACAATCAAGCGTAATTAAATGCGATCATAACATAACTGCGGTGATTAACTCTGAAGGCGACTTCGCGTGGAGCGGGTCCATGGATAATCGCTAGTAGCTTATCAAGCTTGCCTTGAGCTTGCTATGATTGAGTCCTGGTTGCCTTAAGTCTTGGGGGCGACCTGGTTTGGCGGACCACGAGCTGGGTTGATGCGGGATCGGCCCCAGCCCGTGATGAGTCTTTGGGTTAACCGAGTAGACTACTCGTTGCTTGATTCCGGCTTAGTAGTATGCGGATTGACAACAATGGATGCCGATTGGCGACATGAAACCCCTGTTTGGGTCAAGCGGAGGATCCGTAAGACCGTTTGCGGGTTTAGGATATCAATACGTATCACACATTTTAAATAAAAATTAAATTAATGAATAAAATTAATTTTTTTTTCCGTATAGACAAAAAAAAAAGAAAGAAAACACAAATTTTATTATAAAAAAAAATTCCGTATAGACGTAAATCTTTCCACCAAAAAAAGAACTTGGTCGCCTCAAAAACTTGGACCGACCAAATAAAATTACTGAAGAAAAAAAAAGAAACAAAAGCAAAACATTTCCTACATCCACACTAGACACTTCACAGAGAGAGTGTGGGGAAAAAGCAACACTAAAGAACTCATTTCTTTTTTCTCTCACTAGAAAAAAGTTCACAAAAAAAAAATATCTTTCTTTTTTCTCCCATCGATCAAAGGCCACTCCATAACTGCTTCAGACAAAGCTCTCTCTCTTCTTCTTCTTCTTCTTTTTTCGTTTGTTGTAGATTTCAGTGTTGTTTGTATACATACTGTTATTATACTCTTTTAAAGTGTAAATTTTGACTGTATATAATAGTCGGTTGTACAATGGAGAGGTACAGTGGGGCCCAGACAATGGAGGGAGCATCTGAGGCTGATTCTATGGCGGAATGGACAGCACCTAGTGGAGAAACAGGGCTTGAAGGTTAGTTATGATAGGATTTTGTTAAATTTGGAATGTATTTATTTTGTTTTTGATTAATTTCATTTGAATTTCAGTTAAATTTGGCGGAATATAGGGTTGGATTGAATCTGTTGATTTTTGTTTGATTTGGGTATAATGCAGAGCCTATGTGGCAATTAGGTATCGGAGGTGGGCCGGAATCTTACCCGGAACGGCCGGAAGCCGCTGATTGTATGTATTATCTGAGGACTGGATATTGTGGATATGGTGCAAGATGTCGGTTTAATCATCCTCGTGATCGTAGCGTGGTAATTTCCGTTGAATTTGAGCTTTTTAGGGGTACATTTTATTGGTTTTCTAGTGCATATTCTTTTGTGATCACTGACTTTTAGGTGTATGATTCATTTGATCTTTTTTGATTGTGTATCGTTGAGTTGAATTACCATCTCTCTTTGGATAGAAGGAAATGGAGGTAAAAGATTATGACAGAAAAGAAAAGAGAGGTGAAAAGTGATTATGAAATTTAGTGTTCGTGTTTGGATTAACCTTGATGGAAAGGAAAGGAAAGGAAAGGAAGGATCAAAAAGTCCCGAGGCATAAAAGAAGCATTTTCTACGGGATCCCGAAACCACCAGCCACCCCAACCTAATTCATGATAAGCCCACCAACTTCCTGGCAAAATGCCTACGGTTAAAAACCACCGACATGTCAAGATCCAAATTCTAATTTTTTCCTGGTCCTGGTCAGACCCCACTGTTGTGTTCGCGCCGGCGGTCCCATCTCTTCATGAGAAAGAATGGGGCTATTTCTTTGCAAAATTGTGCTCAATTTCATATGTGGCAATTCCGCCAAGATCTCTTCGTTAGTTGGGGGAAGAATCCGCACGAATCGAATTTTTTGAGGAACATATCGAGAGACAATTGGATTTGGTTAGACAATGTATGGTTAGTAAACAAGGATCGGTTTTTTAGCAAGGATGTTTGGAGAATCTAACAAAAATAAATTTTCACTTGTAGACATTGTGAAAGAATGGAATTTTGGTGAATAAATAAAATATTTGGTTAAAGATAGATTGTTTCCTTTCGTTCCTCGCCATTTCCAGAAGGCCCTAAAAGAGAAATCCTTTCCTTGCTTTTCCTTCCTAATCCTGAGGGGTGAGTAAATTTACATACAACACACAAGGGTATACAAAGCCGATAAGGTCACCAAATACTTATACAATATATATAAATGGAAAGGAAGTGGAGGCAGTGAGTTTTTGAAACCATGACATCCCACGACCTCATGCTCTGATATTACTTTGAATTAACATCTTTCACAATAGGCTTAATGTATAATAAGCACAACACTCTTCAAGCAGTATTTTTTATTTATTTATTTTATAGTTTGCAGTTTGGGGAGCCAAAGGTAATCTAGAGCACTAATGGCAAATCTAAAATTCGTTTCTTTAATTTGGTGATTATGAAATTAGGTCATGGGAGCTATGAGGGCCAGCAGAGGAGAATACCCAGATCGAGTGGGTCAACCTGTTTGCCAGGTATTTTCTTTTAGTGTATGTAATTGGTTGCGAAGCCGGAGCTTTTATACAACGGTTTGGTATCAGGGTAGGCAAATTTCTAGCTAGGACTCTTTTGTTGCATGGGATCAATGATAAAGTGACTTAGTAAAACACGTGTTTTTCTTATTTTTTTTTTTTTATATCCTTCAATCAGGGATCGTTCAAGCTGGAATTTCTCCGTGTTTTGTGAATTTTGATTTTGTATTTTTCCTAGCATTGTGGAACTTGCTGCTGAATTGTCTGATCCATTTTTAACTGCACTTTTAAGAGTGTGCATGTTAGCCATGTTCTCTGTCATGCTGCATTAATCATCGTAACTAAAACTTAAGAACATGTAAGTAACGAGTTATGGAAAAATTTCCGCGAGATCTGAAGATATCGTAGAGTTCATCTTCTTCTTTGATATGATCGATCATTACATGCAGAAGAGAACGTTTTGTCTTAAATTAATGCACTTTAGCATTAAGTTCGTTTAAAATAATTTATAAGCATAACTGTTATCAGTAGTCTACCAATCAGGATGAGGAAAAAAGAAAAGGAACAAACTGAAAAAGGAACAAACTTTTATACTTGACTTGAATTTGGTTTTTTAGCGTTGGTAATGGTGAGCTTTTAATTTGTCTTCATATGTCTGTGCTAAGAAACGAGGCACTGCAGCTTTAGTAACGGCAAACTTGTCTTTTTCTGTCTTTTGAATTTGTAGTTGCTTCTATATATTATTGGATTTGGAATTATCACCTGATGTTCTGTTCTTACCTAGGTTCTTCTTTTCGGGATGTGGGGGGGTGGGGTGGGGGTGGGGAGGGGGGGCACTGAGGGTTACTTCCATGTGAACAGTATTTGTGTCTGTTTCCTTTATTCCATTCTGCCTTCATAAATCCCATTATACTCATGTTTCAAGTGTAATCAGATGAATATATTTTCGTAAATAAAGGTGAAACGTGGAATTCCCGTGAGTTCAGAACTATTCTTCTTCCTTTTTTGGTGGTTTGAGTATTGTTCTGTTGTTGATTATAGTTCCCGCAGGACAGCATGCCGATCTTATTTTTGATGGTACTTTTTTATATGCATCTTGTTCTGCAGTATTATATGAAAACAGGAATGTGCAAATTTGGTGCTTCATGCAAGTATCACCATCCAAAACAGGGAGTTGGTCCACAATCTCCAGCAGGTCTTACTATCCATGGATACCCGTTGCGTCCGGTCTGCTTTCCCTTAAAATTCTTATTCTTACTATTTTGATCATATGCTAGATGTAAATTCTTACTTGTATAGATTTTGTCACACAGGGCGAAAAAGAATGCTCTTATTATGTGAAAACAGGGCAGTGTAAGTTTGGTGTTACATGTAAATTTCATCATCCACAGCCGGCCGGTGTACAAATAACCGCACCAGTGCCTGGACCTATTATTCCTGCACCAACACCCCTACCTGCACCTTCAGTTTACCCTACTATGCAACCTCCTCTTCAATCATCTCAACCATACGGTGTAGTTGCCGGAAACTGGCCAGTAACTAGGCCTACTCTTCTTCCTGGCTCATACATGCCTGGAACCTATGGTCCCATGCTGCTTCCCACCGGGATGGTTCCTGTTCCCGGGTGGACTTCTTACCCAGTATGTATATATATATACTAAATAGTCACTTGTTGATAGAATCATCTTCTGGACTGCTTTTTATGTTTTTTCGAGTAATCGTTGCTCTATACACAATATGCAGGCACCAGTGAGTCCTGTAGCATCTGCAAGTACCCCACCTACAGTCGGAGCTACCCCGGTTTATAGTTTAACACAGTTATCTCCGTCTGCACCGGCGTATACAGGACAGTATGTATCCGTTCCTCCTACTTCTGCTGGAAGTAGCAATAATCAAGAAAAGGCGTTTCCAGAAAGACCTGGCCAGATTGAATGCCAGTATTATATGAGAACTGGGGATTGCAAATTCGGGGCCTCGTGTCGTTACCATCATCCCCCTGAATGGAGTTCATTACTAAAAGCAAATTTCGCTCTCAGCCCCATGGGCCTACCTCTTCGTCCGGTATGTAAGCAGTAAGCATAACTTTCCAGATACTTTGATTTGACATAATAGCCCTTCATGGTTCACTTTTTTGTTTTGTTTTTCAGGAGGCTCCAATTTGTACTCACTATGCACAAAATGGAGTATGCAAATTCGGGCCATCATGCAAATATAATCATCCAATGGGAACACTAAGTTACAGTCCTTCTGCATCGTCATTGGCTGATATGCCGGTGGCTCCATACCCGGTTGGATCTTCCATGGCTACATTAGCTCCATCATCTTCATCCTCAGACTTAAGGCCTGAACTACTGTCTGGATCCACCAAAGACACGTTCTCGAGCCGAATGTCTTATCTGGGCACTTCTAGTTCCTCAGTTGGTTCTTTATTCTCAAAAAGCGCAACTGTTCCCCATTCAACCACTATGCCATCTGGTTCAACCACCTCTGATGTTCGGACGTCAAGCTAAGCAATTGAACCGGTGCACTTTCTCTCTCTCTCTCTCTCTATGTGTCTCTCCCTCTGTTTCTCTCTTTCTCTGTGTTTCGAGTAATCATCTCAATTCAATGATGGTTACACAACTCGGTGTTCATAAGACCGTAATATGGCAGCCATTTATATTTTGAATAAGCCATATGGTTCTCCTTCATTGGCTCCCTTCCCTCTAGTCCAATGAGGCTTCCTGACAACCGTTATAGGAAAGATCGTATTAAGTAACATGCATCATTTCTACGCGCTCACACCAACCATACACACTACTCTTACTATGTGAAAGAGAACAGAAATGGAAGGATACGATGTGTATGTTACTCGGTTTAACCAACCTACAAACGGTTGTATATCTATCATAAAATAAGTTGAAAAATCTATATATCATCCCCAGATCATTAGAACTTTTTTATTTATCGAAAAGTAGCCGTCTTTTTTCCTAGATGAGCTAAGAAGTTCAAATCCCACACCATTCTTCTATCAAATTTGACTGCAAATCAACAAGCTTTTCTTGATCCCCTTTTAGATGTTTATTTAATGAACAAGCATTAATCATTGGAATGAATTCCAAGTTCTTGTGTTTGGGCAATTGTGGTGGCAAAGAGAGTATACAAGGGAATGTGAAAGGAAGATTAAAAAAAAAAAAAAAAAAAAAAAAAAAAGTGTTTAATGCTTCCTTAGTTGGATAAGTTATATAGTAAATTGTTGTCAAATATGAATTTGGCCAACACTTTGTATTTTTATCTCCAAATTCAGGGGAACGATAATGAACTTTAAGCCTTTTGTTTTCTTATCCTTTTCATGCGTATTTGGTGGTCATTTTTTATTTTTTTATAATTTTTTATTTTTATTTTATGAACTATAAAACTTATATGGGCTTCTCAATGCAGAAGAAGATAATTAATGAAGGTTCTCAATTTTTTTTTTTTTTGGAGAGAGGTCGTGAGCGACCAGATTGTGAGTTCAATTTTATACCTTACGTCGGTATCAGATTCATAATACGTTATAAATGTGATTTACTATTGTAAATATATCCGAAAAACTTCGGAAAATTACTTAGAAACCCGTAGGAAACGTTAGGGCATTCTTATCACAATCATCATATTTTATCCCTAAAATAATATAAAATAATACATATCCCTATTTTATAACATTCAATTCAAAAACTTTCACAACAACATCCTTGTCTTTATCTTTATAACATTTTAAATATTAAATAATACATATTCTATCTCACAACTTTATTCATACACATTAAATATTTATTATTTCACGCCATCAGTATCTCTATCTTTATCCATATAATTTTTAATAATTAAATATGTTTAGGGACGTGAATAGTGCATCCTCACAAATAGGGATGCACTGTTCATATCCCTAAAAATAAATAGAGATAGAGACTCTGGGCACTCCCAGCAGAATCCCTAAATTTTTTCTCTAAAATAATATAAAATAATACATATCCCTATTTTACAACATCCCAATTCAAAAACCTCCACAACAGCATCCTTATCCTTATCCCTATAACATTTTAAATAATATTAAATAATGCATATTCTACCTCACAACCCTATTTATACACATTAAATATTTATTATTTCACTCCAGAAGCATCCATATCCCTATCCCTATAATTTGTAATAATTAAATATGTGTATGGCGTGAATAGTGCATCCCCGCAAATAGAGATGCACTGTTCATATTCCTAAAAATAAATAGGGATAGGGACTCTGCTGTGGAAACTATTTGAGGCAAACTCTATTTTTTATCTTCATTTTAGGGATAAGGCACCATATAGGGCTTCTGTTGCGAGTGCCTTGATGCGGGAGCTATTTGGGGTAAACTCTATCTTTTATCTTCATTTTGAGGATAGAACATCATTAGAGCTTCTGCTACGAATACCCTTAAAATCGGAAACTCGCGCCCTTCCCTCAATAAAAGGGAAAAAAAAAGAATTTTGCCCCCCCCCCCTCCTTGGGCGTTGTTTTGTAGAGCTACGGAGGCCCGGTGGGATTTGAATCCAAAATATCATATCCAACGACTTTCATGCAGTTTCTAGTCGGTTTTCAACCTATCCCAACCCCAACAACCATAATAAAACCATAACTTCCCCTTATAAGGGACTGGCGTCCTCGTCAGGACGGCCAAGACATGTCTCAGTTCGTCCCTACCATAGGATTCTAGAGGTGGCCCTCACCGCCTCTCACGGTGTGGTACTTAGTTCCGTATGATAGTCGGCTCTGAATACCATTCTGTAACGCCTTCGGACCCCGGTCTGGTAGCGCTAAATGAGTCATAAAGGTCCGGTCAACTGCTTAGACCGCCGTCCTGGCTTGGTCTAAAAGGGCTAACCCGAGTTGACAAGTCATTTATGCCTCACACTTATATGGAGGTGAGCAGAACATTTATTTACCGATTTGGGATTTTTACAAGTAAATGCAGCCTCAAATATTCATTGTTATGGAACAGAAACCATGTCTATAGGAACATCTATGTCATTTTAATGTTAAAAGTATGATTCATGTCCTAAATGGTTGAAAATGATCTTGTATGATCTGGTATACATGTTAGTTGCTAGCTTTTATCTACTATCTCTGCTTTATGCATTTCATTCTGTGAAATATAATACCCCTGATAGGCCAAAGAAATGGGCTATTTGTTTGTCCCCAGTACGCTGCTCAACTGGGTCTCGAAAGAGGGGATTACCTTATTGGCCTTTCTGACCGCCATATGAATGAATACTTTGCTGGATACCCCTGCCATCAATTTGAAACTCCTAAGATCCCACTCCGGATTCGGAAAACTGGGCTTTCCCGTATGACGAGTAGCTTTCAATCCTCTACTCGCTCTAGCCTCGCGTACGTAGCCTTTTGGCGCGCTATGTGCTGCTATGCGTATGCTTAGGTGCGCCCGTAGTCCTCCAACTGATGCTTGCCGTTCATTAGAATATGGTTACGTGATGACCTGGTCGGTGTTTATCAATAGGCTGATCCATCCGACCTTTGGTGGCCCGTTGTCAGAACGCTCTCTCCAAGACGAACAATGATGGGAGTCAACTTTATATGACTCCGGTGCATTGTTTACCCCGCTTTACCACATTTTCAGCACATTTTTGGGTGATTTAGACCGTTTTCAGGGTGATATCGTGAGCTTATGTCACGGGGAGTGAATCCGTTACTTTGATGGATCACTACCCCTTTTTGTTGATATTAACCCCATTCCCGAGCACTTTTACCCTCCGGAATTGTTTGGATGTTTTTGGTCATGTACGATGTTGTAGGGTATTAGTGTCTCAAAGACCCGGAAGGCGATGATTTATGGTGAAAAGCATGATCGAGGCAAGAGAAGAGGTCGAAAAGGGAGAAAAAGGGGTTCAAACGCGCGTTTGAACCCCCCAAACGTGCGTTCCAAGAGACACAACTTGATCAGAGTCCAAGCCTTCCAAACGTGTGTCTCAAATTCCACCTAAACGCGTGTTCCAGTCTTCCAAACGCGCGTTTGAACATCCTAAACGCGCGTTTGAACATCCTAAACGCGCGTTTGAACATCCTAAACGCGCGTTCCAGTCCCCCAAACGCGCGTTTGAACCTCCTTAAACGCGCGTTCCAGATGAAGATCAGTCAAGTCCCTGCCCAGAAATGAAGCGAAACGCACGTTTGCACTAATCCAAACGTGCGTTTGAAGAAGATAAACGCCAGTCTCAGCCTCCCAAACGTGCGTTTGAGGCTATTTTCTGCAGATTTTTCCCCCACCTATAAATACCCCCCTTAGACTATTTCTTAAAAAACAACTATTCTCTTAGAAAAACTCTACTCATTTCTTAGCTCGAATTTTGTAATAGCTTAGAATACGTTCTCTTAGCCTAAATCAACACTATTTTAGCTTAAACTTTCCATTTCTTAGCTCAGATTTCCATTCCAAACACTAAGAGACCATCTTTTAATTAGTTTTCTATTTTGTATTTTTTGGATCTAATCTCGAATTTCTGCAAATTAATGGTATATTTCTTCTTTCTTTTACTTGTTATGTCTTTAATTTACAGTTTCTTATATGCTTTAACTAGTATAATGAGTAGCTAATCCCTTTTCATAGTCGAATCATGTGAAATTTGGTGAAATCACCCCTTGGGTGATGAAATTGGGAGTGGGTAGTGCTTTTTATTGTTGTATCTTGCATGTTTCATGTCGTAGAACTTGTTATAACAGATTTGGGCTAGATTGATCACCTAGGTCAAAATCACACACATCACTCTAAAGAGTTGTTCAGATAGAGGGATGTGGGAAAAGGGGTTCTAAGATCGCGGCGTAGACTCGGCTTAGTTGTTAAGCCCGAGCCCAATGCGAGGTTACTCGTTTTAACGTTTAAGCGGCTCTAGTGCATAACATGTCTTGTTAGTGAATCTTCTTTAGGGAAGGGTAGTTAACATGGCATAGGGTGTTAAAGGAGAGTTGTTCAGATCTTAACACTAGAATTAGGAGCACGCACCCGTGAGATCGTTTGCAAGATTTCGTTTGTTTTAATGCACACTCCCGGTTTTGTCAATCCTTAGGGTTGAAACTAGCTAGATGGATCATGGTTCGGCTATGTCCCTCTCCATTAGTTAAACTTCGTTACTAATCGCTTTAATATCGTTGTAGTTGTATAAACCTTTTCAACCATCGATTTTCCTAGACTAAGTTTGAAGTTTGCTTTGGTATTCACAACCATATTCCTTTGGGTTCGACCTCGTACTCCTGTAGCTATGCTAGCAATCGACCCGGTACACTGCCGGTTAGAGAGTTAGTTTGCCCATGGTTTCGAGTCTTTATAAATTGTTTTTGAAGGGTGAATTTTAGCTCAATCAAACAACTGGCCTCCCTGAAGGACAAATGTCGGTTAGAGAGGCATGGGTTTTAAATACCAGCTCCTCTATCTTGAAACTTGATCATGACCCCAATAAATGGTATAGTTTCCTTTGATGTTGTGTTTTCATATTGAGCTTCATATCTCACCCCTTTAACATTTCACTAGATGGACACCTTCCGTCACCACATAAAGGTGGTAAGGATTAGGGTGATTGCTACTCCTGTCCTTACTGCAGTTTCTCTGGACTTTACATGGTATATGGGAAAATACATTCATCATGTCGTCTTCTATAGTATCCGGGTATTCTTAATGATTCGTTACAATGAGGTTATAGGCATTGTGATTGTAATTAGTGTGATGTAGTAAGGAGCTTGTATTTGTTATGAAGTGTGAAACCTATGTAATTGTAATGATATGGATCGTTGTAAGCACAATGATGCTTTATTTATGTACTACATCCGTCTCAAAATATAAGTCATGCTACATTTTTAGATTTGTCTCACAATATAAGTCATTCTACATTACCAATGCAACATTTATTGCTCATTTATCTATCTTACCCCTAATTTGTTATCAATACACTACTTTTATTACTTAACAACTATTGTATTAATGAGAGTCAAGAGGTATTTTAGACATTTACCTTCAGATTTACGACACTCAACGACTTCTTTAATCTGTGTAAAAATTCTTAAGATGACTTATATTTTGAGACATATGTAGTGTTAATTATGCATTGAGATTTGTAGTAAACCAGTACTTTCATGTCCAGTTTCCGCATTAAATGTTTTAACACACCACAGGAGACTTCGTGATTCGAGAAGTATTTTATAGTAGGGGTCAAACCCCACAAACTTGATAAATTAGTATATGCTTCATCAATCAAGTTTTTTTTTTTTTTTTTTTTTTTTTTTTTTTTTTTTTTTTTTTTTTTTTTTTTTTTTTTTTTTGAGCTATTAATCATAGTATGATATATCATCAGTCTTTCCATTCATGTTACTTGGTGAAAAGTTGGCTCCCCAATGTAACAGTAGGACCTCCTTCAACCGTGCCGGTTGTGAGCATGATTTCTTTCTCGAGTATCCGTTCGAGCTCTTTGACCACTATTTCCATGGTCGGCCTCGATGTTACAGGAAACGTTGTGCACTGTAATACCATTTTTACGAGATCTCTCATTCCTTCCGCAGTGTAGCCTCCAACTAGCATGTCGTCTACTAATTGGTTTGATTGAAGTTGTTCTTTAACCTGATTATCACCGATATATAGTATCAAAATATCACGAATGAAACGAACCATTTAGGCCTACTGTACGTAGTCTAACTTATATTTTTGTAGTAGGTTGTTTGGACATACCCATTGGACAACAACGTTGTTGTCGTTTGATTCGAATGCCTCCGTGTTGGACGTCTCTTTTCCGGTTACTAGCTCTAATAGAAATATCCCAAAGTTGTACACGTCACTAGTTTGAGATATTCTACTTGTTGGGACCCGCCTACAAAAAAAACAGACACGTGTTCAACCAATTATCATTCGGGTATATATTTTACTACGAATGCTTCCCATACATCGATTTGTCTTTTGTTTTTCTCGATTAGAATGAGAAAGAACATGGAATTAACCGAAAGAAAGTTCGTTACCCGGGGTCGTTTAAAGGGTTCAAAGAACTCGAGGTAGATGGACCCGCCGCGTCTTCGATTTTCTTGAGTAGTTGAGCAATTCCTGCATTTGAAACTTTAGCAATGAAATTCTCATCTACCAATACATTTGCTGCCTTGAAATCGCCATGAACTACGCAAGGATTTCTTCCATGCAAGTACCGTAAGCCTGTAATCCGTCCAACAACACACTCTCAAATTAAAACTCGTGATTTTATGTAGAAAAATGACTTGTTTTTTATCGTCTGAGCTAACTCGCATTCGTTATTTCTAAGGAAGAAGAAGAAAAAAAAAAACCTTTTGCTGCCCCAACAGCAATAGACAACCTTTGATTGAATTCTAATTGTGTTGCTTCGTCTTTTCCGGTGTCTGTCAATAGCGTAATTATTATTACATGAGATACATTATAATTTAGTATAACGTAATACGTATAAGAACACTTGCATTAGTTTACGATAATAATTAAATCTATAAAATAGAGTTTTAAATACTTTAGAACTGCAAAATATCATTTGCAACAAAAAAAATATATTTCATACTCAAATCTTTAAATTACAAAAATGAGTTATATGCTATATATTCAAACAAGAGTGATACAGATAAAGAAAAAAATACACACAAAGTACATTAAGTAAGATTATTCATTTTTTATTGTGTTAATATATATACACCAACATTGAATAAGATTTTATAAAATTAATAAAATGGTATCTGAATCTGTAAAATAAAGAATACGTTAATATGGGATTTACCGTATAAATGATTACAGATGCTGCCATTGGGCAAGTAGTCATACACTAAAATTTGGTATCCACTTTCTTGGCAGAAACCAATAAGGTTAACAATGTTGCCATGTTGAAGCCTTGATAAAATTTTCACCTATTTAAATATCCAACATTTTAGAAAAGAAAAAAAATTTAACAAATCTCAAAATTTTAACTATCTATCTATAATGATCAAATTTTTTGCATTTTATCTTTAGTGGCACAATTAGAGGTCAAATATTCATATTTAGCCTCTCCGAAAAATCGAATATCACACCTTGATAAGGTAAATTACATGTATTAGTCGGGTTGAGACCTTTTCTTCTTAGATAAGATTTACAAAACAAAAAAAAATAAAAATAAAAATTTTGAAGAAGCGGTTTAAGGTGAGTTTTAAGGGGGCGTTTAAGTTGGGGTTTTACGGGATTTAAGATGTTTAAGTGAGGTTATATGGATAAAAAGAAATTAAATTGAAGTTAAATTCATACCTCATGTACAAATTCTTGAGAAGGTGTGCCAATGTGTCTCTTTATAGCCACCACAGTCCCATCAAAAAGCAAACCATTGAAAACCATACCAAAACTTCCAAATCCAATAATGTTATTTTTATTAAAATTGATTGTAGCTTGCTCCAAATCTTCCATTCTGAATTGCCTGCCTTCTTGCAATGATGGGCTTATTGGTCCCCTTTTCATCTCCACTTCAAAACTTAAAATCTTAACATCACAAACTACTTTACAAAAAAAGTGATTCTTTTTCTTTCACAATATTGTGTCACTACATATTTATAAATCATTAATCACAGTGAAATCTATTGATTGATATGTTGAATTAACATTTATTCTGAGAGAAGTGTTGATTCTACATTAAACGGTCAGGACCACAACATACTTTTGTACTATTGATTATAATGTCATACATGTTATTGATATCGGTTGTCCGAAAATGATAAATAATATAAAAGTGCGGTCTGATCATTTAGTCGTGAAACTAGTATTTCTGGTGCTCTAAAAGCTTATGTTGATAGGGAGATACGTAAACATAATACACTTCAAACACCCCCCACCCCCACCCCACGTAATTATGAGTCTGGGCCAACATTAACACACCGAGACATATAAAGGGCAAAACAATGCCTATAAAGAGGTCGAACTCTTCACAGCATTTGCTCTATATCCACGTTGAATTACCACTTCTCTCAAAAACTTAGAAAAGTTGGTAATTTACATATCTCTAAACACAATTCACTTGAACGCGCCACCCTTAATTATGGACATAAGCGAGAGAGTATGTGCCAACATTAACACATAAAGACATCCAAATACAAACATAATATGGTTTCATTCATTGATCAATGGTTTACAAGTATACAGTATCACGTAATTACCTACGAGATGGTGCCGATGAATCGGTATCATCCGAGTTTCTGTTGAAAAACCTTCTTCTAAATTTTAACACACAAAACCAACTTATCACTATGATCATTAGCAACAATACTAGCCCACCTAGTATACCACCAACTATGATTGAATATGATGTTTCCATGCAAAAAAGAATTGTTCACACCTTCTTTGATAGATATGAACATTGAACCTGCCATTCACAAATAAAAATAAGGTTAATCTCTTATGAATAGGGCACTTCTATTGGCACCACAGTCAACCTATTTTCCGGTTGGACGTCTCTTTTCCGGTTACTAGCTCTAATAGAAATATCCCAAAGTTGTACACGTCACTAGTTTGAGATATTCTACTTGTTGGGACCCGCCTACAAAAAAAACAGACACGTGTTCAACCAATTATCATTCGGGTATATATTTTACTACGAATGCTTCCATACATCAGACTGTCTTTTGTTTTTCTCGATTAGAATGAGAAAGAACATGGAATTAACCGAAAGAAAGTTCGTTACCCGGGGTCGTTTAAAGGGTTCAAAGAACTCGAGGTAGATGGACCCGCCGCGTCTTCGATTTTCTTGAGTAGTTGAGCAATTCCTGCATTTGAAACTTTAGCAATGAAATTCTCATCTACCAATACATTTGCTGCCTTGAAATCGCCATGAACTACGCAAGGATTTCTTCCATGCAAGTACCGTAAGCCTGTAATCCGTCCAACAACACACTCTCAAATTAAAACTCGTGATTTTATGTAGAAAAATGACTTGTTTTTTATCGTCTGAGCTAACTCGCATTCGTTATTTCTAAGGAAGAAGAAGAAGAAAAAAAAAAACCTTTTGCTGCCCCAACAGCAATAGACAACCTTTGATTGAATTCTAATTGTGTTGCTTCGTCTTTTCCGGTGTCTGTCAATAGCGTAATTATTATAACATGAGAAACTATACATTATAATTTAGTATAACGTAATACTTATAAGAACACTTGCATTAGTTTACGATAATAATTAAATCTATAAAATAGAGTTTTAAATACTTTAGAACTGCAAAATATCATTTGCAACAAAAAAATATATTTCATACTCAAATCTTTAAATTACAAAAATGGGTTATATGCTATATATTCAAACAAGAGTGATACAGATAAAGAAAACAATACACACAAAGTAAATTAAGTAAGATTATTCACTTTTTATTGTGTCAATATATATACACCTACAATGAATAAGATTTTGTAAAATTAAAAAAAAAAATGGTATCTGAATCTGTAAAATAAAGAATACGTTAATATGGGATTTACCGTATAAATGATTACAGATGCTGCCATTGGGCAAGTAGTCATACACTAAAATTTGGTATCCACTTTCTTGGCAGAAACCAATAAGGTTAACAATGTTGCCATGTTGAAGCCTTGATAAAATTTTCACCTATTTAAATATCCAACATTTTAGAAAAGAAAAAAATTAAACAAATCTCAAAATTTTAACTATCTATCTATAATGATCAAATTTTGCATAGAGGTCAAATATTCATATTCAGCCTCTCTGAAAAATCGAACATCACACCTTGATAAGGTAAATTACATGTATTAGCCGGGTTGAGACCTTTTCTTTTCTTAGATAAGTTTTTCAAAACAAAAAGATTTTTTTTTTTTTTTTGAAGAAGCGGTTTAAGGTGAGTTTTAAGGGGGCGTTTAAGTTGGGGTTTTTCGGGATTTAAGATGTTTAAGTGAGGTTATATGGATAAAAAGAAATTAAATTGAAGTTAAATTCATACCTCATGTACAAATTCTTGAGAAGGTGTGCCAATGTGTCTCTTTATAGCCACCACAGTCCCATCAAAAAGCAAACCATTGAAAACCATACCAAAACTTCCAAATCCAATAATGTTATTTTCATTAAAATTGATTGTAGCTTGCTCCAAATCTTCCATTCTGAATTGCCTGCCTTCTTGCAATGATGGGCTTATTGGTCCCCTTTTCATCTCCACTTCAAAACTTAAAAACTTAACATCACAAACTACTTTACAAAAAAAAGTGATTCTTTTCTTTCACAATATTGTGTCACTACATATTTATAAATCATTAATCACAGTGAAATCTATTGATTGATATCTTGAATTACCATCTATTCTGAGAGAAGTGTTGATTCTACATTAAACGGTCAGGACCACAACATACTTTTGTACTATTGATTATAATGTCATACCTGTTATTGATATCGGTTGTCCGAAAATGATAAATAATATAAAAGTGCGGTCGATCATTTAGTCGTGAAACTAGTATTTCTGGTGCTCTAAAAGCTCATGTTGATAGGGAGATACGTAAACATAATACACTTCAAACACCCCCACCCCCACCCCACGTAATTATGAGTCTGGGCCAACATTAACACACCGAGACATATAAAGGGCAAAACAATGCCTATAAAGAGGTCGAACTCTTCACATCATTTGCTCTATATCCACGTTGAATTACCACTTCTCTCAAAAACTTAGAAAAGTTGGTAATTTACGTATCTCTAAACACAATGCACTTGAACGCGCCACCCTTAATTATGGACATAAGCGAGAGAGTATGTGCCAACATTAACACATAAAGACATCCAAATACAAACGTAATATGGTTTCATTCATTGATCAATGGTTTACAAGTATATATACAGTATCACGTAATTACCTACAGATGGTGCCGATGAATCGGTATCATCCGAGTTTCTGTTGAAAAACCTTCTTCTAAATTTTAACACACAAAACCAACTTATCACTATGATCATTAGCAACAATACTAGCCCACCTAGTATACCACCAACTATGATTGAATATGATGTTTCCATGCAAAAAAGAATTGTTCACACCTTCTTTGATAGATATGAACATTGAACCTGCCATTCACAAATAAAAATAAGGTTAATCTCTTATGAATAGGGCACTTCTATTGGCACCACAGTCAACCTATTTTTGGGGCGACACAGTGAAATTCGACCTCGCTCGAGTCGAATTTATCCACAAAACTCGACTATGCAGAGGTTGAAAGTCGAAATTTTGCTGAAGTATGGTACCAAAGTAGATCGACTGTGGTACCATTCACGGTGCTCTATGAATATCATACATTATTACAGTATAATAATGCAACTTGTACCTTTTAAAACAAAGTGAAGAATTAAACAAGAAGGTTTTAAATTTTGCTTTGTTCACATAAGCCCAGATTAATAGGAGCAAAATGTTGAAGATATGAAGAATCTACTTGGGGAATAGAAGTCATGGTAAGGAACAATGGAGACAATTTTGTAACAGAGAACAGCTCAAGATCACCCCACATGAATTGCTGTAAAGTTTATGTCCTTTAACATAATTTCAATAAAGTGAATACCAAAGAGAATCTAGTACTAAATGGTACACATTTTTTTTATATTTTTTTTTTGTTTCGGGAGATTCTTTCGAAAAGAGTTATTATTGGACTGGACCGTCAGATGAGTGTTATTTGTAGAAACATACAAAAACTGTTTTCTCTGTATGTACAAAAGACGCTCATCCGACGGTCCAGACCAATAAGGGCTTCCTACGACAGATCTTCCCTTTCTTTTTGATATACCCAAACCCGGATTACAATCCGAGTATCTCAATTTGGGCTTGGATTAGGGCCCAATGACGGATCTTGGGCCGTTGACCGGTAAGTCCGCACTCTATGAGTCGGGCCCAGACAAGAGTCGATCCTCAAAGACCCCATCCTTTAGGTCTAAGGGATCGTTGTGTTCGCACCTCGACACGTCGGTTACAGCCCACCTCATTAGGCCAACCAACTCGAAGCTGACCACGACGAGACAAAGGAAGAGATGGGCTCGACCCGCACTCCGCAAGCGTGTCTTGATAACTGACTTGCTTACTTATGCATAATTATGCTTAACTATGTTCTCTTAACGTCTTGTCATGTTTAACTAATCATCATTAGCATGTTGCCTATATATACAGGGCCATAATGTAACAGAAAAGGATCTAAAAAGAATATACACAGAACTACTCTGTCAATTTGTCGACACACTCATCGTCTTATTCATAGTTCAAGTCCGACCACCATGGTTCATGATATCCACCTTTTCTCACTTAAGAAATCACACATAAATAGCTATATATCCACTTTAAATAATTGTTACCGCAAACCCAATATTTCCGACAATATCACTTTTCTTGGGATTTCAGTAGGGTTGAAGGACCTTCCTTATCTGGATGTGAAACTCGGAGTGCCATTCGGGTTGCACCTTCTAAAAGAAGAGAGCTTGGATCATCTCTTGCGCATAGAACCGTGCAGTGTAGGGTGGAGACCAAAAGACATCGTTATGGTCCTTTTTTAATTTAGTGATGTTTTGGGTCTCACAATCTAGCAGTGAACAAGAAATGATCCAAGCTCTTTCTACGAGTCTGGATCCCTTTCAAACGTCTTTTTACGTATAAAAAAACTTGAGCCACATGTATACGTTTTTACACATTAATCATGGCGTAAGACACATTGATTCTACGTCTTATAACACATTCAATATGTAAAAATGTATTGTGATCAAATAATTTTTTTTGAAAAGAGAAAAAATCATTGGGGCTCCTTTTTGCACCAAACATTAAAACAGCGTTGTTTTAGTTTATTTCCTTAACTTTCACCGGAGGCACTGCACACAATCAATTTTCAGTTTCCGAAGGTCGGAGAAGGTAAGAATCGGCTTTCAAAAACTCTATATTTTGACTTTTTAAAGGTCGATTCAACGTGAAGCGCAAGTAAAATCACAAATACTTGCAAAATAATACTACATTTCAATTCAGTACCATTTATTTACACCACAACGATACCGAGACACAACACTTACCATGCACCACAATACCTTGCTGTTCGGAAAGTAGAATCTTGAACCAAGAATCGGCTTCTCCGAAGGTCGAATTTGAGGATCCTTTGAGAAGTTGATTCCTGACCCAAGATTTGATATTTTCCCAAAGTCAATTTCAATATCATCAATGACTCTAGATGATTCTTCGGTTTTGATAGCTGATGCAGGAGAATCCGAGATTTATTCTTAATTTTATTCCGGTAGCACTACTATCATCAATGGCTCTGTATGATTCTTCTGTCTGGTAGCAGTACTAATATCAATGGCTCTGCATGATTCTTCATTGTTGTGACATTATTGTACAACAACTCATGCCTGTACCGTTTTTGAGGGAACAACTGCCTCAAATAACATACTTCGCGGTGTTATCATCTGCCTCAATTATGATTCTTATTGATGCACTCGAGCCAGTTGATGCACAAAACATACACCGAGAGCCAGAATAAGACAGGATAGTTAGACCATACGCGGTTTTGTCTGAATGTTAATCTGATAGGCTAATGTATTCGACTACACGATCATACGTTTCCATAGAAAAAGAGCTTTCTGCAAAGCACCTGAAAAAAAAGTTGAAGATTCTAAGTACATTACGTTGTGTCACAACAGGGAAAATCATTTGGTATGTAGAACTGAGAATCGACTTTCCGCCAATCGGTGCGAGGAAAACCGATGCAAGCAACATAAAGCAACTCACAATTCCAAAGAAACTATAACAACGAAAATGGTAATAAAACAGAACTAGTAAAGTAAGAACATGAACAAAAGCAGGTACCTGAGTTCATGCCAAAACATCTTTGTCCTTTCGTGAAGGAAAGGTAACAAAGGTGCAAGAAAATCAGGCTTGAGCTCCTGTTGTCCAGACATGTTTTCATGCTTTTCAGCATACGCGGATACAAAAAGCGAGGTCACAACATGGACAATAACAGAAGTATCGGGGTCCCCAAGAATAGCATGCAGCTCCCTTCTTATCCAAGGTTCTATTCTTTGAAGTATTGTTCTATTGGCATCGATACATCCCATTGCTTTCTGAAAGTTTGACACAGGTGAAACCTAGTTTGTCAACCACTCAAAACAATTGCACTTTTAAACGAGTGTCTGGTCGATCAAAATTAGGAATTGTATTTTTTTTTTTTTTGAAAATAATTTAGGAATTGTTATACGGTTGTTTCCTCATGAATACACATCTTTATATATAATGATTTAAAGATCCAATCTTTATATACAACGACTCATCCATCGGGCTCATTATCATTGATAACATCCAAGTTACTCTCAGATTCCTCGCGGCTACTCACGCATCACATATTTCTTTCCCTTATTGTCAAACGTCTCTTCGTAAGTGAACCGACGACAGCTGGGCTCGACGGTGAGTACTAGTATCATCCTTGGGTGTACCCTTATCTATTAGGACGGCTTGAATGTTTCCGCTGGTACCATTACTATGATGCGTATTCAATGCATCTTTTGTTTTGTTGAACTCTACCCGTCCGCACCATTCAAAAACACGTCTTGCGGGTTATCTTCCACATATTTGTTCATAGGTTCGGAACCTGATCCAACCGTTATGAACCTATCCTTGCCGATTCGATACATTCCAATGGTATCTTGAACAGTTCCAATAACTATAAAGTCCATAAGTCCAAATGACTTTATAGTTATGGTAACTGTTCAATACCATGGGAATGTATCGAATCAGCAAGTAGATGATGTCGTTTGGAAATTCATTGTTGAAGAACCAACAAATAGATTCATGACGGTTAGATCAGGTTCCGAACCTATGGACAAATATGTGGAAGATCACTCGCATGACATGTTTTTGAATGACACAGACGGGTAGAGTTCAACAAAAGTTGCATTCAATACGCATCATTATAGATACATTCAAGTTGTCCTTATAGAGAAGGGTACACTCAAGGATGATCCTAGTATTCACCGTCGTCAGTTCATCTATCGATCATAGAGAGCCCAACTGTCGTCGGTTCACTTACGAAGAGAAGTTTGACGATAAGGGAAAGAAATATGTGATGCATGGGTAGCCGCGAGGAATATGAGAGTAAGCTGGATGTTATCATTGATAATGACCCCGATGGATGTCCTTATATATAAAGATTGGATCTTTAAATCGTTATATATAAAGATGGATCGTTAAAGATGTGTATTCATGAGTATATAACAATATAACAATATAACAATTTCTTTTTTTTTAATAAAAAAAATTCCTAATTTTGATTGACCACTCATTTAAAAGTGAAATATTTTTTGTTCTCTAAATTATCTCCCCATGGGGGGAAGGCTAATAAAAAAACAAGGATAAACGTGTATGTAATAATGACACGAGACAAGATGGTAAAAAAACTAGAATATCCGATGACTAAAACTAAAGTAATCATGCCTAACTTCAACAAAAATGAATATGGTCATTCCTATTTCTGCCATTAAAATGTCAATCTCTTAAAGCTCGGTTCCATAAACATGAAAGAGAGAAAGAAGAAGTCACAGATGATTGATTGAGGGCCCTGAGCCGTTTTTTTCTGTCATGGTTATAAACAGGATGATGCCTAAAAATTACATTACTTACAGACAACTTATTTCACACTCCACATAAGTTGGCCAAAATAAACTGTACTTGTGAAAAACATACCGGTATAGGACAATTCCTTGAAGCATTTGGCACAGCCTGCAACTGATTTTCATATATGCTGCCACAGACATATTGTTGACAATTAGATTGGCAATATCACTCAATGCCGGAGGGCAGGTTATATAAATTATCAAAAAAGTCATCTCATAGTTCCCTTGACACACACACTGAGTATAGAACAGATTAGGTAAAAGAATCCTAAAACTAGCAAGTCCTGCAGTTAACTTCTTTCACTTTCAACCCCATTCGTGTATTATGGCACAGGAAAACGCATGCAAAAGGATCCAAACGAGATATATAACGAGATAGTACGGAAATAATCCAGTGGGTGCAGACACAGACACAAAAGAAAACAGCAAAACCGATATTCGACACCCAAATTCATTTTTGTAAAGGCTCACAGAAACCAAACACTGATGAGTATGTTACTGTGAAACGGGATGGACTACACAGAAATCTAAGCACATTTCACAGACCTAGGTGACATGTTTCAAGACATATGAGTACACTATATCCAATATATCCTATTGGCAGACACTCTTAGTAAAAAAAAAAAGAACAGTATGAATTTGCAACTCCTCCTTATAGACAGTGGATGCCATTAACCAAAGTAAGTAGAGAATAATTGTTCAAACATTCTCTTGACCAAGACAACGTTGCGAGTAATTACAATAAAGACAAACTAGAGAAACAAATGTAAGAAACTGTACCTAGTACGCCAACTCAGAACTCTTTTAGCAACATCATCAGGATGCTCATTCCTATTCAAAAATGAACGTCGCCATGGCAATGGTCTTGTTCTGGATGAGCTTGAAGCATTCAACTCTTCCCTGTACCTCCGGAATGACCTATCATAATCAATTCCCAGTCAACAATCAAAATCAATTTTCTGAAATCAACGTGCCAAGGTTTCAAGCACAAAAAATTTATTGGCGATAACATAGATGCAGAATAATTCCATGAACTGGGGAAAAAAAAGTTGCAAATAGACATAATGAAGCATACCCTTAATTACGTAACATAAAGGAGTAACTACCTAAATCTAGCTCTACAGGTCACAAAAGCTTCAAATTCTTTTATCGCGTCATCATTGCCAACAGATGTAGCATATTCCTATATAGTACTCCCTCCGTCCCTCAACAAGTCACTTTTTTAATAGGATTTGTCCCATAATAAGTGTCATTTTATAGAACCAATACATCATTCATTACAATTTTTTCAATCTATACCCCTAATCTTCCGCCCATTAACTCCCCATAATCCTTTCACCTTCCAAAATAAAGCATTGAATAAAGGGCATATATGTCCGTATAATCGCAACCCACACCACATCTATTCAGTTTCTTATTACATGTGAAAAGCAAAAGAGTGACACTTTTCAAGGAACGAACGTAGTGTAATGCATTTGTTTCCCCAAAAAATCTTGGATGTCTTGACAAACACAAGAGAACACACAGTCTCTAATTCAGGTATTAAAATTTGCTTGAATCAAATAAATCATAAAAACTAATAGAACTCAATAGAAATAACTACCACCAGCGGCTTGTGCCTAGTTCTTCAAGTAATTCACAGAAAATAAACCTTAAATTACTATGCAAAACAAACAGATATAAACAGAAACACTACAAAGCTGAAAACATGAACAATCTTACAATTACAAAGCAATTTTATTGAAGGGAAAAAAAAAAGAGAATTGAAAAAGGTAGCTTTAAGAACAACTGAAAAATAAAAGGTAACCTTAATTGATCGGCTGCAAGTCTTCCCCGCCGGAAGCTTAACCTAGGTGAGGTGACTGTCTTGTTGTTGATCGAAAGTTTATCCTTCCGGTAAGTTTGGGATGCGAGGTTGATTTCAGTGAACCAGGAATCAAAGTTAGCATTGCAGAGAGGGCACTTCTGCTTCAAATTGCTCCATCTGCGGATGCATTCGATGCAGTACGCGTGCATGCAGGGAATGATTACAGCTGCTTTACGGTCCTCCACGACACAAAAACATATCGGACAAGATTTTCCGGCAATTGATTTTTCAAGGAGCTTGGCGGTATCGCTTCTGGAATTCGGTGTTTTGGTGGCGCGTGACCGTGACGTGAAATCCATGGATGATAATCGGTAGAAGTTAATGTATATTGAAATAAATAGGGAAAAATGTAAAATATACCCTTAAACTATATTCGATGTAAAATTTTAACCTCAAAACTAATATTTGTATTATTTACAACATTGAATTATATAATCTGATCAATTTAAAACCTTAAACAATCGATCATTCAATTTACGACCTTAAACTATTGATATATTCAATTTACAACCATTAATCCATTTTTAGAATTTCTAATTTTTTCTTCCTCCCACCACTAGCCCTCCTCACCCACCACTACCATGAAGGGTAAATTGCTTATTCTCGGAGTTAAACAAGACATTGGATTCACCATCTTCTTTTTTTTTCCTTTTTCTTTTTCTGCAATTTTGAGTCTTTGCTTAAATAATCCTAGGAAACAGAGGGAGCTAGCAAATTGAACCAATAAAAGGCCAGTGCATCTGTGTTCTAAACCCTTCAACACCACCAGTTTCAAGATTCCATGATCCTCTTTAATATTTAGAGCTCTATCAGCTATTCCATCATCAAAAATTTGTTTTGGGAACATAAAAGTTATAAACTTTAACAAGAAAACAAAATCTAAAGATACTACAAGTCTACAACCGAGTTGGTAAGTCAAGGGAGTGCTGAAATCATTCAAAGCCAACCCAAAAAAGCCAACCCAAAAAATATTGTGGATTCAGTGGCTGGTGGTGGGATTGGGGGAGTTGTGTTTTCTTTGGCGGCAATGAGAAATGGGTTTGAGGTGTTGGTGTGTGAGAAAGATCTGAATGCAATTAGAGGGGAGGGGTGATACACTCCCTGTTTGGTTTCGGATTGGATTGGGGTTAAATGAATTCAAAAAATAGAAAGTAAAATAAAATATAGTGAAATAATGATTAAAGTTGAAATGTTATGTTGAAATTTGTGTAGTTGAAGAAATGATTGGTGAGAGAAATTTTAATGATACATTATATTGAAAAAGTAATGGTTAAATAGTATAGTGGGTGAATAAAGTGAATTGATTAATATTATTTTATTTGTTGATATTGAACGATTGATGAGAGAATTCATAATAAAATAATGATAAATAAGATACTGGAGTGAATAAAATATTGGAATGGATCGAACCCCACCTGAAACCAAACAAGGCCTCCGGTTCAGATACAGAATAGTGCTTTTACGGCTTTGGAAGTGTAACGTCCCGTTTCCGGACACCAAATCTTTAACCGGAAAAGGAACGTTCGACACGTATAATATATAATAAATCACACATTATACGTCAGTCTCTACTACGTCGTATCGAGTTAAGCATAACGGAAGCAAAAGACTCGGGTATAATTTTTTCAAACAACCAAAAATATAAACTCAAATTTTAAAGATGGAAATGTAAATTTATTACATTGGAAAACGAAACAAAACGTAAAACGTACGAAAACCTCCAAAAAGTATACTAAAAGAAAATACAGAGTTCTCCCAGAACAACAAGTCTAATATATAAAGATTTACAAGAACAAAACAAAAGTTTCAACGTCGACATCAAAGTCCTCCTCGAACTCCGGATTTACTTGTTCATTTTCTTTCCCCCAAACACATAAAAAAAAATGCATTTGAGGTAAGTACAGTGTACTCAATAAGAGGTAGAGGCGACAAATTAATTATGATTTATAATAAAAGATTATCTTTATGAGACCGACTCAATCTAGGGTTCACTCCATGTCTATTAACATGTCATGGCTATACGTATCTAGCTTAACTTATCTTGGTTACGTCATCATTCAAGGGCACTACGCATGACGTTTATCAGCCTGCAGATATACTTGCTAACTAACGGTGAATAGCACCTGATAGCTCCGGGGTCTCCCCGGTATGCGTATACGTTCGATGAATTTACACAACTACCCTTCAGCCTTTTGAGCCAGTAGCGTTGTTCACCTTTATGAACGTACCACATCGCCGATATGAATCGGTGTCTGACAAAGAACAGTCTGACGTTTAATCTTTTTACCACCACGTATGTAATTTATTATGTATTAACTAACCACCTAAGTGTTTTCAAGATAAAACTCACATTAACAACTCTACTCCCTCACTTAGACAGCTAGACACCACATCCTATCAAGTACACAGACATTGATGAACTCTACTTCATCAAAGCACAAGCCTATCATGCCCTTCCGACGGTCCCGAACTTCAACTCTTTGGAATAGTGCATTCGGTGCCGGAACTAAACGCATCAGAAACTCAATCAAGACTTGTTCATGTTTAATTAATGTTATTAGATCATGGAACAACGTTTAAATCTCAAAACATAGCTTAAAACAATACTTTCTCAAAAACTGGGGTCAATGTGTGCGCATTGCCCATGCTGGGAGCAACCTGAACTATCCCGAAACAACAATGCGTGCGCAATCCGGTGCGCATTGCACCTGCTGTGAAAAGGTCTTTACATCCCGAATCACGAATGCGTGCACATTTCTATGAATGCGTGCGCATTTCCACCTGCTGAAACTAAAGCCAAACATCCTGTAACATGAATGCGTGCGCATTGCTAGCCAATGCGTACGCATTCGACGCGGTAAAACCCTAAAACATTGTTTTTCTGCACTTTACGACCTCTACTCGATTCTAAACATGTTATACACGATTGTAATCGAAAAAAACACTACTTTCACAAACCATAACATCCATTAATCCTTAAACGATCAAACAACATGATTTCTATCATCTAAACCATATCCAAGCATCAATCTTAACCCTAAAACCATAATTAAAACGTAGAAAGAGTCTCTTACCTTTTAGCAAGCTAATCCAAGTCCAAACTCTCAGAAAAACTACAGCAAAACTTGAATCTTTTCGTAGAAAAACCTATGTGATCAATCCAAACTTAGATTAGATTCGATCACACGCTTCCAAAACAACAAGACTACGAAAGATACGAGTTTTAATCCATAAAACTCATTCAAAACAACATCTAGGTCGAAAATCATACATTGACAAAGTCCCAACTTTCTTGTGTAGAAACTAAGCCTTCTTCACGATGATTCCGTTGCTCTACTATGATCTGAAAAATGGTTGAAGAACGGCTTAGAAATTGGAAGAAATCTCCTAGCCCCTTATTTTTGCTCTTACACGCCATTTTCAAATAACGTAGGAATTTTTTTGATTTCCTATATATATATTCACAAAAATACTTAAATCCACAAAGAAGTAAAGAATATAATATTTCGTTTTCGTAAAATGACATGTGTGACATTTTCCGAAAATCGGAATATTATAGGAAGCTATTGATATGAAATTATGGATATTTCTGAAAAGATTATGGGTGCTGGTTGTATTTTTCTAATAATTTGATCAATGGTTTAATTGATGAAATTTATGGAAATCGTTGAGCTTTTCACACTATTAAATCAGATTTTTTTGCTTTCCAATGTCTTTTCTCAACTCTGTAAATGGAGAAAGAATGGAACGGGGGAGGACTGAGGAGGGGAGGGGGGGGGGTGGATGAAGAAAAATAAAGTTAGATGGAGAAGACAAAGGATGATGACAATTGACTGAAGTACCATTGTTTGAGGATCTTAAAAATACTAAAAATGGATTAAGGGTTGTAAATTGAGCATATTAATAGTTTAGGGTAGTGAATTAAGCTATTGATAGTTCAAGGTTGTAAATTGCTCGTATTTTATAGTTCAAGGTTGTAAATAGAACAAATAATAGTTTGAGGTTGGTTATAATCAATATTATAACGGAACTCTCTCTCTCTCTACTGGTCCCTCTCTTCTCCTTCCCCACTTGCAGAAACTTTCAGCGGCCCTCTCTCGACGCCGGCGGGCGGCGTCCCCCCGTTTATGTATATATTTTATAATCTCCTTATCTTTCTTCTCTTTTATTTTGATCTGTGAAGCTTCTTCCTTCTGTTGCTGCCATCAATTTCCTCCGCTAGATCCGGTGGATTCCGGCCTCTTGGTGGTGGCGGGTTGCAGATCTATGGCTGCATGTGTTAGGTGTAGTGCCCGAAAGACAATTATGTAATTGTTTTAGGACAGAATTAATAATTCATCTTATTATATGCATTTATGTTTATAATTAAGACACTATTTAAAACCCTAAGTACCTCGTTTATGTAATCACATAACTCGGTGTATGGCTATACACAAGAGGATTGAGTTAGTGAGATGTACTTAAAATTAACTTAGTCCGTAGCGTTGATTAATCTGAGTATGGGTCTCATGATTAAAATGCTAATAATGCGCCCAGAACACTTTGCGGTGTGACAGTCTTATCCGGACTGTCGGTAATAGGGTACCTAGTGTGGCATTTATATATGATGATAATCATATAAGGCTGGACCGATTTGATTTGAATTCTCGATATAATTCCGTGATCGAGAAGTCTTATCGAATCACAAGATGATCATATATGGATTAATCTCAATCTTGAGGTGATCACAGACAACTGCTTAAACTAGGGTAGGGTTTGATGTGTTAGTAAGGATCACTTCGAAGTATGTGGTCCAACACTTCTCGTTGGCTCTATTCTAGGATGAGTGGGTAGTCTGTGCTATCACAGATATGGAATCCATTCCTTCCCTCGGGAAGTAGATTTACGATTCCCTTATTTGTTAATCCTAAACCGATCGATCCGCGGAGTTCATGTTAGACTAATTAGCTACTAGTCTGGTATGTGAACAAATTGATCACTAGGGGGTTAATGGTAAATAAGGATAATATGTTTCGAGAAAGGGTTTACGGAAATATCCCGACTCGAAATGAACAGTCTACGGAGGATTTATCCGTATGTAATGATTATATCAGTGGACACCTTATCAACTAATGGTTGAGTGTAAGTTATCTATATTCGGCAGAGTTCAGTTTCGGGTTTATGGTGGTGTAATCCCTGAATTAATAGATTGAATATTATTGTTCGGTCTGACGGATAATATTATTTAATTTATTGTAGCTACTGAATATGGGTACATGGTCCCCGACGTGGCTCCTAATATAGCATATAGATTTTCTCGTCGTTTCACCTCAATTATAATTAAATAGTTGGATTGGACTATTTAATTGATATGTGGATTAATTGTTTAGTTGGACTAAATGATTAAAAACATGGAAAAGACATTTTTCATGAACTCGACCCGGTTTGGTGAATTTCGGCCCATGACCTATTTAATTAGGTATTAGCGCCAATATGTATATATTATTAACAAGGAATTTGTTTTCTTGTGTTATTATATGACATGTGCTTAATTATTTATTGGTTAAATAATTAATATATTAGATACTGATCTTTTATTTATCCTAATTTGTTTGGGAAAATATTAGATTTATCTTTTATTGAAAATGATTTATTTGATTGATTATCCATTAATTAAATTAAATCCTTGTGGAACAAGGATCTCTCTCCTATATAAGAAGAGTTTTCCATTGTACCAAAAAAAATCACTATTCACGTCACTATTCACAAGAGAAATTGGCTGAAAATTTCGGCCTCTATTCTTAGGGTTCGAGTTGGAAAAATCTTCGGGATTTTTCTGGTAGCATATCGAGGAGGTCCGGCGGCTTGAAACACCATCCACCTGGTGGTGCTTGGAGACACACGTTGGAAGACTTTAGCTTCTCAACTAGACTCTCAACTTGTTCTTGACGTTCTTCACCATATAAAGGTTGGTGATCTAACCCCCTCGTAGGTTAGATCTATTTATTTATGTATTTTGGTTGACTAGATCTAGATCTTGTAGTTTCCGCTGCGTAATCGGGTGGATCTTTGATCCATCCGGAGATATTACATCCTACAAGTTGTATCAGAGCCTTTGATCTATCAATCAAAGTATGTGAATTTTAGATCTAGGAGTGGAAATCGCATGTTTAGATTGCATTGTTTTTTTTTTCGAAAATCATGATGATGAATGCTTTGATATGTTGTGGTTGAAGAGATGGATTGAGGTTGGTATTGTTTACTCGTTAGATCTATTGTAAACTCATATAAATTCGTTTATATGAGTATAGGAAATTTTGTAATTTTAATTTCCTAGAAGTAGATCTGTTTTGTTACTGTTCCGTTTTTTATTTTTTCCCGGAGTTTGAGCCGTTGAAACGAAAATCCCTCCGGTCATAATGAAGAATAAAAGTTGAAAAACATGCCCTAAAAATTTCGTGACTATCAGAGTCGATCTCGATGTCCGATCGCTGCTATAAAGTTGCTGCTGTAATAGAAAAGCACAGCAGGCATTAAAACCCTAGCTGTGAGTTCGTCGATTTTCTGGAAGAGATTGAACCGTCAAAACGAAGATCCGACCGTTCAGATTGACTAACATGAAGTTATGATCAAGCCCTAAAAATTTCAAGTCGATCGGGTTTTGTCTCGATGCCCGATCGGCCCCGGGAAGACACTGGTGAGCCGCAATTAGAAACAGATGCAGTAGTTGAATCGGCGGATTGCTGGAGAAAATTGGACCGTTGAAACGAAGATCCAACCGTTCAGATTGAAGTAGGAGGAGTGAAGAACAGGTCCATAAAATTTCGTGACGATCAAAGTTCGTTTGGATGTCCGATCATCGACAAAACGCAGCAGCAGCAGATCAGAAAATTGTAAACCCTAGTTAGGGTTTGTTTGTGTTTTTTAATAGGTTAGATACGGGGTACCAACGATCCATCTCGGTGTTTATTTTTCCGTTTATTTTTTTCGTGTATGATCGAAATTATGTGATAGAACCGGAAAATTGCCATGACATGCATCATATCATGATTCCACTCCAATGCATACATGTAGCTAGTTTATTTCGAATAAATTAGGCATGTATAACTCGTATAATTAGTTTAAAGGCTTATTTAATTAATATGTGGTAGTTAATTAATTAAGTAACTAATTATTAAAACCGAGGAACCGGGTTGTTGTCAATCGTTACGATTTTAGTGATGGATTCTCGGTGAATCCCACTTGGATAAATCGTTGAGCTTTTCGGTGATGGCTTCTCAGTGAACCCACCTTAAACAGAAACGAGATTACGCTTTGGGTGACAATTTAGAAATCGGAGAATCTTAGTACATGGGTTCGGAAATGGTCTAACCATGGTTGGGCGAGTTCAACCGAGCTTCGGCTCAATCGACTCCCCTCCACGTGTGATGTACGTTACAACAGTTCGACATGACTTAGCATAGCCGATAAGCCTTCGGGCTAAACGGGGCTTGTCTTGCCGGATTGGCCTGAACTGTCACATATGTTCCAACGAATAAGACGGCGTAGGCTTGCCTACATAACCGACCCTGTTCGGAGTACTTTGATTTATTGTTTCTTATTGTCAAGACCGAAACCGTAATTAGTAAACCCACCACTTTTTCAAAATATTGAGTGGGAGCGGGGAAGGCGACAGCCGACCCCACGGCCTCTACTATAGGTGCAAGCACGTGAGAGAAGGGTGACGCCTCGAGCCGCTTTGATTTCGGCCCCTACGGATGGTGTTCACCCCTATCAAAATTCAAGGCTTGGTCTCCGAAAGGATAGGATTTTGGGTACTCGTCGGGTCACTGACCGACCCTACGGCGGCATACTCGGGGCGTACTTTGAGATCTAATATAGTAGGTCACACTCATTGTGGATATTTTCGAAATATCTAGGCTAGAAAAGGAAGGTAATCAGTGATTAAGGTCCGGGATGTCTGATTCCCGTGAGATGTTTGATTCTCGAAGATTAATCACTGAGAGAGATTGTCTCAATTTAACTATCACCTCTTTGACCTACCCTACTTTTCACTTACTTTTCATCTTTTAATCGCAAGGAAGCTGTCGAAAATTTTTCTGATCGGCCAAATCAGTCACTGGGAGGATACAGGGCCGGAAACGAAGCAACACCCGACCAGCCACCAGTTCGGTCGACATTCCGCACTCGGTCAACCGAGTGATTACTCTCGGTCGACCGCGAGTCTCCCTGCCGCCGCCGTCCGCTGCTGTGCTGATTATCTGTCAGAATGCCACCAAGAAGACACAGAGCCGCCCAGTTTGTGGCAGTTGAAGGCGACATACCACTAATCAGCGGGGTACCACAATTCGCGAATCGGGAGGTATATTTTTCATTTATTAATCATTTCTCAAGTGCCCCTGTACATCGAGCTCGAGGACTGGATTTGGATGATTGTGGAGATGAGCTATTGGAATTGGTGGAACGTTATCAGTGGCGAGATGTCGTAGCGCCCCCCGGCCGAGTCAACGTCAATTGGGTAAGGGAATTTTATGCTTACTTACGCGTACATCCCGACACCAATATTGTTACTATTCGTGGACGACCGATTGTAATTTCTCCGGGAACGTTTAATGCTTATTTTGGTCTGGATATCTCGGAGGACGGGCCGGAGTATATGGTGACGTTTGACGGGTCCGACGCTTGGTTGGAGGATGTTGGTGCCTATCTGGGGATAGAATGGACTATAGGAGAGGTTGCCCGCACATTTGCGGAACCCGATTTCAGGAGATGGGAGGATAAATGCCTTCATCGGCTTATCCGTTCTAATCTCTGTCCGGCCAAGCATGTATCTACGGTCTACTATGCTCATGCCACTCTGCTTTATTGGTTATACATGGGATGGCCCGTGAACGTGGGGGCCTTAATACGCAAAGAAATGACAGACGATGCTCTCAAGCCTCGACACACCTTACCTTTTGGTTCACTGATCAATGCATTCTGTGAGGGGGCCGAGTGCCCAGTGTTAGGCAGCGATTCCTATGTGGGGCCAATGCCTATCTTATCTCTAAATTCTGTCGCACCACCTATCGTCTACGGCCACGATCAAGAACAAGCAGGGGAGCCCGAGGACGATGCTGCCGAAGCCGGCCCGCGCAATTTGCAACTAGCACCATTCAATCCTACTTATGGGCCTTATGCTCCCAATGATCCAGGATTCTGGGATTAAGCATTTGTATTTCCGTATTTGCACTTCCTATGATTAACGCGTTTTTTTATTTTGACTCGGTTCTACTAGTGTGTCGTGTTATATAGAGTAGGTTTCACTACTTCCTAAATTCGAACTCATGTAATGTTTTGGACTTGCTGAAATATATTGACATGTAATCATTAATTTATGGACTTGAAAATGTTTAAGGAATTTGTTATCCCTTTTACGGTCCCTTTTTCTGATTATTACTGTTTGGACTAATCCTGTAACGAGTTTCGAGCTTTGTTTAAGATGCATGTTGCAGTGATTATTCTTCTGCCTTGCTAGCGGCCAATACCTGTGCCTGTTAGACTTTGCCAAATTCCCAAGACTTGTTCAACTTCCACGCTTATCCAGAGCTAAGTTCCTTTTCTGAGTTTGTTCTTTCGGTTTTTATACATTGAGGACAATGCATGGTTTAAGTGGGGGGTACGAGTCACTTAGCTCATATAAGCTTCCACATATCAAAGAAAGAATAAAATGTGTGAACTTTAAAATTTTTTTCGTTAACTTAGAATCACATTTACCTTGGTGAGTTCCTGATAATTATATCTAATAAGAAATAAACCATATTTCATGAGTATGTGATCACTTTATACTTCTGCGATTTATTGATTAGTAAACTTAATGATATTCATATTGTCCGTTGCGAGTAGTTGTTTATTATTCAATTATTCGATAAATGAATCGAGTTGTACTACGCTTATTATAAAAATGAAAAAAATTATGTGTACATTGCATAGATAATTGGTTATGCTACCTAGTGTCAAATTTATCGTCGATGTGTTCCTAAAATTCTAGCCACAAAAGCTGAGTAATAAGCTTGAGACGCACCTGTGTTTGATAATACTAAAACACTGGGCTTGTAGTAAGTTACCAAAGTAGCCTCGCGCTTGTGGTGATATTTGATACTATAATTGATCTGAGATAGGGGGATACTAAAAAGTTTCCTCCCTTGAGATTGGTAGTATTCGAAGATATGGAAAATTGAGAAAAAATTTAACTTCTATAGAGGCTTTGAGTATTTTTCTCGGTCTCCAAGTCCAAAAACCCGTTAGATACGCTCTTGCTTATTGCTCTAGTGCTTCAAAAGGCTAAAGAAATGGGAATACTGATGTTGATGCGTTAAGACGGCAAAGTTTGCATAAGCTCTAATCTTGCTACGAATATCTAAAACTCAATGCACATGCACACATCACTTCGATTCATGATGAATAGCGGATAATGGATATCTGATGAGCATAGAGGGTATGAGTTGATTCGAGTTTCTTGTGTCAGTATACTGTGACCACGGGAAAATAGTTTATGGGGAATGACTTATTGATATTTTGATCGGAACGATCAAAGGCTAAGTGGGGGGTAGTTGATAACGGTCATTTTACGCCCGTTATTCTATGGTTTTTATCCCCGATTCTAGTTTGAAAGAGCTATAATATAGCAATAATTAGTCGTAATATGCTGAATTTACGTATGCCAAGAGTTACGATTCATTATTGTGTATTTAAAGGTTTTATTGTATTATTTGATGTTACAGACCGTGTTTTATGCTAAATTTGCAGTGGGCTATTTGAGGAAGCAGAAAGGAGGAATTCGGAGAAGGTTTAATGGATTGCAGACATGTTCAGGCGGCCCAAGACAAAAACAAGAGGAAGCCCAGAAGACAGAAGGCTCGGTCGACCGAGCCTATGCATTCGGTCGACCGAGTGTCCACGAAGCCCAGCAGAAGTCCAATGCATCCTTTGAGGCGGTTAGGGTTCAATAATGTCGGCATTTAAGTCGGTCTTCTTAAGTCGGCTGTAGCTCTATATAAACACAAGTCCTTTGTATTTTTTAAACACACCAATACCAATTCATTCATATATACATACAAGCAAATAAGGATTCATAGGCTTGTGAAGGTGTTGGGGGTGCAATCATGTAAGCCCTAGTTTCTCTTCTCGTTTTCTTTTAGTAATCAATTTCCCAATTATGCTTTGATTATTTGAGTAGTTATTCATAGCTAGATGATGTAGATCTAGGCTATGACGTTAGGGAAGTGGTGATGCATTGTCTATGAGGATCTCATACCCTACGTCCTCTTCCTAAGATTTATGGATGAATCTACGTGTTTAATTTACGTGTATTTAGGTTAATTTATATAATGTCCTGATGATTCACTATATAATCCGATTCGTATGAGAAACGCTGAGAAATATATTCAGGGGTGTAATCTGGGGAGTGAAACACTCGGGTGACCGAGTGGTGTCACTCGGTCGACCGGAACCATCTATTCGGTCGACCGAGAGCCTCTAACCCTGTTTCACCCGTTAATCAGTCACATCTTTATGATTAGGTTAGCTTAATTGAATATGTTATCTCAGTAGGTATGGCTATGGCTACGTTACTCGCTTAATTTAATTAAAACGTGTAAAAAGGAAATACCGATATAAAACTCTTAGGTAGGCTTATGAATTGATCTTCGCGGACGTTCAGCGTTATCTAGGTAGGTTTATATTAGGGAATTGCGCACCTTGTTTATACGTAGATCGTAAACTAGCATGAGATTATAACTTGGTAATTGTTAGTTGGACGAGAGTTTGAGTGATCGTTTAGGAAGTACGCCTAACCATAGGAATGTTGCCTAGACGAGGTGTACGGTTAATATCGGCATCCTTAGAGTCGTAAGCGTGTGAGTTATATGAGATGGAGGCACTTAAAAGGCGAAGTCACGTAACAATATCACGGTGATCTAGTGACTACCGGTGCTACGTCAAGTTTAAGAGGATGACTCCCGTAGCCAATATAAATAGATATGAACGGATTAATAGTTGATAAGTCTTGTTGTTATATAAATTGTCTAGATCCAAATGATTACGGTTATAATTGGGCAGTTGATTACGTTATTTGTTTACATGTTATTTGTTTATATGTTTGAGTGTGTCTTTCTTTCTCGTATCCTATGTTGGTCATAGACCCTCTTTGTCAAACGAAATAAATAGGTTGACTATTTAAGTTATGATCCACAAATTGATTCTCTGTGGGTTCGACCTCGACTCTATCTAGCTATACTGCATTAATAATGTATATTTCATATTGAATCACTCGTTTATATTTATTATTTAATGTTAAGTGATTATTAATATGATATTGGGTATTTAACTGTTTTTATTATTAAAAGGCCGATTTATTGTGCTATAAATGTTTATTTTGCAGATCACAACAAATCGGGAGGATTATGTTAATTAATCAATGGTCTCAAGATAATAGAGAAAGAAAATCGGAGCACTAAACGAAAGGTTAATCAGATCAACACGAAGCGTGCAGTGGGGAGCAAGACAGACGAAGAAAATATTTAAAATGAATAGGTTCGGTCGACCGAGCCTATAGCTTCGGTCGACCGAGTGTGTCATCTCGGTCACTTATCGGATTTTTTCGTATTTACCTTCTAGATCCTTCATAAGTCGGCAGAAACTCCTATATAAGCGAGCGAGCTACGAGAAATTGTAAATCATCCCTTCATTCTTTCTTCAATCTTACAATTCATAATATAACTTTGATACAATGTAGAATAATTTGAGGGTTTCCGGCAATTTAAGGTAACGCAATATGTAAGCCTTTATTTTCTCGTTTCTTTCTTTTAAGTAATTAATCCCTCCCAATTATGTTTTATCGTTTGAATTAGTTAATCATAGCTAGATGATGTAGATCTAGGCTATGACGTTAGGGATGTGGCGACTCCTTGTCTATGGGGATCCCATAACCTACGTCATACACTTAGTATTTATTCATGAATCTACTTGATTTAATTAATGCGTATCTATGTTAGTTTATATGAATACCGTGCGAATTCTTGTTTAATGCGTTACGTATGATGAAACGCTGAGAGATATATTCTAAGATGTATTCTGGGTTGAAATCGTTCGGGTGACCGAAAGGTGTCATTCGGTCGACCGAGGCCTTACACTCGGTCGACCGAGCCTTGTTTCATCAGTTATTTCCGCCACGTCTTTATGGTAGGTTTAGCCTAGTTGAATTTCTTATCTCAGTAGGTATGGCTATGGCTACGTTACTCGCTTAGTTTAATTAAAACGTGTAAAAGGAAATACCAATATAAAACTCTTAGGTAGGCTTATGAATTGCTCTTCACGGACGTTCAGCAATATCTAGGTAGGTTTATATTTGGGAATTGCATGCACCTGATTATACATACGTCGTAGATTAGCATGAGACTAAAACTTGGTAATTGCTAGTTGGACGAGAGCTTGAGTAATCGTTTAGGAAGTATAAGTACGCCTAACCATAGGAATGTTGCCTAGACGAGGTGTACGATTAATATCGGCATCCTTAGTGTCGTAAGCGTGCAAGTTATATGAGATAGATACCCAAAAGGTGAAGTCACGTAATGTAGCACGGTGATCTAGCAACCTAACCGGTGCTAAGTCAAGTTAAAGAGGATGACTCCCGTAGCCAATCTAAGATAGATACAAACGGATTGACGAGTTAATAAGTTCGGTTTATTATATAAATTATCTAGGTCCAAACGATAAAGACTATAATTGGGGAGGTTAATTACGTTGTGTCGAGTCGTGTCTTTACCTTTCTTGTCTTATGTTGGTCGTAGACCCCCCTACATGTCCTTGACATGTTTAATTAATTGTTTGTATATAAGATGATCCACAATTGGTTCCCCGTGGGATCGACCTTGATTCACTATAGCTATACTACGATGGGCCTAGTCCTCTTGCTACCGTAATCATTTGGATCTAGACAATTTATATAACAACAAGACTTATCAACTATTAATCCGTTCATATCTATTTATATTGGCTACGGGAGTCATCCTCTTAAACTTGACGTAGCACCGGTAGGTCACTAGATCACTGTGATATTGTTACGTGACTTCGCCTTTTAAGTGCCTCCATCTCATATAACTCACACGCTTACGACTCTAAGGATGCCGATATTAACCGTACACCTCGTCAGGCAACATTCCTATGGTTAGGCGTACTTCCTAAACGATCACTCAAACTCTCGTCCAACTAACAATTACCAAGTTATAATCTCATGCTAGTTTACGATCTACGTATAAACAAGGTGCGCGCAATTCCCTAATATAAACCTACCTAGATAACGCTGAACGTCCGCGAAGATCAATTCATAAGCCTACCTAAGAGTTTTATATCGGTATTTCCTTTTTACATGTTTTAATTAAATTAAGCGAGTAACGTAGCCATAGCCATACCTGCGAGATAACGATTCAATTAAGCTAACCTAATCATAAAGACGTGACTGATTAACGGGTGAAACAGGGTTAGAGGCTCTCGGTCGACCGAATAGATGGTTCCGGTCGACCGAGTGACACCACTCGGTCACCCGAGTGCTTCACTCCCCAGATTACACCCCTGAATATATTTCTCAGCGTTTCTCATACGAATCGGATTATATAGTGAATCATCAGGACATTATATAAATTAACCTAAATACACGTAAATTAAACACGTAGATTCATCCATAAATCTTAGGAAGAGGACGTAGGGTATGAGATCCTCATAGACAAGGCATCACCACTTCCCTAACGTCATAGCCTAGATCTACATCATCTAGCTATGAATAACTACTCAAACAATCAAAGCATAATTGGGAAATTGATTACTAAAAGAAAACGAGAAGAGAAACTAGGGCTTACATGATTGCACCCACAGCACCTTCACAAGCCTAATTAATCCTTATTTGCTTGTATGTATATATGAATGAATTGGTATTGGTGTGTTTAAAAAATACAAAGGACTTGTGTTTATATAGAGCTACAGCCGACTTAAGAAGACCGACTTAAATGCCGACATTATTGAACCCTAACCGCCTCAAAGGATGCATGGGACTTCGCCGGGCTTCGTGGACACTCGGTCGACCGAATGCATAGGCTCGGTCGACCGAGCCTTCGTCTTACGGGCTTCCTCTTGTTTTTGTCTTGGGCCGCCGAACATGTACGCAATCCATTAAACCTTCTCCGAATTTCTCCTTTTTCGCTTCCTCAAATAGCCCATTTGCAAATTTAGCATAAAACACGGTCTGTAACATCAAATAATACAATAAAACCTTTAAATACACAATAATGAATATACTTGACCACCATAAACCAATACTAGCAAGAGGACTAGGCCCATCGTAGTATAGCTATAGTGAATCAAGGTCGATCCCACAGGGAACCAATTGTGTCGAGTCGTGTCTTTACCTTTCTTGCCTTTCGTGCAAGTGGGAGATTGTTAGGTGTAGTCCCCGAAAGACAATTATGTAATTGTTTTAGGACAGAATTAATAATTGATCTTATTATATGCATTTATGTTTATAATTAAGACACTATTGAAAACCCTAAGTACCTCGTTTATGTAATCACATAACTCAGTGTATGGTTATACACAAGAGGATTGAGTTAGTGAGATGTACTTAAAATTAACTTAGTCCGTAGCGTTGATTAATCTGAGTATGGGTCTCATGATTAAAATGCTAATAATGCGCCCAGAACACTTTGCGGTGTGACAGTCTTATCCGGATTTGTCGGTAATAGGGTACCTCGTGGGGCATTTATATATGATGATAATCATATAGGGCTGGACCGATTTGATTTGAATTCTCGATATAATTCGTGATCGAGAAGTCTTATCGAATCACAAGATGATCATATATGGATTAATCTCAATCTTGAGGTGATCACGGACAATCGCTTAAACTAGGGTAGGGTTTGATGTGTTAGTAAGGATCACTTCGAAGTATGTGGTCCAACACTTCTCGTTGGCTCTATTCTAGGATGAGTGAGTAGTCCGTGCTATCACGGATATGGAATCCATTCCTTCCTCGGGAAGTAGACGAACGTTCCCTTATTTGTTAATCCTAGAAACCGATCGATCCGCGGAGTTCATGTTAGACTAATTAGCTACTAGTCCGGTATGTGAACTAATTGATCACTAGGGGTTAATGGTAAATAAGGATAATATGTTTCGAGAAGGGTTTACGGAAATATCCCGACTCGAAATGAACGATCATGGAAGATTTATCCGTATGTAATGATTATATCAGTGGACACCTTATCAACTAATGGTTGAGTGTAAGTTATCTATATTCGGCAGAGTTCAGTTTCGGGTTTATGGTGGTGTAATCCCGGAATTAATAGATTGAATATTATTGTTCGGTCTGACGGATAATATTATTTAATTTATTGTAGCTACTGAATATGGGTCCATGGTCCCCGACGTAGCTCCTAATATAGCATATAGGTTTTCTCGTCGTTTCACCTCAATTATAATTAAATAGTTGGATTGGACTATTTAATTGATATGTGGATTAATTGTTTAGTTGGACTAAATGATTAAAAACATGGAAAATACATTTTTTCATGGACTCGACCCGGTTTGGTGAATTTCGGCTTATGACCTATTTAATTAGGTATTGGCGCCAATATGTATATATTATTAACAAGGAATTTGTTTTCTTGTGTTATTATATGACATGTGCTTAATTATTTATTGGTTAAATAATTAATATATTAGATAATGATCTTTTATTTATCCTAATTTGTTTGGGAAAATATTAGATTTATCTTTTATGGAAAATGATTTATTTGATTGATTATCCATTAATTAAATTAAATCCTTGTGGAATAAGGATCTCTCTTCAATATAAGAAGAGTTCTCCATTGTACCAAAAAAAATCACTATTCACGTCACTATTCACAAGAGAAATTGGCTGAAAAATTCGGCATCTATTCTTAGGGTTCGAGTTGGAAAAATTTTCGGGATTTTTCTGGTAGCATATCGAGGAGGTCCGGCGGCTTGAAACACCATCCACCTGGTGGTGCTTGGAGACACACGTTGGAAGACTTTGGCTTCTCAATTAGGCTCTCAACTTGTTCTTGACGTTCTTCACCATATAAAGGTTGGTGATCTAACCGCCTCGTAGGTTAGATCTATTTATTTATGTATTTGGTTGACTAGATCTAGATCTTGTAGTTTCCGCTGCGTAATCGGGTGGATCTTTGATCCATCCGGAGATATTACATCCTACAGCATGTGCCGGTTCAGCTTCGGAACTTTGCAGATTTCTCGTCTCCGGTTAGATGGCTCTGTTTCATCTCCATGATGGTGCTGCATCATTGTGGTCTAAGCTTCCCGGTGCCATTTCCCCTCTTCTCTGGACATCCCGGTCTAACTTCGGTAGAGGTGGAGGTGTCGGACCTCTAGTCGCCAACGGTGGTTCCTAGTGTCATCTATGGTTTGCTGTCTGCTTATTTAGGAAGAGCGGTTTTTCTTTCGGATCTCTCTGTACCGTGCGGCGGCGGTGTTGAAGCGGTGCTAGGCTTCCGGGGCTTTTGGTTTTCATAGTTTTAGTGTAGGTGTTTCGGGTGAAGGTCTCGGCCCCATATGGCTTCTTCACTCCTATTATCAAACTGTCTCGTGGAGACCTTCGGTCTTGATAGCCATATTTGTTTCTTTGTGGTGTTGTTTGTATTTTTGGAGTTGTGTTGTTGCTTTTGTTTGTTGTGTTGGTGTCTCCTGTAAATATTATATCTTTGTGTCTGTCTATCTGGTCCGGGTAGTGCCCAGCTTTGTTGTCCGGTTTTGTGTTGTAAGTGCGGCATATGGCCGCGTTGTTGTGCGTTAGACTGCGTTTTAGTCTAGCTATGACTAACTTTTGTTGTAATTCTGTTCTCGTTAATATAAGCTTTCGTTTTCTTGGGAAAAAAAATAGTTTGAGGTTGAAAATTTTGCTGTGAGTATAGTCTGGAGTGTATTTTGCATTTTTCCCATATATATATATATATATATATATATATATATATATATATATATATATATATATATATATATATATATATATATATATATATTAGGTAAAAATAAATATAAATTATTCAGAGTATTGGTGCAAAAAAATAAATATAAATTATTCAGAGTATTGGTGCAAATTTGTTTTTAATATAATAGTTTTTTTTAAAACATTTTATAATATAATAGTAATGTGGAGACATGTATTTATAAATTTTTATTTTTATTTTACCCTTCTATTTTTGGTGCTAATTGACTGATCCTAATTTGGGCAGAATGATGATTAGTTTAGTGAATGAGCTATAATCATGAAATATCCGGAAATTACTTTACTGACTGAAAATAATCAGGAAATATTAGAGCACTCGCATCATACACTTTTAACGAATTCTTTATTTTACAGTATTAAATACATGTTTTTTTAAATTTACAGAATCTCTATCCAAGATGAAATGAATCAGATTCTCTATTTTACATAATGCGGTGGATATAAAAGAAAAATTTATAAAATCTGGATGAATGCAGTAGATGTAAAGGAAATTTTACAGAATATGTATTTTACAGTAAAAAATAGAGTATCTAGTGCAACATTATTTTTCCTCTATAAATCTCCAAAATAGAATTTTTAAATAATTTACACTATCCACCGCAAGTGCTCTTAAAAAAATAAATTATATGTTGAATGTTATTTTTATTAAATTTGAATGTTGAAATTTATTAAATATAAATTTCAATGTTGAAATAAATTAAAAACTCAATTTTAGAGATTTCAAACGGAAAAATAAAATTACAGGAGATACTCTATTTTTTTTTATTGTAAAATACAGATTTTGTAAAATTTTCTTTATTTAAAAAAAATTCTTTACATATACCGTAGTTATCCAGATTCTTTAAATTTTTCTTTATATCCACCGTGTTATATAAAAAGACTCTTTCCAAGAAGTAAATTCAAGCCTGTTAGAAAATGGAATTCAATTCCAATACTTATTTTATAAAATCTTTATTAATATTGCTTTTAAAAAGAATTTCTATCAATGTAACATCTTTATTTCAATCTTTATAACATTGAAAATGCGGAAAATCGTTTTCGGACTATAAATCAAAGTAATTTATAGAATCCATATTTATAGATAAAAATAGAGTACCTTCTACAGCTTTTTTTTTAATAGGGGTTACACCCTATACATTATAGCACATCAAAAATCATGTAAAAGGACTTTTTATATTAATTGATGTCAATAGCCTAGGATTTTTATTTTTTTATTTTTTGATAAAAGCCTAGGACTTTAATAATTAACATTTTTACTTAAGATTTTTCCCACGTAATTTTAAAAACAAAAAAAGGAAAAACATAAAGGGAAATTGGTGGCTTATATAGGTTTTTGACCGCGATTTTCTCCATTTTTTTTCACAAATGCGCGCGATCTTAAGGTCCTCAAATCCCCTATAGGGTTCCCCCTTCCCAATTAGGTTTAGTTTGGTTCAAAAAAACACCTAAAACGCGAAGATTTAGAGGCAAAAAAGATCGTTTACACCATTTCTGAACAAAAAAAGACTATATCCCCAAGATTTGTGGTCAAACACCCTTTTTAACCTTAAAAAAATAAATTACATTTCCAAGCCACCTGAGTGTATAGAGTGTAACTGTGAGCGAAGCGGCTCTCCTCCTCTAGCCCTGCGACAATGGATTCCAACGTCCCAAAGGACCAAATGAACTCTCTCCTCGATCAAGGCGTTTTCGGTTCCGCTCAATTGCTCGTAAGTCTCACCTTAGTGTTTTCATTTCACTTCTATTTGTTTCTCACTAATTCAGCTTTCAAAACGATGGTTGTTTTGTTTTCTCTCCTTTCAATTTCATTTTGTTGATGTTAAAGCTGGATTTAATGCATCATATGTGTAATTTGTCTATCGTTTTAGGGTTCTTTTCTTGTCTCATCCTCGTCAGCTAATCTCGAAGCCAATCCCCAGCTCAAAGCTGAAAATTTGGTTAGTACTGTATTTTCTCTCTGTTACTTTTGTTTTTGTTTTTGTTGTTGTTGTTGTTGTTGGATACATTGTGGACTCAAATTCGAGTTGCTCTAGAAGGGGCATTGAACTACAGGGATTTCGCCTTATCGTGTTAGCTTTATTTACTTTTGGAGCAGTTTTCATACCTATTGCACCATCTTAACTGACGAACAGTTTAATTTGAGTCAGATGGTGTTTGGTTTCTATACTCAATCTCGTCAGAAAGATTCGTTCTGTACATTTGGTACTCTCTGGCCAAAATTTGGTTAGCAAAAGTTCTAATATTATGCCTAAATCTGGATCAGAGTCAATGGGCAAAGGAAACATAGAAAATTGGAGGGCAAAATTGGAAATAAATTTAGGTGTGCTAAGACATTTTTCGTGTGGAAAGACATTTAATTGTTTTGTTTTTTTTTTTTTTTTTTTTTGGTTGAGTTTTTTTTCTTCTTGTTGTAATTTTTGAATGCCTTCACTGTAGGTGCTGCTTGGCGACTCTTTCTTTAAGGGGAGAGAGTACCGCAGAGCTATTGTAAGCGAACTGAAGTTTCATTATTTGAATGTAAATTTTTGGTTACTAATATAATATAATTATTTGATATCCTCCTTTTGTTTCTGTTTTAGCACACTTATAAACAAGGGTTGCAGTGCCATAGAATGGTTCCTAAGCATACCACAGGGACTGTTCGTGCTGTGCTCTCTGTCTCCAATCGATCCTCTTCCCCGAGCTCTTTCAGCACCTCTGCGGTTAATGAAAATGAGGTATCCTGAAGTTGAATTGCTTGTGGTACTTTTTCTTGTATAGAGAACTTTTGACATACAGAGATGATGAACTTGTGTTGATAAAGGATTATATTTTGGTGTAAATTTTTCAACAGGTCAAGTTCAGAATCGCTTCATCACATTTTGCTCTAAACGAGAACAAGTTGGCCCTTGTGGAGGTTCATGATCAATTTATTTTTTTAATTGTTATTTCCTCTATAATAATCTTTGAAATTTGTGTAGTAAATGAGCACAACTTTTTGGACGTTACTCATTTTAGCACATTTTGGAATCCAGCCTCGGTGACGTTTTTGCTGTGTGTTATGTATACTTGATCCAATTGTCCTTTCACTTCATTTTGTGTGTGTACATCTTTTGCTGGCATGGATTTTCTTAATACAAGTTTTTGCTGTATTAATGTCTTTCAGATGGAGGGGATCCCAAACAAAGCAAGGACCCTGCAAATGAATCTTATGTTGGGAAAACTTTACAGAAATTCCAGACATACTCGTGCAGCTATTTCTTGTTATAAAGAGTGTTTAAGGTCTTGCTTGTCTTTGTTCTTTATTATATTGTATATCAAATGCTATTTTTTCTCTTAGATAGGACTCAAGATCATACAAACTATATTCTTCAGGAATTGGTTCATGAATATCATGTTTTAACTTGGAGTCCTAAAAGTAGTATTAATACTTTCGAGTGCGACCTTTTGTTTTCTTGTTTTTATGACACAATTTGTTATAAATAATACAAAAAAAGCACTTGATCTGGATGTTGTTTTGCTTAGGATGCCGGTATGAAGAAAATACTTCTGTGTTTGAATTTAAAAAATCTGATGAATATTATGTAAATTCCTTAGTTTGTATTGTTCATACAGCTTGGGAAAAGACTTCGTCCATCATTTCTAGCCTAAACAACTAAGTTCAGGATATGATGCTTATTTAGATGTTTAGTCATAGGCATACATGCAAGTACCACTTATAGGACACTATTGAGATTTCCTTTTTAGGGCATTTCGTAACAAGAGCCAGCAAAATATTTTTTTATGGAAATACCACTCAAGAGTCACAGGAAGTATTATAGTAATAAGGGGCATCAGAAATGCTTACATTGTTATGAAGATTAGGGATTACCACACCTCTACTGGAATATAAAGGCCATGGAATTGGCCTATACTTACATTCTGATTCAAGCCATTTGGTGCGCCTATATTTTGGGAAGGAGGCTGGGGAGGTATCTTTCACATGTTAAATTGATTAACAGAGAAAATGTGCAGGGATCCTTGTTTGTTTGTTTGTGATATTGAGAAATATTTGGTGATTTTTATGAGCCATAACTATGCATCGTTATCACTAGCCTTGTTGTTATCATCTACAGGCAATGCCCTTATACCATTGAGGCCATTACAGGCTTGGCTGAGTTGGGTGTTAAAGCAAAGGATATCATTTCGTTGTTACCGCAGGTGTGTTCTACTATTCACAGTTAGGTGCAATAAAAATTAGGGCAGAAGATCATCGGACTATAGAAAACATTTAAGTACTTGTTCGATACCAGTTATAGTGCAATGAGGGCATTAAGATGGATGGAGCCAGAAAGATAGACTTCTAATGTTCGTATAATCCGTGGAAGCCCTAGACAGTATTATGGGTACAAAATGCAAAGACTTAAGGCACCATCAACCTAAGAACATATTTATAAGCTTAAAGGGCTCCAACCCTGATTATGCTATGTCCTTTTCTTTTTGCAGACACCGATAAGAAGTGGGAGAGTTCCATTTGATCATCTTGATTCACGATGGTTGCAGGTATGGCTTTTAGATTTGATCAAATCAGTGTGTAAGTAGTAAAGTATAAAGTGCAGTTTGATTCAGTATTTCTTTTTGGATCAGTGTCTTATAGTACTTGGCCAAGAAACTTCTTTTATTTTCTAATGGTTTGTCCTTTGTGATATGTTCTGATTACTTTAGGGCCTCAAGCCTTTATCACCATGCTCGTGTACACGTTGAACTTTCATATGGTATTCTAGCTCAAATCAGCATGCAAAAGGTGTATAAGAGCTACTCTATAAAATTTCAGACCTAACTGCAGTAAAAGTATCATTTCAGTACATAATATTGGACATCAAATCAGGAGTCAGAAAGTGGATGCCTTAGTGGGAAATAGGCAGATTTTCTAACTTACTTGAACTTTTGCCTATTTTGGTGTAATTCTTGTGGCGTTCTTGTTTGTAATTCTCGCATTGAACTGCTTAAAAAAATTTACATGGTTTTCTCATGCTTTTTGCATTAATTTGGAACGCCAACATCTAGTTTTGAAGTTTGACTAGCTTTTAATATGTTGCTGCATTATATCAATTTTTTTGAAGCAAGGACTTGTGTGTTTCTGTGGAGTGTAACTGTGTATTTTTTAATTTATGTTATATGAAAATTTGTGTGTAACTGCTGAATCACTATTTTCTTGGCAGTACTATGCTGAAGCTCAATGTTGCATTGCCTCTAATGATTACAAAGGTATATTGTTTACATGCCCTAACCTAGATAGTATTCTGATTCTATTTTTTTTTTTCCTTTGCTACAATCACTGTGGCACCAACTGTTTCAAGAAAAAGGTGTTTACAGTTATATGACCCGATGTCCATGACGTTCTGTTGGTTGGTGATTGCTTTTTTGTGCACTTGACAGCTTTTCATCATTAGTGTTATGATATAAATGTATAAATTACACTTCTCGTCAACAGCTTAATCTTTTGAGAGAGATGATAATTCAACATTGTATCATTGCATAAAGTAGTTCAAACCTCGCTGCCCTTATATTGTGGGGAAAAAAACTATTAGGAGATTGTGATATGAAATTATTTACGATTGAACTACTTGTGCTAATGAATCGGAAGAAAACAAGTTGCCTGGAGACCCAAGACAATGTTTGCAATTCCCTAATTTGTTGATAATCTTTCAGCTCATTGTGATTGCTCTATTCCTTCGGGGCTTGATATAGCTGTATACTTTTGTGTGACAGGTGGTCTTGAACTCTATTCTGAACTTCTGCAAAGATTCCCTAACAATGTACACATTTTGCTTGAAATGGCTAAGGTAAAGTACATATTATATTAATTCCAACTGGAGTCACAGACATGGCTACCATCTTTAAGATGTTTACGCCAATTTGTTTGTAACACACACGTCAAAATTAAGCTTAATAATCATGCAATACGAGAGCATAAGAGCAAAGCCTCTCGTCATTCCCGAGTACCAAATCGAGCATTCCCACAGCCGGCTGTTTGCCGTGACAATACCATATTGTATCAGCGTATAATGTTGCCTCTTTTCTTTCATTTGTGCGGTACATGATGCTGGTAAATGTGTTATATTTATATGGCTAATAACATGTCTGGTAAAATATACCAAGATTTACTTTTGGTTTTGTACTTTTTCTTACCTTTGATGCTTATATTGTATTTTCATTATGAAGGTTGAAGCTATCATTGGGAAAAAGGATGAAGCCATGATGAATTTCGAAAAGGTAATACGTGGTTCTTCTGGTTCCAAAAAAGGAGTTGTTATTTAGGATATAGAAAATTCACTACTTTTCGCTGTTTCGTAGGTTCGATCCATTGATCCATATTCGATCACATATATGGATGAGTATGCACTGCTTTTGAAGGCGGGTTCCGATTCTACAAAGCTGAACAAACTGATCGCTGATTTGGTGCATATGGATACATCAAGGCCTGAAGTTCTTGTTGCATTGTCTGTCTTTTGGGAAAGGAAAGATAATAAAGCAGCTATTGGTTATGCTGATAAGGTTAAGTTCTTAAACTTAAGTTGGCCATATAATTTTTTACATCAATGTTTGCTCAACAGTGACATTCCACTTTTGTGACATTCCACTTTTGTTGCAGAGTGTTCGCCTTGATGAGCGACATGTACTTGGTTATATAATGAAGGTAGTTAAAACTACTTCGAAATAGATTTGTAAACATCATGAGAGGCATCCTCTTGAGATAGTTATTCTGCTATCATACTTGATATTTATTTATTGCTCAATAGAAATAAATGACAAGTCAGATAAATTCTCATATGTTTAGGGAAACTTACTCTTGTCATTAAATCGGCCAGAAGCAGCTGTGGTTGCCTTCAGGGGAGCTCAAGAACTAAGACCCGATCTTCGTTCCTACCAAGGTCCATTTTGAATTGCAAGTACATCAGAAAGTAGTGAATAACATGTATTTGTGCTTTTTTGCACTTTGAGTGAACATATGCTACTGTTGCGTTGTTCTGTATTATTTGTGAGTTGATGCGTCAAGTTAGAATGGAAGTAGTAAACACGAGCCTTGAAATTTGAAGTTAATTTCAGGATTAGTGCGCTCTTACTTGACACTATCGAAGATTAAAGAAGCTATGCATGCTGCAAGGGAGGCAATGAAAGCCATGCCTCAGTCCGCAAAGGCTTTAAAGTTAGTGGGCGATGTTCACGCCTGTAGTACCACCGGAAGGGAAAACGTACGTGCATTTGTGATTTTGCTGTCAAGAGAGTTTATTAGCTTAGGTAACTAATTTTTTCTTTTTATTGCTTGACCAGGCAAAGAAATATTATGAATCAGCTCTTAGGCATGAACCTGGTTACCTAGCAGCTGCCTTAGCTTTAGCTGAGCTGCATGTTCTTGAAGGTCGAAATGGTGATGCTGTATCTCTCCTTGAGAGATATCTTAAAGATTGGGCAGATGACTCTCTGCATGTGAAGCTAGCTCAAGTTTTTGCTGCCACAAATATGCTGCAAGATGCTCTGTTGCATTATCAGGCAGCTTTGCGGTTAGTCACTTTTTCATCTTTGTTCCCCATGTTTAGTGATTAGAACTTGAAAAGTAAATGGAATTTAGACACTTATGCTGCGTTTCAAAGAAAATTATTCCATGGTTTTTCAATTTTGCACTGCAATGATTACCCCTGCAATCCATATAGACCTCATTTGCGGATAAAGGTCACTCGAGGACTGTTTTCACCATTCACAAGGCTCGAACTAAGATTCCTTGCTTAAGGGGGCACTTAGCTCCTCACCACTAGCCTCAACAAGCGTTGGTGCTTGTTTTTACATTCGGAAATTCTAGTGCCACAACAAACTGTCACAACACACTTTTGAACCATTGATCATGGTGGCCCCCATATCAATCAATAGGTACTACACCATGATCAATAGTGTAAAACTGTGTTAGTGTCACTTGTTATGACTATTTTGTTGTGGCAGTAGCACTACTCTTTTACATTTGTACTTAACCTCGTGAGCATGTGAAGTAACAGATGAAACATCGCACACAGACACACTCTCTCTCTGTGTCTTCATCTTTTTGGGTCCATTTCAGGATAAATCACGATAATGAAGCTGCAAAAAAAGGTTTAGAGCGCCTGGAGAAACAAATGAAGGTTTGTCTATGTTCAACCCCCCCCCCCCCCCCCCCCCCAAAAAAAAAAACACACACCGATGCTGACTCATATGCTTCGAAGATCTTCTCTCATATGATCTATTGCAATTCTCAAGCTTTTCATACAAATGCTATTTTTCTATGCATGATGTAGTTTGAAAAAAAAAAAAAAAAAAAACTAATTTGATGCAGGGAGTGGATCCTGATGCACCTGAAGAAGACGATGAAAACGAGGTTGAGGATGTTGACGTGGAGCAAGACGAGGCTGGACTATTATGAAGGATATATCATATCAGTTTATCTGCCTACTATGATGCTTCCTCAACAACATGCATTCCCAAGAAGGCAAGTTAACATGCATTTTCAGGGTGCCATTCTCTGGAAATCCTTGTATGAAGAGTCTCTATTCCACCACTTCACTTCGTTGCATGAGTGACGTGTTTTTGTCTTTTTGTCTAACCAAAATATTAGGTGATAGTGGTGAATGTAGGCAATTGTCTCCAATTAGTTTGGGGAGTGGGGGGGGGGGGGGGGGGGGGGGGGGGGGTGTGTTGATGGAATTTGCTTATATTGTATACATATTACAATGTAATTGGTCTGCTGGTGTATTGAGTCGTCTCTGTCATGGGCTTGAAGTCCTCTATTTACGGGGTTCGGACCTCCACACATATTTGCTTTGTTAAACCTATGCCATGTTGCATTAGTTTGGTCTTTGAAACAAGAGTAATGATGCGGGCATACCGTTGTGTCACAACGGGTGACACCATCAAATCTCCGACCGTTGATCATGATGAAAGTATATCATAAACAATGGGTCCTATATCATGATCAAAGATAGGAATTTGGTTGTCACTCATGGCACAATGGTTGTGCCTCTAAATAATGGCAATGTGTTGATGTAGAAAATCCAAATTATTAGATAGAGTAATGATACATATACAACCGATTAGTCACAATGAGTGACACAACTTGCATATGCACTTCTTGATTATGATGGGTCTATATCATAATCAATGGGTCTTACATGATAATCGAAGGGGCAAATGCACATTGCGTCACTCGTGTCTGAACTGTTGTCTTGTATCATTACTTTATTACATATCCATTGACTGAGATTACTTGTATTCACCAACATTGCACTCCATTCATCTATAACCATTTGATCAAAAGGTGGACTCATCGATAAATACATGTCCCACAATTTATAACCATTGATCAAATGACAAATGATGGTCCATCGATAAAAATGGGCCCCATAATGACCAATGATGAAAAACGTATAGAGCGAGTGATACATGAAATGCAGTTTAGAAGTGAATATATGACTTCCCTAATTCATTTGACTAGAGTCTTTCGTTTTGTTTTGCTGTGTTTTCAATAGCTTTATTTTGTTTAATTATTTTATTATTAATAATAGATAATATTGTTAAAATAATGTTTCTTTTAGGGTAAAATTACGTTTCTATCTTTTCTTATTTTTAATAGAAATAAATCTACCGTTTTAAAAAAAAAAGACGATTTCATTTTCTAATATTGATCATCCATAAGAGTTATGGTACAACAATCCGATTCATGGGTTGTATCAACTGAAGGGTTCTTATGAATTATTATACTCTCTCATGAGAAAAAAATATGGTGCAACAATAATTTTAAAGGTATATCAAGTGAAGGAGTGTGATCAATTCTCACACTCTCACACATACTAGATGTATAGGTGTGACATGGATAATCACATCCTTACGTTTGGCATACCTCTAATTAAAATAACTTATATACCTCTAATTATAAATCAACTCTTAAATGATAAGAAATAAAGTAGCGTCTTTACTGGCACCAATTGGTTTTAGTACAACGGTAAGCGATTGATTTTAACATGGTATCGGAGCCAGAGGTCACGGGATCAAACCCTGATTAGAACATTATTTAAAGTGTTGATTGCCCACACTTGAGGGGGTGTTGGGAAGCCCACACTCTTGAATGAAAAATAGTAGACGTCTTGAGGGGGGGGGGGGGGTGTTGGGACATATTGCCCACACTCTTAAATGATAAGAAATAAAGTAGCGTCTTTAGTGGCACCAGTTGGTTTTAGTACAACGGTAAGCTGATTGATTATAACAGCACCGTAATTCTTCTCCTCTCTCACACACACTAGTGGCGTGTCGATCACAACCTTTTACTTGATACAACCCATGAAATCATCACCTCTTTGATCGCCATATTACATGAACTAATTAAGTAATTATATATATTTTTTTTTTGAAGGGAAGTAATTATATTTGACTGTCTAGAAATGCTACCCTCACAACAAAATGCCACAACTAGCATAATAAATCTTCTCAAAACAATGTGCGTAGCAAAAGCCACTACGATTATTTGATATGGTTTGTTATGTCTCGTGTTGTTTGCTATGTTTTGCGACACTCCTGAATACCCTGTTACGCTTCACGATACTTCTCATGAGTTATGACATTTTGTTGTGTCTGTACGTAGCAAGACTCGATATTAACATCCACCCTCATATCAGGGCAAGAAACGGAGATGCAACACAAGATACGAAACCCAACAGGCCCACACATCCACATGGTGACGGACACACAATTTTAGGTAAGATGTGACGATAACATGGCGAACGAAAATTTTACGCGAGGGCAACTGCCCCTTTGGTTATATATGTGTATGCATCTATACCATTATCTTTGCCCTATATTAGACTTCCATGATGATCATCATAGCTAATAAGAAGCACAAGCAACTAGATTTTAAGGACTCATATTTAGGTTATATAAATAAAAAAAAAAAGGTCTCCAGTCTTCTTGCATTAATGCAAATTCTTTACATTAATTTGCATTCAAAATCAAAATCCAAAAAAAAAAAAAAAAAAAAAGGGCCGTTGCGATGCTTTGTTATGTCTTGCATGCAATGATTTGCCTTTTTTTTTTCTGCGTCATCCCTGTGAAATTTTTTTTGATTTTTTTTTGATTTATCATCCCTGTGATTTTGTACTACATTTTTCAATATTTATTACGGCACTCTTATGACATTTAGTTGCTCGTTTATTTTTTTTGTCTTCAAATTAAACCCATAAAGCACCAGCCCTTTTAAGCAAGGGCTTCAAGGACCTCTTAAGATGAAGGCTCATTACTTCATTTTCTCCACCTATAAACTCGCCGCCGATGAAGACAGCTGGCACCGTCGGGTTGCAACCAAGCGCCGAAAGCGTCTGCTCGATTTCTCGGCCTCTCGGGATCTCATCAAGCTCGTAAACAGAAAGGTTTACACCAAAATCACAAATGAGAGATTTGATGCTAAGGCACATACAGCATGAGCTTTTGCTAAAGATCACCACTGGCTTTTCAGACACCATTTTGTTTACCTTATCCATTGCTAATAACAGATAATGCAACTATATATATTTAAATCTGGTGACTATATTTGGATGGTCAGATAAACTCGATTAAGACGATTAACTGAATCGAACCCGGTTCGACCGAAACTTTTTGATGGAAGTTTAACTGGAAAATTATGTGATGAGAGCTGTAGGGATTGTTATGATTTAGTTGTGAGGAATGTTGAGGCTCAAGGCACATTTATATAGATATGTGGGGATGGGGTAGGGTAGATGGGGTGGGGGTAAGGTGAGGTGGGGTGGGGTAAGGGTAGGGGTAGGGGAGGTGATCAATATAAGATAAATGCTGATATCAAATGACACCTATACATTTGAGGTCTTTATTATTAGGGTAATGATATCATATGACACTTATGTTCCATGTCATGGCAGACAAAGATAGAGGGAAGTCTTTCCACTACATCTGTCCATATGCAGATTCTACAAAGATGTAAACATCTATTTTCAAGAGATGACAGTGACGTCCTTATTCCGGATATCAAGTTTTTATCCGGGAAAAAAAAATGTCCGATACTCATACAATTAACAGTAGCCAACTATATACGTCAGTCTGACTTCATTAAAATCGGAGTTTCAAACGGAATACGAAAGGATAGACTCGGGAAACCAAAACGACGTAAAGTCGAAAGAGCAACTACATAGAAAACCGATTCGAATTACAACATCCAAAGGGTTAAATACATACTTAAATTAAGCCAGAACATAGTAACAAGAGAGAACTATAAAATATTTGGTTACAACGTTTTACGATTCAAATAGAAATAAAACAAAGCAACATAGAATTTCTTCATGTTCACGTCTCAGCATCATCATAAGCTTCATCATCAATCTGCTAATCTTCTCGAGGAAGGAAGACATTTTGTAAACATGGGTAAGTAAGAGAGTACTTAGTAAAGGGTAGAAACACTAAATCTAAACAAACAACAATTTCGGATAACATTACAATTACTACCAAGTATGTATGAAGAACACACTACCCTCTACTAGCTCAACTAGCAATACTCAACCATCAAAGAGATTTGACACATGGTCTATGGCCACTTTGGAGAGTGATAATGCACCACGACATATCTTCAACTCCTCATATAGCACGGGTTTGCTCTGAGTGGACTACTACTCCAAGTTGCGAAATAGAAACGTGTCTCATCAAAGACAACGGCATTTTCTCTTTTAGTCTCGTCACTTGAGTGTTTGCGCAGTTAACTAACAATCTATATTCATTCATGTAAAGGCTCTCCTAAGAACCATTATAACTCTAAGCCGTTCTACAATAAGATACCTAGCACGCTACACAGAGGACGTTGACTACTGAGCACAACATCTTTCAAAGTCATATGAATGTCTACCGGTGCTCATGTGTTTTTTCCTGCAGAAGATCTCAACACGATGTTGAGTCAAGGTCACTAGAAACCGAACACTTTACTTTACCACATAACAATCAAGGCTACAAACTACTACACAATTATCAAGTGGAAAACACTCAACTTTCATGAAAACAAAGCCAGGCGCACGCCTGAGCCACCAAAATCCATAATGCACAACATCCTGACTCCAGGCACATGCCTTGGTAGCACAAACACACGCCTGGCTTGTCAAGCGCTCGCCTCAACTCACCAAGCACCCGCTTGGTTCAGCAGATGTGATTTGATAAGTATAGCTTGAGTTGGTATAATGTGATTTTGTCTGCATCACTGTTGTTTGAGAGTTATTCACACACACGTAAGTTCTACCACGAGACAGTGCTTAATGGATTACTGATGGATATATATGTGTTGACTCTAACATATTTAGATTTCTTGAATGAGTCCGTTCTTAAATAGTTTGTAATTGTTAGGGGGTTTGTTTGATTTGGTTTTTGCTCGGGACGATCAAAAGCTAAGTGATGGGTAGTTAATGATGGTCAATTTGGTATCATATTTTTGTTAGAAGTAGTGCCCGAAAGATAATTTATGTAATTTTTTTCAAAATTAATAAATGACATATTTATTCTCATCTTATTATTTGCTTTGTGCTTATAAGTAATGCACTACTGAAAATCCCAAGTCGTATCATATGTAGCCATATAACTTAGTGTGTGTCACACATGAGGATTAAGTTTATGGTGATACACTTGAACTGTTAGTCCGTGGTGAACTTAATCAAAGTATGGGGTCTATTGATTAAACCACCATTAATGCGCCCAGAACACTTTATGGTGTGACCGTTTTATCCGGACCGTCGACATTGGTCGTCTAAGTGGGGCATTTATATATGATGTAGTCATATAGGACTGGACCGATTTAATCTGTATTTCTCATATAATTCCGTGATTGAGAAATCTTATTAAATCACAAGATGATCATATATGGATTGACTATCCTGAAGTGATTACAAACTCCTACTTGTTTCAGGATAGGGTTTGATGTGTTCATTAAGAATCGCTAAGAGGCGCGGTCCGAATCACTTTCACGTTGGCACTATTCTGGGATGAGTGAGAAGTGTGTGTCTCACAGATATGGAATCCATTCTTTCCTGCGGGAAGTAGAAAGACAATCCCCTTGTTTGTTGATCCTAGAAACTAACCGATCCGCGGAGTTCGTATTCGTTATGAACTAATTGATCACTAGTGGGTTAATGGTAAATAATGATAAGATGTATTAAAGAAGGTTTACGGAAATAATCCTGCTTTATTACGGATAGTCTATGGAGGGTTAGTTTATATGTAATGATTATATCAATGGACACTTATCGACTCGACTCGGCGTTTTGAGAATAAGTTATATCTATAATCGATAGAGTTCATTTTCGGATTTATGGTGGCGTAATTCCGGAATTAATAAGTTGATTAGAAATATTCTGTTCGATGAATATTTTATTCAATTTATTGTAGCTACTGGTTATAGGTCCATGGTCCCCGGGTTGGCTCCTAACACGCGAGTGTTTTCTCGTTTTATGGAACCTCGAGAATAAATTAAATAGTTGGTCTATTTAATGAATATACAATATTATTTATTTGGTAAATAATATGTAAAATAGAAAAGACATTTTCTATTAAAATGATATTAAAAGTGGCGCCCCATGTGATAAATAATTAGGAAAAGAAATTTTTCTAGATTATGTAACATGTGTAATTAATTAATTATCTATTTGTTGGATAATTAATGGAAAAATAAGAGAATGATTTTTTAGGAATTATCTATTATTTTATGGCAAATATCTTTTCCTTATGGGAATAGGTAATTGTGGTGTGAAAAATGATAACTCTCTATTTACTAGTTATTTTCCAGTATAAAGAGAGCTCCTTCCAACACAATAATTACCAATATTGGCGCCACACTTAGAATAAAGGAGAGAAAAATTAGTTTCTCGTTCTAGTCATTAAGAGAAGAAAATGTTTTTCTTGGAGCATATTCGAGGATGTTCTACGGCGAGGATTGACGTCCACCAGTCGTCGCTAGGAGATACAATTCGGAAGACTGCGGCTTCTCCTTTGGTCAATTGCTTCTCTCTCCGGTTTGGGTAAATCTACTAACCTTCTTGTAGTTATTAATTATTTATGCGAATCGAATCGTGGTAAAATCGCATGCGAATTTATTCTTAGCTTCCGCTGTGCTAGATCGAGTGTCTCGATCGGTGCTGTGAATCAGATCTGACGATCCAATTATGGATCGGATCCGGATTCGAGTTTCTGTATATCCAGCAATTTTACCACCAGCTTACCCCGGATTTGTGTTCTCAAGGGTGATAATATGTATAAAATCATGGGTTAATTAGATAAATGTGATTAAGTCACGTCGGGTGACTAATTTGGTATTATGTGTAGTTAGTTAGGACGTGGTGCCAATAGAAGCCGGACGTTAGTTAGGACGTAGTTTGGATCGAGTTTTGGGAACGTGCTAGTCATCGTCGAGAGCTGCCTAAAGAGGTTCTCGGTCTTGAGCCGACACTCTCTCAAACTTAATGCATATGATGTTAATACAACCTAAGATAGGTTGACTGCACATAGACGTTTGATGTCCTTGCAAATGGAAGTAGACAAGGTTAGAAGACTGCACCCGTAGCTTAATTACACATATAATACGGATCAAAATCAAATATAATTATGGATGAAGAGGAGATTAGTTGTGAATAGTTTGGTTTATTTGCATCTCTTTTATTTACTTTACATTTATGTTGGTCATAGATCACCCTTCCGGTTGACCTATAAATTGTGCTTGTGTTTAACAAAATTAAATAATAGTCTATGTGGGATCGACCTTGACTCGCCTTGCTATACTCGACTGACCTAGCCATCTTGCTAGTATCAGCGACCTACACGCGATCAGTAGGTTGCAGATTCTACTTTCTTTCTTTTCTCTCTCTCAGACCAAGTTCGAACAAATAGTTCCCTTACGGTTTTTAATTCCTGAGGGGAAATGACACTTTTGGTCCCTCATCTTTGCAGATATTCTCTGAACCAGTCTCTATTTTTCATTGTTACGGTAAACACTCAGCTCCTATATATGTATGTGTTTTTTTATACGATAAACACTCTTATGTATGTGTTTTTGTTAACTTATAGGACAACCAACCACGTGTTTTTCGTAACAAAAACCATAATATGAGTGTTTATCGTGACAATGAAATATACATAAGACTATTTATTGTAACAATAAAACATATAGATGTTTATATCGTAACTAAAGACATACGTAAGAGTGTTTACGTAACGATTAAACATGTAGAATCAAAAAAGATATAAGAGATCTTTGTTGATGTCCGTGAAGTCGACGCACATTCTCCACTTGCCGTTGTGCTTCTTTACCATAACCACATTTGCCAACCAAGTAGGGTAGGCAAGCTCCTATGATTCCCGCTTGTAGAAGCTTTCCGACCTCTACTTTCACCGCCGCCTCCTTTTCGTTGAGAAGCGGCGCGCTCGCCGTTGTATCGGCTTGAAAGTAGGGTCGACGTTAAGATGGTGCGTGGCGACGTACGGTTCGACTCCTCGCATGTCGGTAACCACCCAAGCAAAGGCACTCAAATTCTCTTTGAGTAATCAGTATCAATTTTTCCCTTTCAATAGGGACTCGCGTCGAGCCCCCTATCTTTATCTTTTGCTCGGGATATTCATCATTGATGACCACCTCGATCAACTCATCTTCTGCCGTAAAATCTGGCTCATCTCTGACTTGCAATGTTTCACACTCTACTTTGACTAGTTCAGGATCAACAACGACCCTGATCATGTCGATGTTCTCCATGTTATATGGCTGTTCGATTCGAATCCTCTTATTCCCTGTTCTCATCTCACGTATGTATGTCGGGACAACGGCGGGTTCGCCGATCGACGTTCCGATCCCGTCCCCAACATAAAACTTTGCCCGCTGATGCGGAATGGAAGCTACCATCTGAAACTGCTTTAAAGCGGGTGTTCCAATTATCATGTTATAATTGGACTCGAAGATCGACAACTAAAAACATCACCTTTTCCGTGCGAAAGGGTGCATAATCTCCCATCTCGTACATCGAGGTCGATGGCCCTTGACCGTATCTTATGATTGGTGAAACCCTCGAGGGTGCCATTATGCGGTCTCAAATTAGAGTCGCCGAAACCCAACTCTTTGAAAGCTTGTAATATAGGATATCGCGGCAAGCTCCTGTATCAACCATCACTCTATTGACACAGGCCCGATTGACGACCACCGAGATGCAAAGGCACATATCCTCTCGTATTGGTTGAAGTCACTAGCTCACTTCGAGTAAAGGCAAGGGTCGTTCACTCCCTCGCAAAACTACACAGGCTTCTCCACATGTTTGTTGATGGAGCCGATGCGATTCTTAATCCGATTGTTAGTGGGAGTGAGGCTCGGTTATCATTCTAATGTTCCTATCGAACCGACGAGCTTGCTTCGATTCCTCCTATCCGGACCACCGGTATCAAGTTTGAGGTGATCATGGTGTCCGGCGAGCGAGCAACTTCTCTATTGCTCGTTTGAATTGGATACATTCATCGGTAGTGTGACCCCTATCCCCGTGATAGCCACAAAATTTGGATGCATCGCGGCGCGTGTCGAGAACCATTGGGTATGGTTCGGTATTTCGTCTCGATTTCATTCAACACTTGGGAATAGGAAATTACGAGCGGCGTGAAATGCTCTTCCTTAAATCTTTCGTGTTTCTTGATTTCCCTATCCGCCCCTCTCGCGGGTGTCTTTGGCGGGCTACGCTCGGCCCTCCGTTTGCCTTTGTTGACCGAAGACGCTCCTTCGTTTCCCGCAGGTTGCAATGTACTTCCTAGTCGAGCTCAACATCTCTTGTAGGTTCGCTGGTGGTGACAAAGCGAAATAAGACTTCAAGTATCCCGGCTTCAACCCTGTTTCAAAACTACTCATGACAACGTTATCTCTATACCCCCGGTTAGCTCATACACTTTGTAAAACCGCTCATAATAGCTGCGCGCAGTACCTCACTGCCGCCTTGTCGGACCTCGTAGCCGAGTCGATATGCGTCTTTTAGGTCCTCCCACCGACTTGAATTCGCTATAAACTTGTTGATCGGGTCATCCCATGATAAAATACAGGATGTGAGGTTGCATGACTACTTTCCTCTATTTCGATCGCCGTGGTCGAACCGTTTTTGGAGGAATGAATGTAAGGCCGAAGAGAGGGGAAACTGGGATTGACCGAGCGAGGATCCTTACGCAATGAGTAGTGCATGCTTCGCATTTCTTCAACATATTCCATGTGCGCTTGCAAAGCTATCTTATGTATGTGTTTTTGTTAACTTATAGGACAACCAACCACGTGTTTTTCGTAACAAAAACCATAATATGAGTGTTTATCGTGACAATGAAATATACATAAGACTATTTATTGTAACAATAAAACATATAGATGTTTATATCGTAACTAAAGCACATACGTAAGAGTGTTTACCGTAACAATTAAACATGTAGAATCAAAAAAGATATAAGAGACAAAAAATATCACTCATTCGTTCGTGATACGATACAACGGTTATATCCGTATAATATCTACTTAGAATATCTACATGCAATGGATATTGATCTTGTCGACGTTGGCCAATGTTCACGTGGAAAGATGAAATTGAAGTGGGGGGTGGATTTGGAAGTGCCATCTATCTTGTAATTGGTTCCAAATATACTCTTAGCATGACTTCATAACTAAATCGAAAGCGATTGATGACTCAGCCACACACTAAAAGTTGCACGATAACGAATCTCTGCATATATAAGCAAATGGAAAACGTTTTCCCTTTATGAGTAATGATACAAGTATAGCCGTTGTGTCACAATTAATGATATAACGGTTATCTGTATCGTTATTCATGATTAGTTTACATAACATGTAAACTCAACATGATCATCGGTGTACAGATAAACCGTGTTATAACACAACGGTTGTACCTGTATCATTTTTACGGTACGCATGGTGATGAAATTGCCTCTGACGTCGTCCACCCACTATTATGTCATCCCTTTATATATTATTAATTAATATTTTTTTTTGAAACAAATTACTGAGATGAAATTTAAAGATATTCTGATGACAAATAATACGTATATATGGGGCCAAGTTTTGATAATGAAGTACATGTTGTAACGCCTCACAATTTAGTACTAGCAACGTTATTTGACCATAATAGATAAGATAACCAAGTTAATTTATCGTTTTTTTTTTTAACCTAAATTTTTTTGACAAAATTATCAACTATATTATGTCTGAATGTCATAATAATGTTTTTTGTTTTTTTTTCAATGTGAGATATTACAGTATTTCTTTAAAAAACCGGTGTTCCTATAAGGACCCTACTAGCTAGAGGATTCTAGAGGTAGTAGCACATCACCGTCTTCAACGATGTAACACTTAATTAGTTCCATCTGATAGTCACCTATGATACCAAACGTAACGCCTTAAGGATTCTAGATGTGGAATCAATGCCTTAGTTCCTTATAGTAATCGTATTTAGTACCACATCAAACGTTCTAAAGGAAACACCACTACTGCCTCCAATGGCGTGACACTCAATTTCGCATGATAGTCATATCTGATACTCCATTAAAGCCCCAAAGGGATTTTAGAGAGGGCATCACCGCCTCCAACGGTGTGACACATAGTTTCGTATAATAGTCATATATATCTAATACCTTAGGCAACGCCCCATAAAGGATTTTAGAGGTGACATCACTGTCTCCAATGGTATGACACTTCTATCCCCAAGTAACACCCTATAACATAGGTCTAACGGGTCGTTACATTCGTAATTGAGGACTCTTCAAATTTTATTGGGGGAAGGGGCTAGAAGGACAAAAAAAATGATAAATGGGTCCAGAGGGACAAATTTCAAAATCAGAGATTAGTAAGGACAAATTGCTAATATAGTGACAAAAATGCCCTTTTATAATTTTAATAGTAACAGCCAAGGAAGAAGTAGTAACAACCCATAAAATATCGTAACATCTAATGAAAAATAGTAACAGCCTAAAAACAGGTAGTACAACCTCGAAAAAAATCGTAACACCCAATGAAAAAAAGTAATGACCTAAAAACAAGTAGTAACGGTCTTAAAACAAGTAATAACAGCCCGTAAAATCTAGTAACAGCCAATAAACAAGTCGTAACAAGTCCGTAAAATGTCGTAACATCCTAAAAACAAGTAGTAACAGCCCGTAAAATTAATAGTAACAACCCATAAAATATAGTAACGGCCTATAAACAAGTAGTAACAGCCCGTAAAATTAATAAAGTACATCAAAAATTGTAGTAACGTTACAAAATTAATAGTAACAACCGTAAACCCTAAAATTTTTCAAAAAAAAAAAAAAAAAAAAGAACAGCCTGCTTCTCTTCTCCAAAAACAGCCTGAGCTCGAATCCCTTGAACGATTCTTGAATCATCTCCTTGAATCAACAAATAATTGAACATAAATGGAATCAACAAATAAGAATAGAGATGAACACCGGCGGCAGCAGCAGAAAAAAGGATTCCGACCACCACCAATCGATTCTGGCCCCATGACGATTCTGGGGCAAAGCTTCCATGGCCCCAATCACCACGCCGCCGCCGCACTCTCTCTCTACCGCCCCAGGCCTCTACTCTCTCCGGTCTCCTCCTGTTTCTCCTAATCGTCCGGCAAGACTCCCGGTCGCTCAAAATTGCGTATCTGTTCTTACCAAAAAGCAGATTAGTCACGAGGTCAAGAGAAGGGGACAGGGAGGCATAAAATCTGCAAACGATTTGCAGAGAAACAGTGGGGTAATTTAGTGCCGCATCCGGTATTGATTGCAATCGGATTTTTAAGAGGGATGTTTCATAGGTTTAGAGAAGAGAAGAAGAGAGAATGAGGCTGTCGTTTCTTTTGCAAAGGAGCCCAGCCGAATTAGGGAAAGAGATAAGAATTAGAAAAAGGGTATATTAGTAAGTTTATGTATGTTTTGTCCTGATTAATTAGCAATGTCCTTGGCTCCTTGCATCTTGATTTCTGTATTAATTTGTCCTTCCCGACAAAAACCTAAATTTTATTTTTCAAGTGGTATATATTTGATTAGTATGAGCAAATTAAAATAGCATGTGTTATTAATGTGGTTAAAGAATTAGATCTTCATTCTTTCTTTTTGTGCGCCTTTACATTTTGTTTGTGACGAATAATAAGGTGCGAATCTTGTTATGGAAAAAGAAAAGGTCCCAGATGGATAAATGCAATATCACTCTCCAACTCAAAAGATTCTTCCCAATCGAAAATTAATAAATAAAGAGAAAGTTCCTTTGGCAGCAAAATGGACCAAAAACAGATAAATTATATGTTAATTAGCTTCTAATTCAGGCTCATAGTCAGGGCACTCCCTGAGTGTTCAGAGCTCCTACATCAATTTAAAGACATGTTACGTGTTTAGACTAATAAAAAAACTAAAGCCCTAAGCCGTGCCTTGTTGGCTTATGTATAGGGACGGGTCTGCTCACGGCACTTGCATCAGATAGATTTTGCAAAAGTTTTTAATCGTCAATATATTTTACATTCCTTTCCAAAAAAAAAAAAAAAAAAAATTACATATTCAAAGATAATAGGTAGTTTCTTCAACAAAAGAAGAAGAAGATAATAGGTAGAAAATAAAAGTTAAATATTGAAAATGTAATTTTTGAATCTTTTACATATAAAAATGTAAATAATAATAGTGAATCAATCACTCAATTTTTATCTTTATGTACGGTAAATTTAACTTTACTTCCATAAGTCATTTACGTATTCTTGCTCCCTAAGTCAAGATTATGGCTCCGTGATTATCTCTGATCATGGCACTGAGCTCTGAGTTGTCCTGTCCCGTACGTGTTTCCTACATTAACTCCCATGCATGATGGGGTTCTATATAAAAGAGTCAGCTCCCTCAAAAATCATAACTTGATTTCAGACACCTAGGTATGTACGGAGACAGTCAATTAATTAACTCGGCCCATCAAATTAGTAGTTGGGTTATCATTTCGAAACTCAATTACCTGATAATTTTGAGCATCGCATGACCATCATTACATCATGTTTCACTATCAAGATCCAAACGGACCCCAAAAGATTTAAGATTGAAGATGATGATAGTGATAAGATGGCAAAGAAAATATCCACCTAGCTAGCTAGTTCGAGCACATGATAAAGAGAAAGAAAAGCACAAATTCGATAGATAGATAGAGTTATGGAGCAAAATGCCGACGTTGATGACGTTCACAAGAGAGAGGAGGAGGATAAGGTTTTTAGATGGGGATGGGGAATTGGGATACTCTTTCTTACTCATCACTTTTTTTAACAAATTCGGATAATGTAATCACGATTTCGGTTCTTGGCATCACAAAGATTCATTTTTCCTTATTTGATCAATGATACACGCACAAACTACACCGTTTATCATGATGTGTTTACATTATTATCAATTTAGAATCATCATAATCAGCGTGTGCAGATGATGTTAGATATATTGAGGTTTGGAAAACAACAACAATGTCAAAACCGCAGGAAAACTAAAAACGCAGAAAATGGTTTGCTTGATATGAACGTAGAATCATGTAAACACTTTCCTACAAAAGTTATTTGCCCCTTTACTGAATGCCTAGGGTGACACAAATACTTTTATGAGATAAGACTACGTTTTCCCTTCAAATTTAGGCACAAAAGATGAAGATTACTCTTTGAGATAGTTTAAGGTGTGTTTACTTTCAAAAATGAATGTGCTTATCTCTTTTTTTTTTTTTTTTTTTTTTTAAAGCACTCAAAAGGATCTTATATATTGATGGAAAAACCGACATCTTATGTATGCAACCTTTGGAAATAAGTTATATACATAAACAGTTGAAAAAGGCGAAAAGACACACCATTTCGTAATTTCGGACCGCATCCGTACGGATGAAGTTATCATCCGGACGGATATATCACGATATCAAAGTTTTCACTTTGTTTCAGCCTTTCATCCGTACGGATAGATTCTTATCCGTACGGATAACTATCTGTTTCTCCAAATTCTGAATTTTGGTCCTTTAAGTGGATTTTCAGTCCTTTAAGTGATTTTCCCGAACTATACTTGATCATTTAAATCCGTAAACTCGTAGATACTTATATGAGTGTACACTCCGTACCTCCAAACTCATATTATAGCATTCCGAGTTCACCATCTTTGTACCAAACCTCGATTACATAAATGAACATGGTAACACTTAAATTACCAACAATCCTCCCCCATTTAAGTGTAATCCTTGGTTTAGTATTTGAATAACGAGTCAAAACATAGCAACTCATGCATCAATGATAATGTCACGAAGATTGAATTATCACTTAGTAAAATTACACATTTCAAATATTCGAGTATTAGGGTGTGTCTAAGCATTGAACCCCTTTACACGTTTTGAATACATGAAGATAACATACACATGAGTTAATATAACTCCAAAAGCTTATTCTTGACACTAATTATTCAGGCCTTGTGTCCATATCCATTCATGAGCATATAGAAAGCCAACTCTCGAACTTTCTTGAAGCGGCCAAACTTCATACTCATATAGGTGAACCTTTTATAATCGTGCACCTGCAATAACACTTTGTCAAAGACTCATTATGAAGAATCCCTTCATCCTTAACTTATAGGTAATAGCACATACCTCGGGATAATATCATGTGCTAAAATCTAGATAATAGGCCTTCCACATTGAATTCTGCCTCTAACATTGTATTAGAAGGGAATTGGGTATCCTATCACCAAGATTCAAATGAGTTGTAAACCCATTCCGATAACAGACTTTTGTACCAAGTCTCTAGCCAATCCTTTTGTTAAGTGATCAGCTAAGTTATGTTGAGATTTCACAAACACAACCGAAATCACCCCGTGAGTGATCAACTCACGAACCGTGCTATGTCTAACGCCCAGGTGTCGCGACTTACCATTATACACTTGACTATAAGCTTTAGACAAGGTAGAAGCACTATTACAATGGATAGAAATGGGTGATATTGGTTTCGGCCACAATGGAATTTCATAAATCAAATTCCTAAGCCACTCAAACATCTTTTCCGTGCGGCTAAGGCAACAAACTCGGACTCCATAGTCGAGCTAGTAATACATGTTTGCTTTTTGGAAGCCCATGAAATGGCACCTCCTCCAAGTAAAAACACCCAACCACTAGTAGAAGAATGATCCTCTACATTGGATATCCAACTAGCATCTGAGTATCCTTCTATTACCGAAGGATGTCCCACATAAGTCAGCCAAAATCCTTGGTCAACTTAAGATACCTTAGCACACGAGTTACCGCACGCCAATGATGACTACTCGGATTACTCGTAAACCTGCTTAGCTTTCCAACCGCATAAGCAATATCCGGACGTGTGCTAGTCATAGCATACATCAAACATCCTATTACCCGAGAATACTTAAGTTGTGATATCGGATTTCCCGTATTAGGCATGAGTTTCTCATTAGGATCCATGGGAGTATTAGCCGGAGTGGAGTTTTTACAATTGAACTTCTTCAACACTTTCTCAATGTAATGATATTGTGTCAAAGAGAACCCTTTGTCACTCTGTTTTATCTTGATTCCTAAAATCACATCCGCCTCCCCCATGTCTTTCATAGAAAAACTTGATGACAAAAATGCTTTGCAAAGGTCAACTTGATCTTGGTTGGTTCCAAAGATCAACATGTCATCAACATATAAGCAAATTATCACACCATTACCGGTATTGTCAAATTTGCTATATATATACTTGTCGATTGATTAATCATAAATCCATGAGACAAGATAACTTCATCAAATTTATGATGCCATTGTTTAGGTGCTTGTTTAAGACCATACAATGATTTAACAAGCTTACAAACCTTATGCTCATTTCCTGGCAAAACAAAACCTTCCGGTTGTTTCATATAAATTTTTTCGCCAAATCTCCATTTAAGAACGCCGTCTTAACATCCATTTGATGGATTACTGCATTGTTAATTGCTGCCAATGCAATCAACAATCTTATTGTGGAGATTCTAGCAACCGGTGCATAGGTATCAAAATAATCAATACCTTCCTTTTCTCGCCTAAAGCCTTGAATTACCAATCCGGCTTTATACCCGTCGACAATCTTTGTCAAATTTCATCTTTCTTTTAAAGATCCACTTGCAACCCAAAGGTTTGCAACCACGTGGAAGATCCGCAAGGATCCACGTGTTGTTTCCCATTATGGAATCCATCTCATCATTGACGGCTTCTTTCCACAATGACACGTCTCGAGACTCCATAGCCTCCTTAAACGTCTTAGGATCCTCATCAATATTATAACAATATGAATATTGGAATCCTACTTCATCTCTTGTTCCTTCTACCAAATAAGTTTGATAGTCGGATCCAAAATATTTTGCTTTCCTAGCCCTTTTGCTTCTACGAAGCTCCAAAGGCTCATCTTGAGAACTGACATCATTATTGTTCTCCACTCCAACATTAATAGGAGTTATATCCTTCGGTCTTTGTATAGACGAAAACCGATTTTCATCAAAGATAGCATCTCTTGATTCAATCACAGAATGAATAGCAACTGAATCATTAGGCTCTATAACATAGAACCTATAAGCCTTGGAATGCATAGCATATCCAATGAATATACAATCAATGCCTCTCTCACCCAAGGTTTTAATCTTAGGCATGGTGAGCCTTACAATGACCTACATCCCTAAACTCGTAGATAACTCAAGTTTGGCTTCTTTTTGAACCAAAGTTCATATGGGGTAATAGGATTCCTTTTATTAGGAACTCTATTCAGCAAATAACAAGCCGTTAACATGGCTTCTCCCCAAAATCCCTCACTCAAACCTGAGTAAGATAGCATGGAATTAACCATCTCTTTAAGAGTACGGTTTTTCCTTTCCGCTATACCGTTTTGCTGTGGCGTGTAAGGCGCCGTAACCTCATGTATAATCCCACATGACCCGAAAAAGGTTGGATCAAAGTATTCACCACCTCGATCGGTACGCAACTTTTTAATTTTAGAGGTTAATTGCAACTCAACTTCACTTTTATAGATTTTGAATTTATCGATTGCCTCATCTTTAGAATGAAGTAAAAACACATAACAGAACTGAGTGCAATCATCTATAAAAGTCACTACATATCTTTTGTTGCCAAAAGAAGGTGTAGCACAAAAGTCACATAGATCACTATGATCCAAAACTGAAGACGACCTTTCAACACCATGAAAAGGCTGTCTAACAATTTTGTTCAACATACATGTATCACATTTATTTACATTCATATCAAAAGATGGAATTAAATCATGTTTAGACATTAATAACATATGTTTGTAATGAACATGTCCTAACCGAGCATGCCATAAAACAGAAACATTAACTTCATGATTCATACAAACATTATTCACAACATCATGCTGAATTTTAAGCATAAACATACCATTACAAAGAAAACCAAATCCTATAAATACACCACACTTACTTAAAATGTATTTGTCAGACTCAAAGACTTGTTTAAAACCATCTTTACATAACAAACTTCCTGAAACTAAGTTTTTCCGGATCCCTGGAACAAATAGTACATGTTTTAAAGTTATAAATTTGCCAGAACTAAAAGGTAAAACAACAGTTCCTCTTCCACGGATGGCAGCCTTTGACTCGTTTCCCATAAAAAGCATGGATCCAGCGTTAACAGGTTCATAATCTTTAAACCAACGTTGATCCTTGCAGACATGCCTTGTCGCACCCGAGTCAATCCACCAAGCAACATCATCATCCTGCACATAAAATGCCTCAGAAATCAGTGGTACATAATTCATATCCGAATTAAATCCACAAAAAATATTCTGACTTTGATGTTTAGGAGCACCTTGGTCCTTAGACCCTTGCCCCGAACTGTTGTTTGGCCCTTTCTGATTTTTGCCAAATCGACAATCAGCCTTAAAATGCCCAACTTTCCCGCAAACCCAACAAGCACCTTTCGGTTTCTTGTTGGCATCTTTGCCGTTGTTTTTAGATGATTGCCCTTTTCTTTTCTTCTGGTTCTTTTGAGAACTTTCCCCGGTTTCCACCATATTTATGGAAGTCGAATCCATCACCTCTTTACCCTTGGTTTTACCGTTCTCTTGCGCCCTTAGAGATTCCTCTATACGCAAGTGACTACCAAGTTCTACCAGAGATAATTCTTCTTTCTTATGTTTTAGAAAATGTTTAAAATATTTCCAAGAGGGTGGCAATTTATCAATGATACTAGAAACAGAAATAGACTCATCCATTTCCATTTTATGCTGTGCAAATTGACCCAAAATGCGAAGAAGTTCATTGTACTGTTCCATTACCGAACGTGAATCAACCATATTATATTTCATGAAGTTACCAACCAAGAACTTTTTACTAGATGCATCTTCATCCATGTGTTTTGATTCTAAAGAATCCCAAAGTTCTTTGGCAGATTCAACATTTTGGTAAATATCGAACAGAGCATCAGACATACCGTTTAGAATGTGGCCTCTACAAATGTAGTCATCATTCTCCCACTTGTTCTTCTTCCTCAACTCTTCCAGAGGTCCGTCCTCCAACACTTCCGGCATCGGTGTACTTAGTACATACACCACCTTCAAAGTTGTCAACAGAAAATGCATCTTTCTCTGCCATCTTCGAAAATTGACTCCATCGAACTTTTCCAACTTCCCAAAATTTGCAGTCATCTCCTTGACACTTGACATTGTTAAACTAATATATTTTGTAGATTGTTAGATATATTGAGGTTTACCGTTAGTAATATCATCCGCAATGAAGCGATTTAAGGATCTAGATCTATAAAATACACGTAATAAAATAACTAGATCTACATCTACAAGGGGGTTGTAGATCATACCTCTTGGATCTCAAAATCCAAGTTGAAGAACCGCAAAGGAAAGAAGATGTGAAGAGCACCACGATCTTCCGTACGTGTGATCCAAGCAACTCCCGGTGGAAGGAAATCCTCGTCTCGAATCCTTCCGATATGCTACCCGGAAAAATCTCCAAGATTTTCCCCAAAATCCCCCTTGGCCGAAAATTTTCTTCTTCCTCTCTAAGAGGAGAAGTCGAATTTTACTGTGTGTTAAGGCTTGGGAGAACTCTCTTTATATATGAGAGTAAAACTTAGCCTCCAAGGATTTAATAATTAATACAGAATCAATTATAATAATCCCATTAAATAAAAGATAATCCCATAATATTCTAGAACAAATCTAGAATAATATTTATCTTTATTTCTTTCCATAAATATTTATCCAATAAATATTTTATGCACATGTCTTATTAATCCACAAGAAACTAATTCTTGTTCCAAAAATAAGGCATGGGGCGAAAATTATATGCATTGACCTAGTCAATATTAATTTTGCCATTACACAATAATTGGGCCAAGATTATGGAAAATGTCTTTTCCACATATTTAATTATTTAGCCCAACTAATTTAATAGTTCACTAAACAATTAATTCACATATCGTTTTAATAAAGTCCAACAAGAACTAAATTAATATTATTAGGATTCGACGTCCGAGAATAGCTATGCTATATTAGGAGGCACGTCGGGGACCATGGACTAATAATCAGCGGCTCCGATAAATCAAATAAATAATTATCTTACGAACAGAATAATTATATTCGATAAATCAATCACAGGAATATGCCACCATAATCCTGTGACTGCACTCCTCCGATTATGAGATTATATTTATCTCTTCACGAGAATAATAATAAGCGTCCATTGATATAATCATTACATATGGATTAATCCTCCATAGATCGTTCATTCTAAATCGGGAAGTTACCATTAACCCTTTTCGTAACCTCTTATCCTTATTTACCATTAACCCCCTAGTGATCAATTAATTCATACACCCCATCGGTAGCTAATCGTGTAATATGAACTCCATGGATCGATCGGTTTCTAGGATTAACAAATAAGGAAGCTGTCTATCTACTTCCGAAATGGAAGGAATGGATTCCGTATCCGTGATAACACGACTACTCACTCAATCCAAGTACAATGCCAAGATGGGGTAATTCGGACCACGGACTCGGTGTAATCCTTAACCGTCAAGTCAAACCTCATACCGATTCAAGCAGTTTGCTCGTGATCACCTCGGGATTAAGATATATCCATAAATATGATCATCCATTGATTCGATAAGAATTCTCGATCACGGAATTATATCGTGAACTCTAATCAAATCGGTCCAGCCCCTATATGATATATCTATCATATATAAATGCCCCACTAGGTTCTCTTAACCGAAAGTCCGGATAAGACAATCACACCTATTGTGTTATGGGCGCATTAATAGCACGTTAAAGGAGAGACCCGATACTCTCGATTAACTTCACTACGGGCTAATTGTATTTTAAGTACATCTTCACTAACTCAATCCTCCCGTGTATATACCATACACTGAGTTAAGTGATTACATAAACGATATACTTAGGGTTTTTTCGTAGTGTAAATACTATTGTCACATCGGTGAATATGAGAATAATAAATATGAATAACAATATCATTTCATTTATTAAATAAAACAATTACAAAATTGTCTTTCGGGCATCACACCTAACAATCTCCCACTTGCACGAAAGCATGTGATTAATTGTTTTAGAGCACACCCTATTATTTAAAATACAACAAACTACATCTCCCACTTGCTCTAAAGCAATGGAGACCCATCCCGTATTCTAGTACCCATTAAGCATATCATAACCATTTCAGATTCCAAAATACACTCCGAGTGTGCCGTCGTAGGATAGGTCAGTGACTCGGGGAGTACCTACATCTAAATGTCATGGGTCTTAATGATTAGTCAAGTTGTCGGCTCGAGACGATCCGTAGAATCGAAACGTTACCGGTCCATCTAATCATGTGGTACTGAGTAAACACTGAGCCCGAGATCGACTTAACGATCATCCTCAATCTGACTTAAAGTCAAAATCAGTGTATCACACATATCCAAGTTCATACATGAATATGTCCGCATATTATTCCTCGTTCTCTCAAGATACTAAAGGACATACTAAACTTGCTTTGTTAACCGCCGAATCTAAGATTCGATCAAAGTTGACGTTCAATAACTCCGACCATCTCTTACTAGAAAGAGAATCTATCCCATTTCTCTTGATCCGAAGATTTAGAGAGTCATTCCTGAGGCATAGGGTAGAACTTCCTCGTTGAATGTTGCATACACAGATGCATCATCTTAACCAATAAGATGGATGGGAAACCGATGATCGATTCTAATGAATTCGACCGAGTCAAACTCTTCGAATGTTGTCCAAATCTCTCGTTGCGAGAGAGTTGTGGTATTGTCAGATTCTGACTTCAGATAACACACCCATGTTGATTCCAACTGGGTGCGGTGTTATCCTTCACAAACACTAATATATGTATATATTTACTACTGTACTAAAATTGATATCCAGTCTACAAAAGACTTATCAATATTCTGGTCAAATCCACATATTGTAGAAATATATGACTTCCAATGACCGAGAGGTTTGCTTTTTATCCACAAAAGGACATAAGCCTTGACAGTCATCCTGTCATAAGTTCATAAGGCAATACCCTTTTGTTCCGAATGAATCCAGACTCCGTTTGTTTGGCAAGAAAGTCTCAGGGAATCACCCCTATTTTCTGCTTTTGAACGAAATCATGCAATACCGAACTCATTCTACTCTTTTCCGTGTAGATCCAATTACTCCCTTTGGGCCCGAGACGCTCGGTGGTTCTACAAGAGCATGAACGTAATTGGAGTTCCAAACTCCATTCACGGGGTTATTGCTATTAAACCAACCTCTATTATCGAATCCTATACCGCTCACAAAAGAGCCATAGGTCATCAATCGATCCTCGACTACAAAGTCCAGAAACCGTAATGGGTAATGGATAAACCATACTCCCAATACTTACCGGGTGGATCGAAATTTCGATCTAGTTTAGTAGTGTTTAGTGTTATCACCAACAACCGATGTTGGATGTGGTCTGATTTTAATCAGTTAGTAACTACCTTGAGTAAACGTACTGCAAGGTTCAAGGTTTTACTGTTCGTAGACTCTATCAGAAAGACGCAACATTATAACTGTCCCTTCCCGATTTCAAGAATCTTATAACAAACCTTTTTCTCAATGCTACAAGATATATAACGATTGGTCACTGACCGAACGTGTTCGCGAAATTCCCAGACCTACCTTCAAGCACCGTGTGCTAAATGCTTATATTTATGGAAGTGGGGTGAACCAAATCCACACCTTATCCGTAAATTCCAAAGCATATTCTAGGTAGACTTCTCGGTCTTATATTTCAATGCAGACCGTTATTTCACTTCCAATATCTTTATTGAGTTAAGCAGTGTATTGTAGCGCATCTAAAACTATATAAGGCAATTTAACGGTTTCTCACTTAGTGAAAGCATTTCACTATGAGGCAAGGCCGAGCATCGGTCCCTAGGACTATATGATGGCCCATTTCGAGTATAGAATACTCTATCTCGTTGAAAACAGAGAAACCTCAAAATATTTTGGATAAACTTACCGGAGTGTTTGAATAGTTATCGACAAGAAGTCACTACTCGGAAGCTCCTACTAGCTTGTGTCTTTCATCGACCCCGAAGGTCGTCATGAACAAGCTATGTTACTTCTTTATAACCATTATCCTTTCCCGATTGAAAGGAAACTTAGTCATTGAACCTTTGAGACAATATAACCGACCGGGAGAAAGGAATCACCCCGAGCCGTCTTCGTGTCTTGTCTTTTAGGGACTATGCACTAACTATGGAATATGAAGAAGCGTTTATCTAAATATAGAAACCAATTGCTCTTAATAGTTCTTAAGATGTGTTTTATATACATATTTTAGCAATTCTAAGTGGTTTTTGACTTTATCAAACAAAAGTCCAAGTCTTGGATTCGTACTACAAATGGTATATTCACTTTCTATACGACAAACAAATTATCGAATATAAGGTAAATCCATTCGTTCCAACGAATCTTAAACTGAAAATAAATTTTCCGCGATATTCAAGGATTGAATCCGCGATTCATTTCCTTATATCACTCCCACTATTCTAGCTAAAATTAACTCGCCCGTTGTTTACTCTTTTAATCGTTAAATGCAATCGCTACCTTGTTCTTCCAAAGAACTTAGCTCGAGAAAATCTCCAAGGATTCATAGGTTGGTGATCCAAAATCACCGTCCTTATCCTATGATTTTCGATTAATTAATTTTCGGTTCAAACCTTAAAGTTTTCTCGGTTTAGGTGACTAACACTTTTAGACATATTCTCCCATTCTTGACTTTCCGTGAATGGAAACAGTCTTGAACCAGCGGTTCGTTTGAGTAGACACTACTCTTGAACCGTGGGATGTCTATTTCGAGTGTTACTCGTCGGGACTTCTCGGATTTTCTAATATACCAGAAAAAACAATAAATCATAACATTAAAGCTCCCACTAGTTTATCGGTTCCAAATACCGTCTAACGAGCAATGCTTTATTTTTTATGATTTTCCGATTTTTTCGATTAGAAAAATCTATAGTTCCAATGTTTCCAGAAAAACAACAAATCATAGAACTCCCACTAGTTCATCGATTCCAAATATCGTCCAACTAGCGACATTTCATGACTTTCCGGTTTTTCAATTAGAACGTTTACGTGTGTAGTCAGTTACACTTTTCTAATGTTCTAGAAAAACAACAAATCATAAAGCTCCCACTAGTTCATCGAATCCAAATATCGTCCAACTAGTAATACTTCATGATTTTCCGATTTTTCAATTAGAAAATTACTCGTGTAATCACTACACACTCAAAATTCACTAGAAGAATTTCAAAGTCCGAAATCACCTTTGATCAAACTAAGTTTGTCTTCCGTTTGACACGAATGACACTAGTGCCATAACTATATGTCACTCTGGTTTTTAAAAGGCTTAAGAGAAAATATCTCTTCCGAAAATTAATTGCATTATCGATTAACTAGTTCAACGTCCTAGTTACTTTCCACTTTTTAACGAAGTCAATACTAGTCAATTAATTTTTTTTAAGCAATTTAGTAAGGGATATAATGCTGTAAATAAAATGACATATATTAATTCAAGTTAACACTACTATATTTATTTTAGGAAATGTAAACTAAAATTAAGTCTACTCTACCATTCCAAGGTTTTAACCTCGCATCTCAGTGCCGCCTTAGGGTAGGTCAAAGAGATGACGGTTAAATCGAGACAATCTCATCAATGAATAACTTGTGAGAATCGAACATCCCACGAGAATCGAACATCCCTTTATTCATTGACTACCTTCCTTTTTTAGCCTAGATATTATCAAGAATACCCATGATGAGTGTGACCTACTATATCGGATCTCTTAGGTACGCCCCGAGTGTGCCGTCTTAGGATAGGTCAGTGACCCGACGAGTACCCGGAAATCCTATCCTTTCGGAGACCAAGCCATGAATGTTGATAGGAGTGAACACCATCCTTAGGGGGACGAAATCAAAGCGCCTCGAGGCGTCACCCTTCTCTCACTTACTTGTATCTATAGTAGAGGCCGTGGGGTTGGCTGTCGCCTCCCCCGCTCCCACTCAATATTTTGGAAGTGGTTGTGGGTTAACTAACCACGTCTTTTTGATGTTAACATAAAAGCACATCAAATCAAGGATTCCGAATGGTGTCGGTAACGTAGGCAAGCCTACCCGTCCTATTCGTTGGAACATATGTGACAGTCGGACGAAATCGGGTCAAGACGGCCTCATTGAGATAAGAAGGAATCACCCCTCCGTTCTCCGGTGTAGCTTAGTCTTGCCGGACCCCCGTGCATACATCACACTAGGAGGGTTAAGTCGGTCGAGCCTAGCTCAGTTAACCACCCAACCTATAAGCGAACCGTTTTTATCCAAGATTTATTGTTCTTTTACCATCATTCAATCTCGTAGACACTACGAATTGAAGAACGTGATCTCGTTTGGGCTTTAAGGCGGTTCACCGAGAACACACACCGAAAGGCCTAACGATTTCATAACCCGTCCTCGGATCATTAATTAGTTACTAAATTAATTAATTACCACGTATTAATTAAATTTCAACTAATTACACGAGTTTGTATACATGCCTATTTTAATTACCAAAATTAAAATTCTACATGTATGCATGGAGTGGATTTATGATATGATGCATGTCATGGCAATTCCGATTTTATATCTATTTTATGATCGAACACATAAAAAATAAATTGCGGAAAATTTAAACACCGAGATGGACTGTTGGTACCCCCGTATCTAATCTATCCTAGGAAAAATAAATTACAATCTTGTTGTCTTCGAGTCTTGATCTTCGAATCTTGAACTCGAACCGCCGGATCACGATCCACGAACACCCGAGAGGAGAAAAGGTCTTTTAATTAAATAAATCCAATTTATTATAATTAATCATATATTTATATATATTTTGTTATAATGCGGCTGTTGCTAATTTGTTTTCCAAAAAATTAGATTTTTTTTTTTTTTTTTTTTTTTTTTTTTTTTTTTTTTTTCTGCCAAACGGCAGTAATCTAAATGAAATAAAAAAAATTAGGTTAACAAAAAGTTTTCATGCAGCCGCATGTACTAAAAACCCTAGCCGCATGCTAGTTATATTATACAGGACTTATAGCGACGCATTTTTCAAAAGCGTCGTAACAAATGTAGAATAAAGTAAATAAAGTCCATTAACACGTAGCGTAACAATTGTGATTTTTAATTTAAAATCAGGTTTTTATCCGTTTCTCCTCGTTCATACCTTGGGTTTCGCCTTGATCTTCAATTTTCCAGCAAGATCTTCATCTTTTCCAGCCCGGATATTCAAAATTACAATAAAAGATGCTACTTTTACATATAAATTTCGAAAATTGACATAAAATAAATACAATTCCTATGCTCAATTATTGCTAAACAAAGGAGCTACAATAGATCTAACGAGTAAACAGTACCAACCCCAATCCATCTCTTCAACCAAGACATTCATAACATAAAAATTAATCATGCATGCGTCGGCCCCTTTTAAAAAAAAATTGGGACAAAAAAATCTACATGTTTTACCACTCCTAGATCTAATATTTTATACGTATAAATATAGATCACCATGGCGACTGATACCACTGTTAGTAATATCATCCGCAGCGGAAGCGATTTAAGGATCTAGATCTATAAAATACACGTAATAAAATAACTAGATCTACATCTACAAGGGGGTTGTAGATCATACCTCTTGGATCTCAAAATCCAAGTTGAAGAACCGCAAAGGAAAGAAGATGTGAAGAGCACCACGATCTTCCGTACGTGTGATCCAAGCAACTCCCGGTGGAAGGAAATCCTCGTCTCGAATCCTTCCGATATGCTACCCGGAAAAATCTCCAAGATTTTCCCCAAAATCCCCCTTGGCCGAAAATTTTCTTCTTCCTCTCTAAGAGGAGAAGTCGAATTTTACTGTGTGTTAAGGCTTGGGAGAACTCTCTTTATATATGAGAGTAAAACTTAGCCTCCAAGGATTTAATAATTAATACGTAATCAATTATAATAATCCCATTAAATAAAAGATAATCCCATAATATTCTAGAACAAATCTAGAATAATATTTATCTTTATTTCTTTCCATAAATATTTATCCAATAAATATTTTATGCACATGTCTTATTAATCCACAAGAAACTAATTCTTGTTCCAAAAATAAGGCATGGGGCGAAAATTATATGCATTGACCTAGTCAATATTAATTTTGCCATTACACAATAATTGGGCCAAGATTATGGAAAATGTCTTTTCCACATATTTAATTATTTAGCCCAACTAATTTAATAGTTCACTAAACAATTAATTCACATATCGTTTTAATAAAGTCCAACAAGAACTAAATTAATATTATTAGGATTCGACGTCCGAGAATAGCTATGCTATATTAGGAGGCACGTCGGGGACCATGGACTAATAATCAGCGGCTCCGATAAATCAAATAAATAATTATCTTACGAACATAATCCTGTGACTGCACTCCTCCGATTATGAGATTATATTTATCTCTTCACGAGAATAATAATAAGCGTCCATTGATATAATCATTACATATGGATTAATCCTCCATAGACTGTTCATTCTAAATCGGGAAGTTACCATTAACCCTTTTCAGAACCTCTTATCCTTATTTACCATTAACCCCCTAGTGATCAATTAATTCATACACCCCACTGGTAGCTAATCAGTGTAATATGAACTCCATGGATCGATCGTTTCTAGGATTAACAAATAAGGGAACTCGTCTATCTACTTCCGAGAAATGGAAGGAATGGATTCCGTATCCGTGATAACACGGACTACTCACTCAATCCAAGTACAATGCCAAGATGGGGTAATTCGGACCACGGACTCGGTGTAATCCTTAACCGTCAAGTCAAACCTCATACCGATTCAAGCAAAGTTTGATCGTGATCACCTCGGGATTAAGATATATCCATAAATATGATCATCCATTGATTCGATAAGAATTCTCGATCACGGAATTATATCGTGAACTCTAATCAAATCGGTCCAGCCCTATATGATATATCTATCATATATAAATGCCCCACTAGGTTCTCTTAACCGAAAGTCCGGATAAGACAATCACACCTATTGTGTTATGGGCGCATTAATAGCACGTTAAAGGAGAGACCCGATACTCTCGATTAACTTCACTACGGGCTAATTGTATTTTAAGTACATCTTCACTAACTCAATCCTCCCGTGTATATACCATACACTGAGTTAAGTGATTACATAAACGATATACTTAGGGTTTTCTGTAGTGTAAATACTATTGTCACATCGGTGAATATGAGAATAATAAATATGAATAACAATATCATTTCATTTATTAAATAAAACAATTACAAAATTGTCTTTCGGGCATCACACCTAACAAAGACTATGTTTTCCCTTCAAATTTAGGCACAAAAGATGAAGATTACTCTTGGAGATAGTTTAAGGTGTTTTTACTTTCAAAGATGAATGTGCTTTTTTTTTTTTTTTTTTTTTTAAAGCACTCAAAAGGATCTTATATATTGATGGAAAAACCGACCTCTTATGTATGCAACCTTTGGAAATAAGTTATATATATAAACAGTTGAAAAAGACTGAAAAGACACACCATTTCAGAATTTCGGACCGCATCCGTACGGATGAAGTTATCATCCGAACGGGATATCAAAGTTTTCACCGTTTCAGCCTTTCATCCGTACGGATAGATTCTTATCCGTACGGATAGCTATCATCCGTACGGATAGATTCTTATCCGTATGGATAACTATCTGTTTCTCCAAATTCTAAATTTTGGTCCTTTAAGTGGATTTTCAGTCCTTTAAGTGATTTTCCCGAACTATACTTGATCATTTAAATCCGTAAACTCGTAGATACTTATATGAGTGTACACTCCGTACCTCCAAACTCATATTATAGCATTCCGAGTTCACCCATCTTTGTACCAAACCCCGATTACATAAATGAACATGGTAACCCTTAAATTACCAACAGATGACGTCCATTCTGTAAGGATGTCAATGGGTACGTGTTTAGTAGTAATTTTATATGCCCATACCCTACCAACTATCCGTACGAGCAGAAATTTTAAAATTATCCTACCTCATATGCGGTTAACCACGGCTCCGTGGATATTCATTGATATCTGATTTCGTTCACAAGTAATTATCTCAATTTCATATGATAGATAATGATTCAATCGGAACCACAAAAATGCTTCGTCCGTCTTTTTTTTTTACATGTTCCATAAAATTACTTTTATCATATAGTAAATTGTCTGATAGAAACATACATTATTCTGATTGACGTTCAATATATAAAATACCGCTACTGATGCTAATGTTAGTCATCATCGACGTGGGTGACGGTCCATGCAATCTAGGAAACATCCATTCGGGAGTCGTTGTTTCTCTTGGAACAAATCATATAAAATTATGGTGTTTCAAGTATATATTGATTTATATGATATTTTTAGTAATTGTGATGTTTTGAAGTTTTTTTTTATCATGTCAATAGAACTCTTAGAGAAAACCAACTCATCAATCAAAACAATCGCCTAGATAGATAATAACAACAATATATATATATATGCCTTGCTCTATTTGTGGCGGATTCGGAAACATCAAATTCATACCATACCCTACCCTTAAAAATACCCTCCAATAACGGGTAGGGTAGAATAGATATATACTAGGATTGAATCGAAATTGATATCCCCACTGTAGTGTCACTTGTTGTGCCCCACAACGGTCGTTGTTGTAATATTATACTCTTTATGTTTATCATGTTTTAGTTCATTGCACCGCATGTTTTATATTCCAAATATACAAGTGGCTCCAACTTTAGCTATGAAGAAAAGGGATTCAACTCTGTATGTCCAGACAAGCATAAAAATAAAAAATTCAGCTCATTCCAATTTAGTGTTTAAAATTTAGTGAGACACGATCATGTTTGCATGTGGGCGTTTCCTTATTCAATTATGATACGATAATGTTTGGGTTTGGTGCACCTAAATGATGCTGATAGTAAAGAAAAACAGAATACGCAATACGGAAGACTCAACTTTTGTTTTATTGAAATTGATGAAAATAATACACACTACTCTCCTTTATATAGGAGATAAATGACATAACAACTGGATTTAAATAAATAAATCTAAAAATGAATAAAGATAAATATTATCACTTAAATTATTTATTTCAAACAAACTCTATCATATTTATCTTGAATATCATATTTATCTCTTTCATTGGATTCCATTATCTCTTAGAATTTGATCTCTAATACCCTCCCGCAAACGTTGCCGGGTTGGAGGCAATGTTTGTCTATCAACAAAGAAGCTGATACGGATTTGTGACACCCACGGCTTGTAGCTCTGGCTCCTGGCTCTTTTGGCTCTTGGCTCTTGGCTTTTAGCCTGTGGCTCTTTCTTTTTTATGTCGATAAATCTTTTTCAATGTTCTCCGTTGGCTGCAAACTTGCCTTATCACTGCTTCATCTGCTTTGTCTGACCATTGCATCGTCAGACAAAAGGATCGCTTTCATTATTGCATCTAAAAAAGATAGAGATAGAATAGATGCCTACAAAGAAATTTGTGATGCTATAAAATCCGGTATTGATTTATTTAAAAAAAAATAATAACAAAAAGGACTAGACTCTCATAAACCAAAATAAATATGAACTCTAAAAGGGATTCAGACGAAAGGAAAAAATTGCTAATTTGCGGATGAAGAACGTTGCATGCATTTTATGGACGGATAGGTGAAATATCCAATTTATGCTAATATATATATGCATCGTTAAAAAAACTTAAAAGAATTTGACGCATACAAAGTATGCAACAATTGGACGCATAACGGAAGAAGGATCGGGCGAGGGTTCGCCAATGTTAAGGCACTCGAACCCCCGCCCCTGGCTCTGCTACCATAAAGAAAAACAGAATACGCAATACGGAAGACTCAACTTTTGTTTTATTGAAATTGATGAAAATAATACACACTACTCTCCTTTATATAGGAGATAAATGACATAACAACTGGATTTAAATAAATAAATCTAAAAATGAATAAAGATAAATATTATCACTTAAATTATTTATTTCAAACAAACTCTATCATATTTATCTTGAATATCATATTTATCTCTTTCATTGGATTCCATTATCTCTTAGAATTTGATCTCTAATAGATAGAGCACCGAGGTGGAGCTTCGTGTAGGTTTGTGTCTTCATGTGTGTGTTTGTGTCTATATCTTTATGCATGTTTGTGTACGTATATGCCTGTAAGAACGGAATCAGGATTTTGATTTGAAGTGAGGGCTAATTGAGTATATTCAGATAATCGGATGAGCTGAATTAAGATAATTTGATGATTTTTTTTTTGAGAAAACATATTTCATTAATTACTGGCAAGCATCTGCGTGGATTACAGAGATAATAGAGCTGGGGGGTTTATTTCCCCAGTTACAATACCCAAACTTCTCTCTAGGAATGTCAAAGCCTAATTTAGCATCAGCAACACAATTGCAATTCCTACTTGCTGGATGTACAGAAACCCGAATCCGGATCCGATGCATAATTGGATCGTCAGATCTGATTCACAGCACCGATTGAGAAACTCGATCATGCACAGCGGAAGCTACGAATAAATTTGCATTCAATTTTACCATGATTTGATTCGCATAAAAATTAATATAACTATGAGAAGGTTGAAGATTTACCAAAAGGAGAGGGATAAATAGTCGACCAAGGGAGAAGCCGCAGTCTTCTGGATTGTATCTCCTAGCGACGACTGGTGGACGTCGATCCTCGCCGCAGAACCTCCTCGAATGTGCCAAAGAAAAATCCTAGGTTTTTCTTCTCTTAATGACTAAGGCAAGAAACTAATTTTTCTTCCATTATTTTGTGAATGTGGCACCAATTTTGGGGTGATTATTGTGTTGGGAGGAACTCTCTTTATATAAGAAAATAACTAGTCAAGAAAGAGTTATCATTTTCACACCATAATTACCAAGGAAAATATATTTGCCATAAAATAAGAGATAATTCCCAAAAAAATCAATCTCTTAATTTATCTATTAATTATATAACAAATAAATAATTAATTAATTTACACATGTGACATAATCTAGGAATAATTCCTTCACCTAATTTTCTCAACATTGGGGCTCCACCTTTTTTAGCCATTTTAATAGAAAGTGTCTTTTCTATTTTAAATATTATTTACCAAATAAATAATATTGCATATTCATTAAATAGACCAACTATTTAATTTATTCTCGAGGTTTCATAAAACGAGAAAACACTCGCGTGTTAGGAGCCAACCCGGGGACCATGGACCTTTAACCAGTAGCTACAATAAATTGAATAAAATATTCACCGAACAGAATATTTCTACTCAACTTATTAATTCCGGAATTACGCCACCATAAATCCGAACTGAACTCTATCGATTATAGATATAACTTATTCTCAAAATGTCGAGTCGAGTCGATAAGTGTCCATTGATATAATCATTACATATAAACTAACCCCCCATAGACTATCCGTAAAGAAGTTGGATTATTTCCGTAAACCTTCTTCAATACATCTCATCCTAATTTACCATTAACCCACTAGTGATCAATTATTCATAACTAATACGAACTCCCGGGATCGATCAATTTCTAGGATCAACAAATAAGGGGATTGTCTTTCTACTTCCCGCAGGAAAGAATGGATTCCATATCTGTGAGACACACACTCCTCACTCATTCCAGAATAGTGTCAACGTGAAAGTGATTTGGACCGCGCCTCTTAGCAATCCTTAACGAACACATCAAACCCTATCTTGAAACAAGCAGGAGTCTGCAATCACTTCAGGATTAAGGTTAATTCATATATGATCATCTTGTGATTTAATAAGATTTCTCAATCACGGAATTATATGAGAAATGCAGATTAAATCGGTCCAGTCCTATATGACTACATCATATATAAATGCCCCACTTAGACAACGAATGTGGAGGCTCCGGATAAGACGGTCACACCATAAAGTGTTCTAGGCGCATTAATGGTGGTTTAATCAATATACCCCATACTTTGATTAAGTTCATCACGGACTAACATTTCAAGTGTATCACCATAAATTTAATCCTCATGTGTGACACACACCAAGTTATATGGCTACATATGATACGACTTGGGGTTTTCAGCAGTGTATTACTTACAAGCACAAAGCAAGTAATAAGAAGAGAATAAATCTGTCAGTTATTAATTATAAAAACAATTACATAAATTGTCTTTTGGGCGCTACTTCCAACACTACTTACATAGGAGAAAAAACAAGATTCAAAGAAACGCAGGCCTTCTTGATGCGTGATGTTAGGCATCCAACCGGAGAGATGTCGTCTTCTTCCGAATTCAGCCGACCGATGTTGAGTAAAGAGTCCGATTCCATGATGATCTTGCCACTCCAGATTCTGGCCGATTCGAGGGTTCCATAAAGGAGAGCAAAAGCTTCTGCAAATTCCATCGAAGTAATCCGGACCAGAATTATCGAAATAGTAGAAAGTAAGGAACCTTCATGGGTACGGATGAAAACCCCTACCGTTCCATATCCAACCTTGAGTCCCGTATCAACATTTGTCTTAATAAATCCCAGGGGTGGTTTGACCCAGTGAGTAGGAATAGGAGTAGGGCACATATTGAAGTTATCGGAGTCAGACGCCTTTTGGAATTCCATCAACAGAGAGGTGGCTTGAAGGATAATTTGATTGAATGCTGGCTTACAAGCCTTGAAAATAGCATTATTTCTTTCAATCCAAATGAACCAAAGCACAGTGAAGAATAATTCAGCTTCAGGAGCAGGGTTTGAAGCCATGTAGTGAGCCAGATCGATAAAAGAACCGTGACGCATTCGGGCTAAATCACAAAAGGGGGTCTGAGTCCAGAATTTCCAGATCCATTTGCAATTAAAGAAACAGTGGGACCATGATTCGATAGAGGTGTGGCAAAGGGATCAAACACCATCTGACAACTTCCGTGTAATAAGATTGGATCCGATCGGAAGCGAGTTTGACGCAATTCTCCACAGAAAATAGCAAAACTTGGGGGGTGTTATCACAGACCAAAGGTAGTTCCAAGCTTTCCGATTTCCTGATGTACGTAGAGGATGAGCTGCCTTTGTTCTTATCATTTAGTTTGCTTGTAAGTGCCAGCTTATATTCTGATTTGACTGTATAGATACCTCTGTTGGTATAGTGCCAAAGTAGTCTATCTTGGTAGTAATTGTTGTAGATAAGAGTAGAGAGTATTGCATCCATTTCATGGGGTAGAAATATTTGCTGCAAAATAGAGGTTCTCCACTGCCCATTCTGGATGTGTTGATCCACAGTAGTTAGGTCCCCAGGTCACTCCATTCCTACAACTCTGAAATCTGGCTCCATTGTACCCAGGGATGATCCCATATGTTAATACTGTCGCCTTTTCCAATTGCCCATTTTAGCCTTTTACGGAGCAGATCTCTCCCCTCTAATAAGCTTCTCTAAAAGAAAAGAGGGCTTGTATCCAAGCTTTGCCTCTAAGAAGGAGGTCTGCTTATGGTACTTATACTTTAGAATGGAGCTAATTAGAGTATGAGGGTTATTCAGAATTCTCCACTCTTGTTTTGCAAGCATAGCCATGTTGAAGAGGTTTAGATATTTGAATCCCATGCCACCATGACTTTTAGGAGTGCAAATTTTATCCCAAGATATACAGGCAATAGACTGTTTTCCACTTTCCTTATCCCGCCAAAATCTTCTGATCATTCCTAGAATTTCAGAGAGAAGTTTCTTAGAAAGATAGAAACATTGCAGAACATAAGTAGGTATAGCTTGGATAACCGCCTTTATAAGGATCTTTTTACCTGAAGGTGTTAGAAACTGACCCTTCCAACCATTGAGCTTTCTCTATATCTTATCCTTTAGATAATTGAAGAGTTCATATCTAGACTTCCTAATCAGAAAGGGAAGGCCAAAATACTTCCTATTTGCCTGGCCAATAGGTACACCAAGGATTAGATCATCTTTCAAGTCATCCTTCAAATGTTTATTAAAGTAAATGTTGGATTTTGTAAGGTTAACATGCTGACCAGACAGTCCTTCATAAGTTCCAAGAATATTTTTAATCTCCACAGCATTACTGGTCATCTTTAGCAAATAAGATGCTGTCATCTGCAAAAAGCAAGTGAGAGAGGCAGGGGCCATTGGTACCAAATCTAAAAGGGATAAGATCACTAGTAAGAATGGACTGTTTGAGAAGAGCTGTCAAACCTTCAGAGTATATGATAAAGAGAAAAGAAAACAAAGGATCCCCTTGTCTAATCCCTCTAGTAGGAGTGAACCTCTGGGATTGTTTTCCATTAATGAGGACATTGAAAGAGACAGTGGTAACACATCTCATAATTAGGTTAATAAAAGAGGAAGGATAGTTCATTCTTTTCAGAATTAGTTCCAAATAACCCCACTCAATTCTATCAAAAGCCTTGACCATGTCAAGCTTTAGGGCCATATGTTGAATACTTTTCTTCCCACCACTATTAAGGGTGTGGAAAGTTTCAAAGGATGAAATAGCATTATCAATGATAAGTCTGCCCTTTTGAAAAGCACTTTGAGTGGTGTCAATCACAGAATCCAATGTTTTCTTCAATCTGTTACAATAGCCTTAGAGATCGATGATCTTGTAAATTGTATTGCTAAGGCTAATAGGTCTAAAATCTTTAAGAACAGTAGCATGAGAGACCTTTTTAATGAGAGTGATATAAGTGTCATTGATCCCTGTAAAATCAGCTCCATTATTTAGAAGATTCAGAAAGAAAGGCAACAAATCATCCCTGTAGATTTGCCAATGCTTTTGCAAAAAAATGGCCTGCATACCATCTGGCCCAGGACTTTTCCTCCCCGGAAGTTGCTTTAGAGCTTTGACCACTTCCTCCTCAGGAAAAAGAGTTTTGAGAAGGTTATAGTGAGATTCCTAATCTGATTGATAGAGAGATTATCTAAAATATTCAGATCAACATAACCTGCACAAGAAGCAAACAAATTTTGGTAAAAATCTCTGGCTATAATTTGATTGTTGGACTTATTTCTGAGTTTTAGTGATGAGTGCCAGACTAGCTGTTATAGTGCGAAGGCAAAAAGATGTCTAGATCAAATGTATAGGTTTATTAGAGTTTGATCTGTGTATAGGTTTGATCAAACAAGCATCGTAATGGTCACCGACTTATATCACCGATCGGTCTAGATCGCAGGGTAGCTAGGTCGGTAGACTAGTCGGGAACCCGCCGAAGACCGAAGGGCCGAGGGCTCAAACTCGGTTAATGAAGGCTAAGGGATCAAACTTAGTGATTAAAGTCAAGGATATGGAATCAGAATTTAGGGAAGTCTGTGATGACCTAAACTGATTACATATACCTTGTGTACAAGGTCTAAGTTCCACAAGTTGGATGGTGATTGGAACTTAGTTATATGCAAAAAGGTGTAATCTAACTTCATAAATAAAAGTTAGATAAAAGAAGTAAGCTGCATTGTGTTTTAAACACAACAAATTATAGTTCAGCTTACTGATATGTACTTCAGCAGACTCATGAACCTGCTGATACATATACCTCGATTTATTCAAGATTACATTGGAAGAAAACAAGGATAAGGACAACTAACTACCTCTGATTTATCAAACAAATCAATGGTTGAGATTAAAAGGACGTTGGGATGATTCAGGACTTTATCCAATGGATACAAGTCAAAGGGTGAACAGATCGCATTCGTCAAAAGCGATCTCGACCGTGTCGATACTATGAACAAGGATGAGAAAGCAAGTCAAATGGGACAAAATCTGGAACGGCTATATTTGAATTTCAAATGTAAGTCACAAGCATTCCTACCTATAAATAGAGGACTTCCAACTCAGAAAAAGATGATGAAAATTAAGGAAATACAAGAGATAATTCTGAGCTGCATTTTCTTATCAAGAAAAACACCCTGCTGAACTTACTGAGCTTTAAGTTACTGATCCAGAGAAAATCTTCAAGTGTAATCTGCATTCAAGCTACATCAAGTTTACACACTTGAAGACTGCAAGCTGCTGATCATATCATCCTGATCAAGCTGCTGCAACTGAATCATTTACTTGATTCAATCTTTCTTTTACAAGAACCTACTGAAGACAGTGAAGCATCTTTGGGGTGTGAAAGACTGGTGTTTGTGGTGGAGTGGTGAAGAGGCAATTCTACCCTTCAAGGACCCGGTGGAAGACTTTGGAGCAAAGCAATCCTACATGTTCCAAGTGTTCGTTTGTGAAGCCATAGTTATTGGTGAAGGACAAGCAACATAGGAATCTTTGTAACAATGCCTACATCAAAGATCTCTAGTGAATTACCTCCAACATCACGGGAGAAGAGTGGACCGACAGATTACACCACCCGGAACCACTATAAAATCTCGTCTACTTACTTTTTCGCACTTACATTCGCATTTAGTTTATTACACACATCAACCTACCGAATCTAGCAACCGAAATCACACACATACACTACTGAGTATCTAATACTTAGTATCATATTCAACAACAAGTAATAAGGCTTAATTTTGATATAATTCCGCTGCACAAATTCAGCAGACTCAACAGTCAGCAGACTACTGAAGTATCAGCAGGCTGCTGAAGTTGCTGAGTTTGTCAACTCCAAAAGTTTTTAGTGTTAAGTTTATTCCCCCCCCCCCCCCCCTCTAAACTTAACCAAAGCCTTTTCAAGGGACCAACATTGATGAATTCAGCTGAACTACTTATGTTTTTTATCCGGATGAGTTTAGCCGCTTAGACTATAAGCCTATAGGTCCATCCTTGTATGTCTCTGTGTGTGTCTTTGTTTGTGTCAGTATATGTGTGTGCGTTTGTGTGAGTATGTATGTGTACATGTGTGCGTGTTGTATCGGTAAATTAGAGAGTGACGCTCCACTTTTAAATTATAACTATTTTCAATAGTTTCAAGGATTTATAAAGTAGACAAATTTCATAAATTATAGAAAAGAAGAAGTTTAAAATACTTTTTTTTCTATTAATATGATAGTGGTGAAGTAATGAGAATTGAATGTATTAATAATAAATGAAGAGTATATGAAAAATCGTAATTAATTTTGGGTGCATGATAATGGCGTAATCAGACTGTCCACTGTATAGGGTTGCAAGGACCTCAAAATTTTGTGTTTTTGTCACAAGTAACTCAAAATTATATAGTTAGTGAGAGTTGCCTGTTATTTGGTAGTGGTTTTTTTTTTTTTTTTTTGGCATAGTTTAAGTTTTCCCTTTTATAGGTTGGAACATTTCTTAAAAATCCGATTTATACCAAAAATGTAATTAACTTTTTATTGATAATCTAAATTAATTAAATTATAAACTAAAAAATAATTATATGTGACTAAGTATTTGTTTCCTAGCTAGGCGTGGCGTGAGTATTTTTACAATGAGTTCAGAAATTTGTTATTATTTTATCTTTTAATCATAGACTTGTATATTAAATTTTATAGGTTTTTGTCCAAAATGACAAACTAATATATTTATTAGGCTACAAGTACATGGATGATTTGAAAGGACAAAACATAATTAACATTACCAAAATACCCATTTTTATTTATTTTTATAAACCTAATTAACAAAATTCATCAGCGTTCCTAATTCGTTCCTTTCACGTTCAAGAATCCATCAGCGTTCAAAAACAAAATATACTGCCGCCGGAAGCATTCCTAATCCCCACAATTTTGGCCGCCTGTGTAGAGATGCCGGAGAAGGAGACTTGATTATTGCCTGGACGATTCCGGCCTGTGCAGAGATGCCGGATTTGCATAGAAGAAGGAGACGTGATTATGAGAGCAGGCCTTTTGATTCTTCATTGAATCGATTTAGGAAGGAAATCGATTGAGGACGATTGCAGACGCTGCTGCTGTTGATCTCCCAATTGCAGACGGCCGGAAAACATGGCATCCGATGCCGGAAAATCAATTGCTTAATTATTCACCTCCGGCATCAATTATCGCCATAAACATGGCATCCGGCTACTGACGGACGGACTGGATAGCAGCGGATTCCGATTTGGGGATTATGATTGAACGATTTGGGGATGATGAAGCTGAAAGTTTGGATTTTTTTTTAACGAGAGAAGAAGATGAAGCTGATAGTTTGGAATTTTTTTTTTTTGAAAAAGTTTAAGGTTGTTACTATTAATTTTGTAACTTTGTTGGGGGGCGTTTGGGGGGCTGAATATAAAGCAACGAGTTGGTTCGCCGGAGGGTTTGGTTGGAGAAGGACCGACGGGGTGGAGCTGGTGGAATCCGATGAAGTGGCCATGGCTGCAAAAGAGAGGAATAAGCAGGGACTGTTATTACATTTTTTTGATGTACTTTATATATTTTATGGGCTGTTACTACATTTTACGGGGCTGTTACTATTTGTTTTTAGTCTGTTACTACTTGTTTTTAGGATGTTACGACATTTTACGGGACTGTTACGACTTGTTTATTGGCCGTTACTATATTTTACGGGCTGTTATTACTTGTTTTAGGACTTTTACTACTTGTTTTTAGGCTGTTAGTTCTTTTTCATTGGTTGTTACGATTTTTTTCGAGGCTGTTACTACTTGTTTTTAGGCTGTTACTATTTTTCATTGGATGTTACGACATTTTATGGGTTGTTACTACTTTTTCCTTGGCTGTTACTATTAAAATTATAAAGGGGCATTTTTGTCACTATATTTGCAATTTGTCCTTACTAATATCGATTTTGAAATTTGTCCTTCTGGACCCATTTATCATTTTTTTTTTTTTGTCCTTCTAGCCCCTTCCCCCTAAATTTTAAACAGCTAATTATGGATTAAAACATAAAAACAGTAGGTCAATTTCGCGCGTTTTTAAAAAAAAATTGGTCTTTTTATTGTCGAATTTAAAATGCAATAGTTTATCGAAAACTTATAGCAACCTGCCAAACAAAAAACTAAGAGAGAAATTTAGCGCAGCTATAACGGGCATAACGTCTACGATTGGATTCAAAAATCATAAGCCTCCGACAATTTTGTAAAGAAAAAGCTACTTGAATATGAAAAAATACATAATGGAAGAACATTATCAAACTACAAATATGCCTTAGGACCCCAGTTCTACATGGTTGACCTTAGTGTTGTAAATGGAACAGATCTGTTCATGAACAAACTCGTGTTTGAGTTGTTAGTATTGTGATCGTTCATTTGTTTAGTTTATCAAACCAAGCTAGCTTGAACAAGATTATAAACTCGTTTCCTAAACGATCGAACATGAGCTTACTCACGAACGCCAGATTATATTCACAAACCGGCTTATATTGATAAGCCAATAACCATTGTACAACCTAACCCTAGCACATAAGATGATAAACCAATTATTAAATCTATTAGATACTCTTGAGTAATTTTATAGAATATTTATAAATTTCTCATAATGCTTTTGGTAATATGATGTTTGTATATTTTGCTTTGTACTTTGTTAGTTATTCATTTGAACTTGATTTTTATACCTTAATGAGCCAAATTCGATTGGACTTGAGCTGGAAGGCAAAAATACATGTGGCAAGCCAAACACGAACATGAAATCGATATTACTACTTTCCATCTGCTCTACTCGCTTATATGAGGTTTCAGCTTTACTTCATTTATGTTTATCATCAACATCCTCAACACCACCACACCCCCCCCCCCCCCCCCCCCCCATGAAATGGGGAGCATCCACATT